>VZRQ01005686.1:297243-413128 GCA_013397975.1 Machaerirhynchus nigripectus
CCAGCGGAGTTTGGGGTGGGGGGAGAGCACAGCTCACAGCAGCCAGGCTTACACAGACCCCCCCCAGCCACGGGGGGGGGAGAGGAGGTTTTGGGTGCATGGTGTAACCTCTGGTCAGAGGCAATAAACACCCACCCTCCGATTACACAAACTGGCCCAGCTGTGGCACCCCCAACCCCACAGACCACATCCCCGGGGCATGTACGTGAGAGGCTTTGTCCCACAGGGCTGCACTGATACAACAGACCCAGAGTCTGCTGTAAGAGGCTGCCCCCTCCCCAGGGGGACATGCCCGGACATGCCTGCCCAGCCTGAGCACATAGATACCCTTCGGATCTTATGTTTTATCGGGGGGACCTTCACCACCAAGAAGATCGGCTGGAGAGGATCAACAGAACATCGTTGGGACCCAGGGAGTGGTGATATTTTCCTTTTTCTGTCCCTGTTACTCTCTTTCTTTCCTCCCCACCTATTTTCTACTTCTTTCTTTCTTTCTTTTTCTCTTTCTCTCTCTCTCTCTCTCTCTCTCTCTCTCATATCTACCATTAATAAAACCCATGTTATTGTCACTGGCATATGGTCTCGTTTGCACCTTAATTTGGGCAGAGGAATTTCTAAAGAACCTTAATAACAATTGGATCATATCACCCTCTCACTCCGCAGTGAAGGCACAGCCCCTCCACAGAGCTCCATGCTGAGTGTACATGTGTAATATGCACGTTCAGGGTAGCTCTGGATGTTTGGAAACAATAAATTCCTTATGATTTCTGTGGGCTGGAATTTACCTTGGGAGCAACTGTTGAGCTGGATAGTGCCTTTCCTTTCATGGTATCTCACAGACAGGGATTAGGGCAATCTTTAGAAATAAATTCATTCTTTTCTATGCACTAGGTGCCCAGATCCATCCATAGCTGGTCATAATCAACTTGAATTCAACTTGGATTTGAAAACACACTTGCTAGCCCTGGAATCGGGTTTGTAAGTTGCTTTTCTCTACACACTTTTGCATTTGTTTTTCTGCTTTGTTTTGTTGCAGATGGGTGCCTTAAAAAAACCCAGAGTTTGCCTACACACCTCCTGCCTCTTGCTCGCTGCACAGCTTGGCACAGCACGGTACCATCCGTGTGCAACTCTTACCCAAGAGTCAGCTGCTCAAACGGGGAAAGATTTCTGAAGACTTTTCAGGGATAATGCTGAAGGAATCAACTTTTTATTCAAGCACACTGTTGTTTGCAGCATGCAAATAGCACATCCTGGGCACCCTGGCAGAGGATTATTCCAGGTTGTTTCACGGTGGGGTAGTGAGTGCAGACAGAGTTTGCTGAGGCCTGAGGTGACCCATCAGCCGTGTGGGTTTTGTTGTGCAGATTTACTTGGCTTGTGGGCAGATGGAAGCTTCTGGGCCAGTTTGGTGGAGCACAGCAGCTCTCCTCCATCCTTCTAACTTACAGAACTACAGACATCAGCAGAAAGTCACAGAGGTGACCCTGACCAGAGTATTTCCCAAGAGTCCTCTTTCCTTTCACATCACACAGCACTGTCCAGCCCCACATCGTGCAGGGTGTTTGTGGGCAGCAGTGCCAGAGCTGAGCACAGCGCAGTCACAGCCCTGCACGGGCACTGCTGCAGCTCTTCCCTTCTCCCTGGGGGACTGGAGACCTCAGTGAACTGCTGTGTTCCTCAGAAACGAGAGTTTCTTCTTCCTCACGGCCAGAGAGATTTGGGAGGGACACATGAGATTCACTGTGTGCATTGCAGAAGGTGCCACTGCTCATGCACCTATAAAAAGAAAAATAAAACAATGTGTTCTGCTTGGCATCCCATGAGCAATGTAGGACTGCCACTGCCCTCCTGTGTCTCCAAACCCAGATCTATTGCAGGCAAATGTGCTGTAAAATGCTGCTTATAAACCTGGCAGGCTCTGCCTTAATTACATGCTTTTGCCTAAATTCCCAAATCCTCCCAGTATCCCCAGGGAGGGAGGCTCTGGGGGATCCTCACTGCTCTGAGCTTTGTGGTGCACTACAGAGATTAAGTCAGCCACAGAAAGCTGTGAGCATGAGGTGATATTTGTAAGAATCCAAGGAAAAAACCTGCCCTTTTCCCATCTTGTTTAAGTCCCTTTGGGCAGAGTTAGGACCAGAGTCAGGCAGCTGCTCTTAAGTTTGATTTTAGAAGCACTTTTCTTCTTTCTTTGGCACAAAGAACAACAACAAAATCCACGCAGCCACAGGTCTTTCAAAGATTGATCCTAAAGTTAAGGAGGAGTGGAGGGAGCAGAGGGAGGAGGGCAGCAGGGACTGGCCCAGAGGTGCCCAGTGTCCTGCAGAGGGCTGGAGAGAGGGACAGTCCCTGGCTGCTTCTTCCCTCCCTCCCCGTGGCCTCCCTCCCAGCCCTGGTGCTGGGACATCCTCCCTGCAACTGAGAGGGAGCCAGAACCTCCTTCCTGTATCATCGTTTTACTTCAGTGCTTTCCATACCATCATTTTTAAGGAAAGAGATCAAAATCTTACTCTGATTCTCTTTGCTTTTCCAAATTTTCCTCCCCATCTGAATTGTGCAGGCATTCAAACAAACAAACAAACAAGTAAATGTAACCTTCTCCATCCCATCCCATCCCATCCCATCCCATCCCATCCCATCCCATCCCATCCCATCCCATCCCAGATCTTTGCCAGGGTGTCCCACGTTGTCAATGCAGCCTCAGCCTGGTTCAGGGAGTGGCAGAGGGCAGCTTAAAGCTGATGAAATGAAGATCACGTGAGCTGTGCAGGAACAGCCCAGCCCTGGAGAATTAATTCACGGCTCCTCCTGAGTGAGGGATGTGCTGAGGAATAATGTCCTATGTACTTAATTCCATCAGAACAGTCTTGTCCATTTGTGCTACTCCAATGCTTGCAAGAGATGCAGATTATAAAGAACTTTTTGAAGGGTTGGAGTGCAGAGGCTACAATGCTTTGAAAAACAGAAACATGACCAGAAAGAAATTTTAGCAGGGACCAGAGAGGAAGAGCTTGAAGAGAAAAATAATGTAGTTAAGAATGCAAATGTGTTTATTTTCCAGCTAAAGATAAAGCAGCACATTACAGGGAAATTCGTAAAGGAATTTGTCAGTATTTAAAGTCTTCCGCTTTTTGGACTTTTTTTCCCCCTCTGCCAGATAGTTAATTTAGGCTACAGCAACCAATTACTCCTACACAGTGCTGGAAATGATGGCAAGTAGGACTTGTTTCACCACTGCCAACAATCTGAATATTTCAGCAGCTGTGGAATTTCTAAAGAACCAGGTCTGTGGTGTGAAAGTGGCTGAACACAGGGTGGAAAGAAGAAATAAAGGTGATTCCTGTGCTGGTGAATTCCTGGGAACCTCTGGGTTAACAGAAAAAACTCAAAGTAACAAAACCAAAACGAAAAGAATAAAAAATAAAAACAAAACAAAACCCCCCAAAAAAAACCCCACCAAAAACAAAGGGGGAAAAGGGAGCAGAGGAGGAAGTAAAATGCAGGCTGGTTGTTTGTGCTGTTCCAGCCTGGACAGTCTGTCCCCGACGGGAAGCTGGTCTCATGACAAGATCATGACTCCAGCTGTGGCATGTCAGAGGCTGCTTTCCCGAGCACATTCCCGGGATGGAGTGGTTTGTCTGGCAGTTATCCCCTCCCCAGCAGCACTGGAGACTCCAGCTCTGCCCTGGGATGGCCGGGGGGGCAGACCTGACGGGACCACTGCCCTGAAATCACTTTCTAAGGTTTCAGGCTTTTCACCCCTGTTTGGGTCCTGGGGAAGTGTGAGGAATCAGCCCCTCTGACTCCCTCTGTATTCCCTTTATATTGACTCTTCCATTCCCTTGGATAAAACACAGTAGTTAAGGGACAAAGGCAAAATTAAAGTGACCCCTGTGCTGCAGGTTGGCGCTGGGGCCATTCTGCTCCAACAGTGCTATTTGTGTCCTGCTTATTTTCCTAATTCACTTGTGCTTAGTTTTGATGGATTATGTTGTTTTTCTCCAGAAGTAACACACGTCAAAGACAGCTTCTGGTCAGCATCACCTGTGGGATGATAGAGGTATTGGCACAGTTCTCCTGAAGATGTTTTTCCTGGACGTCTTTTTTTAGGTGGATGTGTTCCTATTCATATTCTGAGTTTATAAATTCTCATTTTTACAAATTATTGAGCATTCATTTTTATAAAATCCCCTTTAAAATATGGAAGAACTTATAAATTTTTTCACTTTTTATTAAAAGTGATGTTTTTAATTGGGGGAAGAAGCTTCTCCCAGGGTTTCCTTTGTGAAGACCAATATAACACTCTGTGTGTGTGCACGCAAACGTGCAGGAAGATCAAAACCATTTCATATATAGAGAAAGCTTATCTTAGTTTGTGCTTTTTCCAGTTAAGCCTCCTCACCCCATCTGCTTCTCTGCACGACTGACAGCTGATTGCACTTCCTATTTCTAGCACGTTTTCCTGTCAGGTTATCCAGAGCTGCTACCACGTGGGTGCCACCAGGCTTCCCTGGGGAACACGACCCCATGGGGCAGAGCCTCCCTACTCCCAAGGAATCCATCACAACCTCGGGCACAGCTCCCTGGAGATTTCCAGAGGGGAGAACTGCACATTCACCAGTGGGACAGAGGTGGTTCAGACTCACCTGGCTCCAAAGGAGTCAGAGCTGCTCTGGAGCTGGCAGCTCTGCCATGGGTAGCGCTGGCAGCAGAATGTAGCTGCCTCCTCTTGGCTCTGCCAGCCTGCAGAAAAGTTGGGATGGGCCCATGTAAAACAATTGGTACAGCTGTTTTTATGGGTTTTTTCTTTTTCCTTTTTTTTTTTGCGACAGCAGAGACTAAATGTGACAGAAATAGTTGAGAGCTGTTTTTTTCTTTCCAAGCTGATGCTGTACCACAGTCAAGATTTTGATTGATCCCCTGCTGTAGGGTGTGGTTGGAGCTCCCATTTAGTCCTCCAGTGCTCCAAATGCTCTGACTGATCACTCAGGTATTGCAGCAGACTTTTTTTAATATCAATTGCTTGGTACTTGGACCTTGCCATTGTAAAGAAGTATTTAAAATAGGGGGTCGATCAGGTGAGTAGATTGGCAGCACTGAAGTCCATGACTTTACAGTGCTGGCCATCAGCTACCAGCTAAAATACTGTGAATTTATTTATCTTAGCCACTGCTTCTACCTAATGAAAAGCATATTCTGACTAGATAAGGACATGTAAATTTGCCATCACAAATTCATGCACTGAAAGCATAATCAAGTGGAATTTGACTGCCTTTGTAATTTTGTCTAACCATCAATTTTGTTCCCCTCATGAAGCATTTTATGATGTGTATTCATGCCAAGAACTGAGCTATGTACTTTTGCTGATGTTGGGTGACATCAACAATACTAAATTTGATTGCAAGAGTTCTTCAGTGTGAATCCATCCTTCAGCAACAGAGGAATCTCTTTAAGCTCTGAAAGCACACTAGCAAGGCAAGTCCCTAGTTAAGGATGGGATTTACATTCTAGGTGCTGCCCTCGACCACTATAGAGTCCAGATGCAGTACGTGCCTGTTTGATCTAATCTAGAAAATAATTCCTGACAATTGTTGCAGACAGCCAGGAGAATCTCTGCACTTCCAGAGCACTGCCTATGCATTCCTGGTTTTAGACAGCCCCATCTCCTGCCTGCCACACACAGACACCGTCTGCAGCAGCTGCTTTTCCAGCAGTTCAGGTAGGAGAGGGCACTGGAGCAGACTATTTGGATGCTTGGCTTTGTGCCATCCATCAGCTGCTGCTCTGTTTATTTGAGAGGAACGTGGCCACCTGGGCTTTCTGTCCCCTGTCCCTCAGGCCTGGGCGGGCAGGACACGTTGCACAAGTCCAGGCAGAAACACCAGGGTGGTGATTTCACACCATGAGCTGTCAGAGCCCTTCACAGTTCAGTTCCTGCACAGCAATGCTCTGCAGCAGTGGCACAACAGGACAGGAAATAAACTTCTGGGTTCCCCTTTTTTTCCAGTTTCTTTTGTTCTCACAGATTTGAAATCTGATAGTTCCACTGCTCTCTTCCTTGATCCAGCTCCTTTTCTGTCCTGCAATACCTGTGTGGAAATGCTCTCCCCGCTTCTACAATGATGAAAATCCCTAAAAATATGGTTCAGGGCCTGCAGAAGAGAAAATTAAAAATGCAGGAGAGTCCCAAACCATCACTTGAGCAAAAAAAAAAAAGTTTTTTTCTAGAGAAAGCATCCATTTCACCATAGCCAAAAATGGTGTCAGTATAGGATTTGGAATGTCATTGTTTTGGAGGGTTTTTGTTTTGTTTTGAGAGAGATGCTTATCTCCATACCTAGACTCTGGCAGCATGCTTCTTAGATCCACAAAGGGTGACCTATAAATCCCAGCAATCACTTGCCAGGTTGCTCAACATTTGCATTTCAATGTCGTTTCTTCAGTTCCACTTCCTTTTTTTTAGACGTTAACATTTACACATTTCAGATCTGCTTTAGGCTTCCCTTGCCTGTGTTGCTGCAGCTGCAAGAACTTGGAAAGTTGCCATTCCTGCCACAGAGAAGTCTGGAAAGTTGAGGCAGGCAGAAAGGCTGATGATACCTCCCCCTCTGCCAGGTTTAGACTTTGGGGCATTATCTAGAAAAAGCAGCATAGTGACTCTTAAAAGAACCCTTTAATCTATGGCTTATTTTCTCTTTTCAACCTAAGTATCAAAAGCAACACTCAGTCTTCAATTCTGACTCAGGATTCTCTCCTTCTTCAGTTAAGGTCCTCCCCAAGCCAAATACTGGGCAATAGAAGAGCAAGGTCTGAAGAAGACCCAAGCAAATACACATCACCCTTTGTGCCAGAGGCCAAGCTCCCCAAGGAAAAGCTCTCTTTGGTGATCAGATCACTACTCCTGCAGCAGTTGTATCCTAAATCCCACTGACAGCACTCTGTGGAGCCTTCCCCATCCTGGTGAAAGCTGCTTGCTGCCAAATACTGCAAAACAACCCTCCTGCCCTTCTCACTTTGGGCACGCAGAATCCCAATACCAGCTGTTCCTTTCCTTTCATCCCCTTCCTGCCTTGGCTCCTCCCTGTTGTCTTCCTTCACAGAACTTCACCTGACAATTGTGCTGCTTTCCTCATAGCTCTGTACACAAAACCTATGATTTCTGCCATATCACATGAATCTTTTTACAATTTATATTCTTGGGGTGATATAAAGAGAATAATCAAGAGCAGGTCTGGTGGTGTTGATGGCACTTTCATTCTAATTAACTTAATGCTAAGTATGAGAAGGCTATTCCTGGCTCAGCGATCAGAATTGTAATTGCCTGTTTGATTAGCAGTTATGGACCAATATTGTTGTATAATAAAGTGTGTCTGGCTTTCCTAACTCAAACTCAAGTACAGGGGCTCTGGAGTGGTTCAAAATGCAGCCTGTGCTGCACAAAGCATTCGGTATTTAAGACACAGCACACATGACAGTGCTCAAAAGCACCTTTAGTACCAGCTGGAGGCCTACAGCCACGAGAAGGAACAAATGTGGTACTAACAGGAGAAGTGGGAGTTGCAATTTGTCCTTCAAAGTAGCCTAAGACCAGCTTTAAAAAGTAAAATTAGAGCCTACAGCAGCAGCTGGGAGACAGCTGACAGGCAGAGACCATCTCTCAATGGCAGGTCCTGCATTTAAACAAGTTCTGCACTACCAACTTCAGACTGACTAAAATACAGCTGTTAAATACTTACCATTAATTAGAGTCCTTTTAAACAACTAGCTCCTGTAAAACCCTGTACCAGTGTCTGAAGTGGACTGCTAATCTGATCAAGCCTCTGAATCCACTGTTACAGATGACAGAATTTTTATTTAGATACTGCACTGGCAATGTTTAGATACTGTATTAGCACTAAATCTAATCATGATCATTGACATAATCACTGTGTCCTACTTCTCACACCTGGCTGAGAGCCCTCCCCTGACTACTCTGTCATGGTGTGCTACAGAACATTCAATAATTACATTCCTGTCAGAGAAACTGCCAGCACAACTACTCCTTTCCGTCTACTGATATCAATCATCCAGATTAACTTTAAATGCCATTAAAATTAATTCCAAGTCATTTTAACATATACTGAACTGGATTTATTGGACTCAGGCAAACCTGCATTTTGCTCAATTCAACTTGAATCACTGCCCAGGATCTCCAAGACATGAACAACTTCAACGCCACCAATTCAGACATTCCCAGTAAATGAGACTAATCCAGTGAGAACATATTTTCTGGAAGTGGAACAGTTACCTCCTACCAGTAGGGAAAGTTAAGCATATTAGAGGACAAGATGATTAAAAAAGTTTCCATTGATGCTGCTGCAGTCTGGAAAAATCTCCTTTTACCACAAGACCAAGTAAGTTTCTAAGAAGGAGGTAGTTCTAAAAAAGACCCCAAGCCAGAGATCAACCACTTGTTTTAACTACACTCACTATCTGGTTTAGGAAAATCCACACAAGACAATCTTTCTTTTGAAGGGCAGTTAAAACTAAACTGCTGCAGGCTCAGGGCCACTGTCACACATCAGATGCTGCCACACCTGCCCTGGTCAGCTGAACAAATCCTAAACAGAAGTAGCCACATCTACAAAGCCACAAGGAAAAAATGCATTCTAGAACAACTGTTCTTTGTTTTATTGAATGGTTGAAGCAGGACTGTAATCCAGGTATACTTAAATCAACTGTTGGTCCACTCTTATAATCAAAAAGAACTGATTTTTTTTTTAATATCAACACAAATGGAAGGAACATGAAGCATCATAATAGGAACTTTCAACTGTACATGACGTTAGACCATGACCAGACTGGTGCCACTGCAGGATTTACAGACTGCACTTTACAGACCAGCCACACCAGTGTTATTCACCTCCCAATCATTAAAGTTCTGGGGTGATCCTTCTGTGTACAGCTCACCTCTGAGCCATCAACATGAGATCAAAATGCCATTTGTGCTACTAGAGTCCTAGGCTGATAGAAATATTTCTGTATTTAGTATTTTACTGAAGAATATTTACTATCCTCTCTGAAGTTACATATAACCATTAGAAATATTTACATCAAACATTTACAGCTGGTTCATAATATACAACACAACAATTTAGCTGTAATTTTTAATCTTCCAGTGTAAAAGTTTCAAACAACATGTTGCTATTGTAATTTCAATTTATCTTGTTTGCACAGGCACAGGCAGTACAGGGCATTTCAAAAACTCATGTTACATGATAAAAAAATGGAATGATGTCACTTTAATAACAATTACTCTGGGGAGTGTTGGTTTGGTTTTTTTAAGCAAGCAGATTTCAACTTCTAAATCCCATCTGGTGCTACTACTAACATTTAAAATAGTCTTGAGAGGGGAAAAAAATACTTAGAAATAAATACACCTTTAAAAAACTTCCACAATTAACCATGTCAGAATTATTTGTTTTCCACACAGGTTAAAGGAGACCTTGCTCTTCATCATCTTCCTGTGCTGAAATACAGTGCAGTTCAATCCATTCTTATCTTCTGATTTGTCATCCTATAAATAATGCTGTCATAGCCAGGATCCATGTTCCAGAGGTTGTAGGAGATAACTATCACAGCTAAAGCAAGGCCTATCATCATCCACAGAACAATGTTGAAGATTACAGAGTAGTCGTAGTTATACGGATAGGCAAGGTTATATGGATTTTCTTTTTTAGGCTGCAACAAAGAAAATATTTATTACTTTAAAGTGAGCTTGCACACCAAACATTTTGACTCCACCCAAAGTCTGAGCAACCTAAATAGGAGAGATGCATTTTTGTCTAGACAAATCTGATGCAAGGGCACAGAACACAAAGAAGTGATTATGTGAGTGGCATCAGTGGAATCCAAAGGAGTAGGAGACATATTAGCATTTGACAGGAGCCCCATGAAATCCAAAGCCCTGCAGCTGGGCTGGAATAACCCACGTGACAGAGCAGGCTGGGGACTGAGCAGCTGGGCAGCAGCACTGCAGAGAGGGACTGGAGCTCCTGGTGGACAGGGGGAATGGGAGCAGGCTGTGTGCCTCTGGAATGACACAGGGCAACTGCATCCTGGGCTGTGTCTGGAGTCCAGCCAAGGAAAACATGTTTTCCCACAGCTGGGAGGCAGGACTTGCATGCACTGGGGAAGACAACACAGAAAGGCAAATTCTAACAAGGCATAAGGGAAGAAGTTTTCACCATGGAAGTGGTTAATGATTTGGAGCAAGAGAGGCCGTGGGATTTCCAGGGATGGACTTTTCAAGAATTCGGCTGGACAAGAACCTGAGCAACTTGATCTAGCTCCTAAATTAGTCCTGCTTTGAGCAGTAGGTTGGACTGGATGACCTCCAGAGCCCTCCTGAAGTGAAGTTACTGGATGATTAAATGAAGATCAAGACAAGTGAGTAAGCTGCACCCATGTCTAAGTCATAGTCAGTATTTTAGTACTTAAAAAAAAGTTACAGTCAGGTGATACAATTTGGATCACTTTTAATAAATGAGATGTAGAAAAATGTGGCTCTACTACCTGTGAAGCCTGGAGAATGGAGCGAGTCTTCCTTGAGAGGGGAGAGTTAAACTCCTTCACAGCCACCACTTCTACTACTGCATTCCCACCATACAGATTAAACATCTCATCTGCAAACTGGAAAACAAAAGGTGGTTCAATTAAAAGCCTAGACTGTAGCCAGGAATTAAGCACAGTTTTGTTAGCAAGATGTACTAAAACATAACATGGCAGCTTCAAGACTAATCACAAAAAGCTATAAAGTTTACACTATTTAGGAATTTTACTAGGAAAGTGCCAACTTTCCCCTGGTTTACAAGGCCTCTTTCCAACCCCCAATCACTGCTCAGCACACTGTAGTTTATGCCTGCTTTCTTGGCTGAAACTTACTAATTTATCCATTTTACAAAAGGCCCATCCCCACATCATTTCCTATTTGTGTGTCTGTCAGTTCCAACAAAACACTTAACTTCCACTAGGAACCTATGAATCTGAATATTTTAATCTGGTCCAAATGCTAATATGTCTAATATTTAAATATATTTACCTAAGGTCAAAGAGGCCAAAGAGCAATGCTTAGAGAAAACAGGTATTTGGCTTAGCAGACTGATGTTTTTAGACCTTTTCATCAAGCTTTGGAAACTCTCAAGAGTGATTGATCTTAATAAAAATTTAACTAATGATTACATAAGACCTGCTGAAGAATTACTTTCTCGAGCATACTGATGGATGAACAGCAGTTATTTTAAAGTCTTAGAAAATTAGATTTATACAGCTTTGTGGGCAAGAGTAAACTAACCACTGCACCCTGAGATAAGGGTATTTCTGCATTTCCAAGAGCCAGTTTTTGTGAGACATACTTGTGGTTTCAAATGCAAAGTGTTTAAGAAAAACAAACATTTCAAGTCATGTTGATATATGGTTTCATTACACCCCTACTCCTTTATGCAAAGTATCAAACCACATTGTAGAATCACGTCAGCATTTTCCAGAGAGGCAAATTGTAACATTTGATTTTATAACTAAACAACTGCATTTTAAAAACCAAACAACAACAAAAACAAGCATGAGACAAGCCATCACTAATTAAGTGACATCTCACTCCTTTGTAGTTAACACAAAAATTATTTTCTTAGTAGTACCATGAGTTTTGTTCATTGGGTGGAAATTATACCTTTTGCAAAGAGTCTACAAGAATTTGAGAGGCATCCTTGAACTGCTGAGAGTCTTCCCCATATCGTTTTCCAACCTCATCCAAACCAGACAGTTCCAGGGAATACAGGTCTGGAGAGTGATCTTTGGCTAAGTGCTTGTGTCGAGACAACTTTGGCACAACGTTGAGGGCAGAAAGAAATTAATTCATACACAGGTTACTAAAAATTCATACACAGGTTATTAAAAACACATTGCACAAAATCAATTTACTTAGACTAACCCAGCCTCACTTTCTAGAGTCATATTCCATATTAATTAGGAAACTGAATTCTTGCCAACTTAGAAGATGTCCATAATTGTTTCTTTTTTTTAAATCTACAGAAGAAAGCAGATGATCATTATGTACCATCTGTTTCTAACACGGGGTTACATACACATAACAGAGAGCTGTACTAAAAATCAATAAAATACTGACATCAGAATCCTTGTTCTGTAACTGCCATGAAAATAAAACTCAGAGAAAACAAAAACACCTAACTACAAGACTTAGGTGCTATCATTTACTTGTCTGAAGCTGGCCCTTGCAAAGTTTGGTACACTGCAACTTCTACCTTGCTGTTGCCCACGTACAAAAGTAGTTTATTTGAGGAATATAATCCAATTGTCAGAAAATCCAACCAATACAATGCAAATTATCTCCAAGGAGAGTAGTGACATTCTTACGCTTCCACAGGTGAGAAGATGCAGCACTGATATTTGCCTGCACAAGACAACAGTCTCTGAAAAGAAGGAATTTAATCCCATCCTCCCAACTACTTAAACTGCAGCATTTCTAGCCTGCAAGGCAAAACCAAATTGTTCTACCTCATCTTCTCAAGAGCCCCATTTCTCTCCACTAGCCCTTCACCTAACATGAATTTTTGAGTTTTTCCACAACTCTTTCTTTCACTTCAGTAGTTAAGGGCTGCACCTTAAAGGACACACAGAAAAGAACAAACCAAAATGAAACAAAAAGACTCACACCCCACTGACCCACTAAAACAAACTCTAAACCAAGAGCAACAAGAGAGCAGTTTCTTAGTAAAAAGATCTTCAGAATTAAAAGCTCACCCCTCCATTGGAGAATTTGTACCACTATCACTAGTCATGGCACAAAAGTCATTCCAGTCAAATTTTCAGATAAAATCATATTTTGAAGGAAAATGGTGGCCAGGGCAAAGAACATGTTATTAACTACCATTATACTTTTCAATAAGACAACAAAGCCCCAGCAAATTCTTCACTGAGTATTTCTTGTGTCTTTAGGTATGGAGAAACAGCAGCTCAGAATTCCCTCTGTCCTGACCAAACACAACACAAAAGAAAACTACAAATTATTAAGGTTCTCATTCACAATTGCAGTGACGTGGCTGATACAAACAGAATGCATCATTTAAACTGATGGAACCAGCTGATGACACACTGGTTTATGTGTATCACTGGTTGCCAAGTATCCTGACTATGGCTTCTCTACTTTTAAAGATCTCTGAAGTTTGTGACACGAGACAGGGGAAAATGTTTCAAAAAACCTTACCAGGCTTGCAATATCATGTAGGACTTGAAGTTCTGACAGAAAAAGCAAGTCAACCTGGGGAAGAGGCAGAAAGAGACAGGTATTTCCTTTGATGAAACCCAAGCTAGGGGAAGTCTTGTTTTGTTGCAAGTGTTTTATAACAGTTGTCTGCTACAACATCAGAACATGCTAGAAGGAAATAACTCTTTCAATAAAGCTGCTTAGAAAAAAAAAATGTTTGAACTTAGTTAATTCAGTTAGAAAAGATTAGGAGTGGGCTCTCTTAGGCGAAGAAAGAGGGAAGAAAGAGCGAGGAAAGGAGAAAAGCACAAGCTAGCTAAGAATATGAGGAAAAAACCCCATAGAAGTTGCGACTGATGGATGATTTTTTACCTCGTTGTTCCTGCTGAGGGAGTTGAGAGGGAGGGAGCTGAGGATGGAGTTGTCCTGGAAGAGGCGGTTCCGCAGCTGGCGCAGTGTGACAGAGAGATCCTCAAACACGGCGTTGGCCTTGCCCACCATGTACACCCTCTGCAGAACAGCCACTGGTTACTGACAGCAGAGGCTCCTGCTCAGCTCCTCCAGTCACACACTAATAACCAACCATGCTTGCAATCTCCAGTCCAGAATTTCATGTGATCAACTGGGTTTGCTCCAGCCACACAAGTGGAAAGAGGCTTCGCTATTTGGAACACGTGGAAGCAGGAGTGAAGCAATACTCACTTCCTCACTGGGGGCCAGCTGCAGCACCACGGGCGTCTCCTCAGAGAACACAGTGTGGATGGCATTGGCAACACTGTCCAGACTGAAAGGAACGGCCTAGAAGACAAACTCTAGTTAGATTTTTGGGTTAAACAGGGGCTACTGATCTTAACTAAAAAAGTAAAAGGTATGCACATTTCCAAAGTGGTAATAAATAATAGGAACCTATGTGCAAAACAAAACATCACCTGTGTACCTGTGAACGTGTTCTTTATTTGGCAGATACAATATATTCTGAAGAACTCCAAGGGACCACGACTGTGAATTAAGAGGCTTATTTAGGCTTAGAGTATAGCCTTGTTTATCAGTAAAACAAGACCAACAAATATAGAAGCAATGCAAAAAAGGAAATAACCTCACTGCAGATGGAAAGTTATGAACCACAGAAAACTGATGGGTGAAAATATACCAGCAGAAAGACCAACTGCTGAAACAAAAAAAAGACATATTAAAAAACCTACTACAAATAGAAGAAATGCTAGCACAGTATAGTGCCATTACTGGCAAGCTAATAGAACTGTTAGTTTTTCTAAACACTTACTTGTGGGCTTTATCAAAAAAAGCAGAATGGCACATTTCCATTCACTACTTAAAGTGTCCTATGGCAGAAGAGGCAACGGCATAAATTTAAAACCAGGAAATTTTAACTTAACACAAGAACAAAGTTTTTTACTCCAAGGGTGGTCCAATAGTAGCAGAGGTTGCCCGAAGGTCATGGAGTCTCCATTTGAGGAAATGCTCATATCCTGACTGAACACAGTGCTGGTCAGCCTGCTCTGGCTGATCCTGCTTGATCAGGGTGTTGGATGAGACAATTTCCAGAGCTCCCTTCCAATCTAAAGGATTCTGTGTTGCTGTAACAAGCCTGAGAAGTCTTAGCAAAGACAGACAGTGATAGGTAAACGTAATGTCTGTTGAGTTCTTCTTGATACAGTATAATGGAATGTTGTCTCTAAGTGCTGTATTTCACAGTCAAATACTTGAAAAAAACTCAAAAAAAGACCACTTAGAGGGTGATACAGTACATCAAAAAATCAACACCATATGAAATGTTATCTCACACACAGCTGAAGCAAAAAACTTAACAATTCTGATTTTGAAATATTAAGTTACCGTGAGAAGAAGTGGATTGGTACAAACATTAAAATTAGCTGTCTTTCAAGGAGAACATGCTTTGGTCAAACAAGTTACTGAACTCAACACAGGAAGCCGTGGGTGATCTCAAAACCCTCCTACCTTGTACAGAATCCTGACTAGGTATTTGATCTACACAGCCTGATGCATCATTTTAGGGGATATGCAAACTTCAAGTGAAGTAGGAAATAAGTGAACATCATGGGTTACAGCAGAGAATCATGTACTTGTCCCAGGAATCACATGACAGTTCCAAATGGGGATACTCACATTCTCAATGGGGTAGGAGAACCCTTTCACAGGCAACTTGTCCACGCCCTTTACTGTCACCAGCACAGTGGCTCGGGGTCTGTGAAACAGATCACCCACTGCCAGCCCAGGCCAGGGAAGGTCCTGCACAAAAGAGCAAAAAAAGTTGTATTTCACAGGCAAAGAGAAGAGTTCTTCCCACTATTACAGCAAAACAACTTATGATCCTGTTAATGCCTCTGTGCAGGACAGAAATTTCTATTGGAAATTTCACGGGGAAGTAAGTTAATACCAGACTGCTTTCATCTTGAGTAATACCTCAAGTCAACCATGAAGGAACTGTTAGTCTAAAAGCTGCCAGTAACTTCATAGCAAAGTCTACATTAAAAAAACATTATATATAATGGATACATGAAGAGTTATTTCCCATAATTAAATTACAAATACTTCAGTCTCTATTTAGTAAGTGAAGGCTGAACTTAAAAAGCCCACTAACATCTTGATATTTTCAGTACAAGAAAGAAACAGGGTGGAAAGGCAGGGGAAGAGAGGGAAGTGTCAATCACAACAACAGGCAACTAAACTAAAATGTACAAACTTGCACAGAAATACAGAAAGATTTCTTAGTAGCTTACTACAATTACAAATCAGTAAGAGCACAGTGGCTACCTGACTGGTTTATTCAGGTACAAAATACAAATTCATCTGTCTGGAATAAAGGCAAACAGATTTTCCCATTTGTGTAAATTACATAACTGCCCTTTTTTTTTGAAAGCCAATTTAATTGCATTTTTGAATTAAATATCATTGACATTATGATTTGTATCACCTCACAGAAACAAAGGAATAACCTTTTAAAGCATCATCAGGGACAAAAATGGGGTTTAGTTTTGTTTTCCTTTAACAAGGAGGAATATCGAATGACTCTTTCTCAGAATTCCCAGGGTAATGCATTAAGAATCCCAAATTCTCTACAGTGGCCTTGCTGCACTGTCAGTTTATGTTCCTAGACTACAGCTTTGATGTGAGCTGCAAAAGGAGTGCCTGGGCCCTCCAGCACTCTCTGTACCAGGGCTGGAAGCTGCCCACACAGTGATCTCTGCCTTAGGGACAGCTTTCAGTAACTCTCAGTTTCAGGGCTGAGCTGAATAAACATTCAAGCACTTCCTTCCCTGCCTGCTTCTAGGATTTGAATATTAATAGAGAACTATTTCTAAAGGATGCTACAGACCCATCACAACAAATGACTCTCAAGCTTCACAGAGTGAGTAGTGAGTACTGAAACACTTTTTTCCATGATAGCCATGACATATCCCTGGATGACCAGTAAGCCAAATGGCCAGAACAGGCCAAACCCCACTGCTTTTCTGGGTGTCTTTATATGCAACACACACAATACCATTCAATATATTGGTTTTTCTTGATAAAATAATCAAAATCCACTCCTTAGTCATACTACTCACACAAGTTTGTTACTAGTTTGATGACAAAAAAACCAAAATTAATTGACAGCAAGGTATTTTCAAATTCCAAAACACAGGCTAAGCAGCCTTGCATTCAAACAAGCCTTATCAGACCTCTTCCCTAGCTGATATATGGAAGAAATGAGAACTGGCTGCCCTCAACAGCACTGTGAGAATGCCTCACCCTGCAGATTTCAGTATCTGGCTGCACACAGACACTGCCAAAGATATCTGGCTATTAGACTTTCATCTACTGCTTCAACAGCCACTCATCCCTGCTGAAGCCCAGGAAAAGAATTCAGTAGGCAAGATGGAATCAATCCAACTCTGCTCACATGCCCCACTTTAAACACTGCTAAAGTTGTATTTGAGTACTTAATGTGGAGAAACACCACCACAAATCATGTTTCCAAGGTTTTGGATTACTTCCTAAGTAACCAACCTACTTGATCTAACTCTGCTCAGCAGACAGGCTTGCTGACCTGACAAAATGCCTGCCTTGCCAAGCCATTTTTCACAATCTTCAGAATACTCAGGAGCAGAGCCCTACAGAGAGCTTGTGCGCAAGAAGTGACAGTGGTTCCACAGATTCTCAGTTTGTGACCATGGATGGAGGGGATACAGCACACAGCTGGGTCTCAGAAGAACTGAGGAAGAGCACTGGAAAGCCTCTGCAGTTTTCCTTCTGCAGCTGGTGACTCAAATGAGCCAGCTAGCACAGCCTCTGGCTACTCATACAACCCACACAGCTCTATCCTGGAAACCACCTCTGACAAGTCACACGTTCCTCAAGAGAAACAGGGCAATATTTTATATATTCCAGCACATGACAGGAAGATTTGCATGTTGAGTGAGCAGGTCTGTAGCTTTACAGGTGTTTCATAATCAAGACCTGGAACGTACTTCTTCAACAGAAAAGCCCATGGTCAACGCAGCAACATCCGGGATCCGCTCGCCAGGAATCGGCCAACTTCCATCTCGGAAAACAACCGACTGAGGTGATCGTAGGATACTGAATTCACCACCACATACACCTAAAAACAGACATAGAAAGCTGTCAGAGCTCCTGCAATCTTTGCCTTTACATAACATGGGAAAAGAGTATATTTGAGCTTTCATTCCTTCTTCCTCCCTCTCATACCTATCAGTTTATGTAAAGCCAGGAATGAGAACTGATCATTTTAATGCTCTGGAATACAAGATAAGGTTTCTATACAGCAGTGTCTAAGAATGAACAGATCCATATTAACAAAAACAGGACAATTATTCAAACAGCAGCACAGCACAGTTCTGTGTAACAAGCTGCAAGTAGTGTTACAGTTCAGTAGTGGTAAAGTAAACTCTCACTGGAGCCAGGCAGACTCCAAAATCCTGTTAAGCTCACAGTACACCAACATAGCTCTGTTTGGTTCCAAGACTGCTTGGCACAACACCTCTGTTCATGCAGGCAACAGCCAGAGCCACTGAGCCCAGAGCCAGGAAGTCCAGTGGAATTTGTCAGTGCTGGCTTAAACCAGGCACTGCCAGGACAAGCTGGCTCCTGCAGAACTGCTCTGGTGGCCCTGCTTTGCCTCCTCCACCTCATGACACTGGGAGATGTTTGTCTTCCTTGGACGCAGCGCTGGACCTGAGCTGATTGTGTGGAGCCACAATCTGCAGCACTTCTCATGCTGGGTTTTCACTCATCTGGGATCCCCCTTCACTCTTTTCCCCATTACCTTGAATAGCAAAGTTGACTAAAAGCATATTTCTAACCTATTTTATGATGACAGTAATTTACTGTGTAATAAGGTCAGAAAGGATTCCACAGGAATGAGAGAAAGGCTTGTTTCAACCTGGCTTGCTCGCTTAAATTACTTAGGCACAGCTGCAATACTGTGTACACCAAAATTTACCTAAATAAATTTTAAAACTTCTTTGGTGTATATAAGCAGTAACATGCACAATGCAAAATTTCAGGCATACACTCCCCAGAAAGTGATCTGAGTAGGTTTCACTAGAAAACTGGTTTGATACAAGAAAATCAAGTATTAGAGTAATAAAAAGTTGCAGGCCTCTACATTCAAGTTCTAATTATACAAGTCTGACTGCACACTTCAAAATGACATGAATAAGGCAACTGTCTAAAGAAAATTAAAATAATTATTCATATAATCACTGAAAATTGGTTACCAATCCAAGCAGTGATATACAATAGTTTTCCAGGGCATCTACAAATCTAAAGGCTATTTACAAAAACAATGCAATAGTAAACTGATGTTGGGCAGCTAAAAACTTCCCTAACATTAATTTAACTAATGTGACCTTGAAGATGCTGTTTCAAAGCCTGGGTCATGATCATGCATACAAATGTTGACAGTAAATCTGAGCTAGGTTACGATAAACACACCAAAGGACAAAGTTCTGAGATGCAGGTTGGGGAGGGGGGCAAAAGGAAGAAAAGAGGCCAAACCAACCAAGGTATATGGAGCAAATACATGCATTTTTTATTTAAATTGATGTGTTCCTTGGGTGGCCTGCTACCAATTTTAATGGTGCATCAACCCACATTTTGAAGGGCAGAAATGTTTCCAGACCAACTTCTTTAAGAATTTACAAAACGGCTACAAATCCAGAGGATTTCGCATGCTGTTCTCCACAAGGCTGTAACACAGTCACATGTTATTTAGGTCAAACTGGCTTACTTAGGGCAAGATTGCTGCTCAGGTGGATTAAATCAGAGTATTAACCCCTTGCAATTAAATTTCCCTCACTACACTTGTTCAAGACTTCAGTGATTAAAATTGAATTTGAAGTTGGGAACACCAGCAGATTCTCTTTATTGCCTATGGAATAGTTAAAAAAATTCCTACCCTGCCTAAGTTGTACCTCAGGCTCTCAAAAGCCTTTGTGAACCTGGAGAACTCAGGAACACTGAGTAAGAAATATTTACAGGGCCTGAAAGTGCCATCACAAGCCTGACTAAAAGCGGGTAACAGAGGGGCTACAGTGACCACAGAAACAGCTCAGCCAAACATGTAAATTCGTACCAAATAACAAAGTTATGTGTGTCTATCACAGAATCAGAGTTGGAAGAGACCTCTATGATTATCAAGTCCAACCATCAAGCCAGCACTGTCACTGTAGCCGCTAAACCACGTCACCCAATCCAGATCCAGATGTCTCTTAAACAGCCCCAGGAATGGTGAATCCACCACCATCCTGGGCAACCTATTCCAATGCCTCAACCTGGCAGTGAAAAAAATTTTTCTGCTATCTGATCTGACTCCTTCTGTCTCAGTTTATAAAACTGGATTTTAAAATAATTTATATACGGCATAAATAAATTTAACGAAATAATTATATTACATATAAGTATACATGTGCAATATAGAAAATATGCAATATATTATTTAAATTTATGTAATAATTTTATGAAACAATTATAAAAATAGTTTTATATAACGAATTTACACAATAAAATTAAAGACATATATAATTTAATATAAAACAGTCTTTGGATTGAAAGGGACATGATAAATGGGTTCGAGCACCGTCTCTGGAGGTGGATGGGAGAGGGTGGGGGCAGGGAGCTGCAGCACAATGACAGCCCCCCGCTCCCACCCCTCGGTCCTGAAAGTGGCACACACAGGCAGAGACAGCCCCCCTCACCTTCCCCCTTCCCCGAGCCCCCTCCCCAGCGTTGCGGCCCAGCCCCTNGGCGGCCCGACCCCGTTCACCCACCGGCAACACAGGCCGCTGCCACCAGCGCCGCCAGCCCCAGGGCCCGGCAAGCCCCGCCGCGCCGCCCCATGTCCGCCATGAGCCGCCGCCGGGCCGCGCCGCTGGACAGACACACCGAGCGCCCCGCCCACCAACTGACGGACAGCCGCCGCAGCCAATAAGCAGGTAGTGTTCGGCGCGGGTGGGCGGGACTCGGCAGAGCTGACCAATCGCCAGCCCAGCGCTGTCCTTGTCACGGGGCTGAGCGGTCAGCTGTCCCGCCGGGACGGAGTCTTTATTTGAGTGGCGTTCCAACTTGCCCAATCAGATCGCGAGAGGACTCTGCACCATTTTCCTGCCCCACTGTAAACCCGGGGGGGGGGCGGTGAGGAGGCGGAGCCAATTGACAGCTGATTCAGCCAATCGGAGCGAGAGGTTTCACAGCTTTGCTCCGCCCATGCTCGTCAGCCCGAACGCAATGGGGCGGGGCGAAGCTGTGATTGACAGCCGAATACACCATTCAGAGAGCAATGCGCCGGCTCTACGCTATGGTGAGGGCCTCTCTGGGTGTGGGGCCGTGAGGGGCTGCCACCGTTCCTGTCCTCGTCTTCGACCACGTCCATGGCCGTGCCCCTCCCTTCATTGGTTTCTTCCTTTTTTGTTGAGAGCATCCACAGTGACACATGCAGTGGCTGCCGCAGACATGCTGATCTCACTTCAGCTGTCCCTGCCTGTAATAGGAACAGGCAGGTGGTGCACGTTGTTCAGTGTATGTTTCATATTCCTGTAATATGCTGTGATCGTCACAATCGAGGGAGGTAATCCTGCTCCTCAGCCCTGGTGAGGATCACCTGGAGTGCTGTGTCCAGTTCTGGGCTCCTCAGGACAGGACAGACATGGAGCTCCTGGAGCAGGTCCAGCAGAGGGTGACAAAGATGATGAAGGGACCGGAGCATCTCACTGAGGAAAGGCTGAGGGAGCTGGGCCTGTTCAGCCTCGGGAAGAGACGGCTGAGAGGGGACCTCATCCCTGTCTGTCAGTGTCTGCAGGGAGGTGGGACCAGATGACCCATGGTGGTCCCTTCCAGCCTGACCCATTGTGTGATTCTGTGATTCTATGAAGTTGAGAGTATTTTTGGGGGTCCTTATACATTTTTAGGCTCCAGGATCTCGATAAGGCAGAGAAAACCGGGCTTTAGGGGGAATTGCTGTGTAGCATGGGAGATGAGGACCTTCCAGTGTGCTGTACGTAAAACTGTTACGAGCAATTCAATTTAATACTTGCTTAATCCTTACTCTGTATTGTGCATCACAAAACCAGCACCGCATTATAGCTTCTGTAAAAGAAATGGTTGAGATTATCTGAATACTGTAGCAAAGACTGTGATCAAAATAGTTGTTTTCTGGTGGGCTTTTCTGTCCTGGATTCCTCAGGTGAGCGTGAGTTCCCAGGAAATCCATCTGTGCCGGGGAGTGTTTTATCTGCTTTGCTGGGAAACAGCCCCTGTGTCACATCCGTGTGGTAAGACTGTATTTATGTGCACATTTGAACATGCCAAGGATTACTGGTTATACAACTATTTGGCTAGAGCTATTCTGCTGTGTATTTAGAAATTCCAGCCAGCTTAAAATACTTTGAAAATGTGCCTGAGCAACATTTCTGTACTGGAAAAAAAAAAAAAAAGGTTGTGTAGAAGGATGAGTGAGTGGGCTAGGGAATGCAGGTAGTAAAATGAAAGTGTATTCACAGCAAGCAGTATTTAAGAGAGTAAAGTTATATCCCTGCCACTGCCACATGATAGTGTGTGACAATGGGCAAATCACTTAAACTCAGCTTTTCATATGTGGCAGTAAGTCCCTCCCTTGGCTGTGAGTTGTTTTGCATAAATTAAGAGGAGCTCCTGCTCCTCCTGCTGCCAGGTGGAAACTACACTTTGAATATGAAAATCATGCCAAGTGCATAGGGTACTCTAAAACTCAGCAGCCGAGCAAGTTATGAGCACTTCAAATTAATACTCACTCATTTCTTACTCTGTGATTGCACATCACAAAACCTTCACTGCATAATAGCTCTTGTGAAATAAATGCAAATAAATGTTGGTGAGATTACCTGAATACTGTGGCAAAGATATGATCAAAATAGTTGTTTCCTGATGGGCTTTTCTGCTTTCAGAACAGGATTAGAAAAACACACGGGAGAGAAGGCCTGGATCAGTGAACAACAAAGATACTGAATGATTGCTTTTCAGCTGGTTTGTGCAGTGATCGAGGCATGATGATTTTAAAAAGATAGTATTTTGTCTTGTAAGCTGATAATGCTACTACAACATGTAAACCCATGGGTCCTGGATTAAGGTTATGTGAGTTACCTTATTTTTGGCATTTGCTGTCCCTTGGGCACTTGACTTTGCAAGTGTAGCGTGCCATTTACTGTGTGTATTTTATCATAATTCCACAAAGTTTTGCCTATCTAGGGAAACATGGTTCCTGCACCTTGTAGTCTGAAGTACAGATGAGCTGCAGCTATGCTTAGCTATGCTATGTCCTCCACCTGCCCCTCCCTTGGAGACAGATTGTTTCTACACACAAAATGTGCATAGAAATAGGGCAAGAAGAGTGACTCAAAGAAATAAGTTTGTGGAACTACTAGAGGGCATTGGGTGGATGTGATTGGGTCTTAGATGGGGAGGTAGTGGAAAGTGCAGAACAGGGAAAGGACTGTATAAGGGAAGAAGCTTCTTCATCTCAGTTAAGGATTTCTTAAAAATACAATGTGGAAAAGAAAGTGCCAGAGTGAATAAGACTGTTCTGAAGGAGTTGTTTCTCTTAAAACTGTTACTATCTCTGTGTTTCATATCTGTGCATGTTACCAATCATTTCAAATTTTGTATGAATCTCTTGACTGTTTTCCATAAGGCATTCCCTCTGAAAGTCATACCACAACAAAAGAGTATCATGTTACTTTTTTCACATTTGCAGAAGGAATTGTATTTCTGAGACTTTAGCATTCACATTCCCATTTTCTTCTTCTGAACTCATGGTGCTAGGAATACTATAAAGTAATTCTAGAAATAGAAGAGAAATCAGAGTTCTGTACTTGAATATCCTTATATTTCTTCTCTGCTACTCAAATTGCTATTCTTGAAATCACAATACGAACATGTTTTCTGAAGAATTCTCTGTCTTATGTTTTCCTGTTCTCATCTTCGTTTCTTCTTTGGGAAAATAATAAATAGAAGCAATAAATTTTATTATGAAACAGTCAAGTCTCACAAACTCTGTCCTGGTTTCTAGTGCCCACTGGGTATATCTGGATGTCAGTGAAGCCCAATATAAGAGAATAATACCATCACTTTGTAGGCTGGCAGAGTTCTAGCTGTTTTCTCTAGGCTTAATTTAGATCCCAGCTGTGCTTTGAAGAGAGTGAGTTTTGTAATCCTGTAAGCAATACTTGTGACAAAATCTACACACAGTAAAATTATTCTATTAAACTGATTTCATTCTGAGCTTCTGCTCAGGGCAAGTGAAAAATTGAGACAACATGTACATTAGGTCAGAAATAATTTTTTATAAAGCCATATACCGCTAGTGGCAGTCACAAAATCAAAGTGCCAGCTGTAGGCAAAATACCAGCGTTCCCTGGCTCTTTACGAGTGTGCTGTGCAGAAATGTCTGCGGCAGGAATTGCTCACATGGCACTCGGATGCTGCTTTGCCTGCAGCCCTGTCTGTACCAAACAGCGTTATGGGTGAAATCACGGTAGAAGAGGGAATATGAGGAAAAGGCTGAGTCGAAGAGCCCACCGTTGGTCTAAACTGGACTGCTGTGTTATCACTGGATTTCATTGTGTCACTACTAAATCTAGACTGGTTTCTAGCAGAGTAATTGTCTCAACCATCATTTCCAAAATGATGCTTTAACTGGAAAATATTTGCCTGGCTGCTGTGATGACCGGGCTACTTGTATTCTACTGGAAAGAATGAAATCCCAGTGCCAGGTGCCACTCAGAGTTATGAGCTCTACAAGCTTGTGGGGTGAGCAATGCGCCTTGTGGTACTAGGCTTTACAGTCTCACAGGAAATTTATGCACAGAAGTTTTGAGCATAAGATTCTAAAATAAAATCGAGCAGACAAAACTTGTTTCTATGGTCTTTTCTGACCTTAATGCATTGATTGAACGTGACCAAACAGTACAGTTAGTTGGGCACCCCCTGTCCTGGTGGGGTGGGGAAACGGGACAAGGGGACTGTGTTGGGCAGTTAGTTTTGGGGCTGCTGACATCTTGGGAGGTGAGAGGTGAGACAATTGTGCTTGGCTTTGTGACATAGGACCTGTATAATTTATACAGGTCCTATGTCAAAAGTTGTTGGTCGTTGCTGCTGAATTGCTTTGTGGTCTCCTGTCTCCTATCCCCAAGTGCAGACTCCATCTACGTAAGCAGAAACAGTTGTTTTTGCAAGTGTGGATACCAAGGCTAAATAAATCAAAGACAGCTCAAATAAATTCTAAAGGACTCAAAAAACTCCTCTAGAACCAATAAAACGCACAGCAAACCTGTTGTTACTGAGCTAAATCTCAGGCTGTGTCAGAGCTGATTTCCTGAGGACTCAAATAATAAGCAAAATGTGAGTTCTGCCCTCTCTAAAAGGCGGATTTGACTTCCATATTTCTTTGTGAAGGAGAAGTGCCTTTCTCTTTTACTTCTGTCTGTCAATGGCTGTCTTGAAGAGGATTGCCAGCTTTCTCTCTGTAGGACTGAGCTACAGTTAAAGTCTCCAAATATGAACAAGAAGCCCATTTTATGGTTCTTTTTGCCAGGCTCTATATGGACATCATATAAAGAAGACTACACATCTCTTTGTCTATCAGTACAAATGTCACAACGTCAAAATTGTGATGCAGCTCCTGTAGAGTTTTGGCATTTTCTAACAGTTCTCACCATGGCCTTGTTTGTAACTTTGCCAGCACCTGTGAGTTCACTGGAGGTGAGAGTGCCCCTGTACACATGTTTTGTCATAGGCAGTCGCAGTCCTGCAGAGTTTGCAGCAGCTGGACCAGAGTATTGATGGGGTGACTGATTCACCTGAGCTCCTACAGCAGGTCAGTGGGAAGACAAGAAGGGCCTTTCCTCTGTGACCTGCACTTCAGCCTGTGCTGCCCTCTCAGCCACTCTCTGCCTTCAGTGATCACAGCTGATTTTTAGAACTGAATTTTACATATTGTTCTAGAACACAACACCTGCAGTCTGCTGAGACTGTAATGTTGATATAAGAGTTCTGAGGAAGATGGTAATCTGTAATTCACTTAATTTTAGTAGTTTCAAAGTCACGTTATTACTATCTTTTAGTTGTCTGCTTAATCAAAACTCATTTTTATGTATTTTCATGTCATTGAAGATGGGGGTGAGCATGGTTTTAAGGACAATTGATATAATTAAAGGTATGCAGCTTCTCTATGTTGACGTTGTGGCACTAATGAGGAATGACGTCTGTGAGAAAGAACCCCTGAAACTGCGGAGACAAATCAGGAGATATGTGTGTGTCTGTGATGCGTATGAGTGGTAGTTGATTTGTGCGTTTCGTTTTCCTTCACCTTTTCCCGATGATTTTGGCAGTGAGGGCTGGACCGGTCGCCCCGACAGGTGGGAACGCGCGTCCCCAAACCTGGGCGCTTTGGCACCATCGCGTGGTCGAAGCTGCGGCTGCAGCCTCGCTGTGTTCGTGTCGCATCCTCGGACCGAAACTTAAAGGAACCACACATTTTTGGGAGCACTTCATCTGCTGTCCCCTCCACAGATTCCCGTCCTGTCCCACTACCCACCCTTTCTGGGAAAAGTGGCTAAGAGCATCCAGAGAGTGGGTGACAGAAACTGAGTCAGAACTAGTGTGGAAGTCCTCAAGCAAGGGGCTGATGTGTATGTCTCGAACACTTGACAGCCAGATGGCTGTGGAGCCAACCAAGAGTTGTGGCTAATAACAGACAAGGACTCCGTGAGAAAGAACAGGATGTGGCTGGAGAAGGGGCCCTATGGAGGTAGGGCAGCACTTTTCTGGGACAAACACCCTTGTTCTGGCTCCTGGAGATAAGTGCAACACAGTGCAAGCACAGGAATGAGGTTGAGAAGCGGATGTGGACTGTAGGGGGGATCAGGACCGCTGAAGACCCCCGAAGCCTCCAACTCATTTCCAGAAAGGTCTAGAAGAGTGGACAGTGATAACTGATTTGCATAGAAACCTAGAAACTTCTCTCCAGGGCAAGGAAAACTTGTCTATGAATAGGTACCCCCACAAAGCGCAGTGCACCTGCTCTGCACCTGCACACCAGGACCCTGGACACCACAGCTGGATCAGTGCTGGAGCCAGGACTGGGGATCTCTTTTCCTTTCTTTCTTCTTTTCTTTCTCTCTCTGCCCTTTAAATAATCTCTCTCTTTCCCTCTTCCCTTTCACTTTATGCCTTAATCCAAAATCCACTGCTTATACTAGGAGGTCTGGGACTAACACACCAATTTCCATGCCAAGCATGTAAAGTTTGTTAAAAGAACTTTGTAAACTTTTGCAGACCCCCTGACTTATGCCATTCCTTTCAACCGCGAGCATCTACAAATCTTGGGTGCTCCCTTCCCATTAAGGAAGGAACAAACACTGACTTTTGGTGGGAACTGGGATGAAGCTGGCATTTGCTGTTTCCTTCCAGGTCACCACAGAATTTAAGTTATTCTATCCCACTTGTTTGAGCTTACACAGTTTTCGTAAGAGGTAAGAAGACAATTCACTACAATTTATTTGCTTGTTATGGGGGAACTTGCCTTCTGTAGTGCCTGGCTAAATCTTACAGACCGTCTGCAAAACCACGTAATCTGCACTGTGAGGAGATTAGCACACTTCAGCTGACAGCACTTGAGGCATCTCTGTTCCTGATTCTTCTTAAAGAGTGAAGCTGGTACCTTAGTCATCCAAAAGAAGAGCGAGAGCATTATCTCCTTTCTGGATGCAAGAGCAATACCAAGAACATTATCCCTTCTCTGGCACAACTGCTTAATATTAGCATCAAAACCCAGCTTGAGCTTGTAGGTGTAGGCCTGTCAGCCACTTGTCACACAGTAAGTGGGGGAGTGACTCTCCAGCAGGTCAAAACTCAGCAATAACTACCTGTGTCTGTACTCAAACACAGCTGTGACAGCGGGGCAGGGCTTTGGCTTCATTTCAGTGAAGGGTAGAGCTAATTTACTCTTTCTCCATAGCTATTAGGTTCAAGAGTTGGCTTCTGAAATTTGCCTTCATCACTTCTCCGACTGAGAAGGACAAAGGTGGTCTTTTATACTTTTGGTTAATGAGGCCTCTCTGCTGTGACCTTTTGTGTTTTGCAGCCCCACAAACCTAATATCCTGTTGTGACTACTCAGCCTTTCTGGAAATGCACTTCTTCTTCCAGTTTGAGAAGATTTAGGATGTGGTGAGAAAGAGAGAGAGTTAAATTTTACATTCTTCCCCCTATGGTTGAAGAGATTTAATTGAAGTTCACCCAGGGGAGAAGTCACTGCCAGCAGATAAACACCTTAGCTTGCTGTTTCTACTAAAACGGTTAACAATGGAGTAGTTAAGACTTAAAATACAATTTGTTGTCATTAAGCTTTTATGTTATCTCCATCCCGAGCTCAATAGAAGCTCCTGTTGAAGGGTCCAGGTGCTTTAGATATGTCCTATATTCTGAAGGTAATCATTGCAACCATTACTGTGAAGATTGCTGAGCTAAGCTTATAGTTTCTTGCTTTTGAGTGGGGTGATGGTGTTCCTATTCTCCCACAACTATGGTTATCCCCCGAACCTCTGTATTGCATGGGCTGTGGGTCTCCTCTCAGTTTACTGAAAAAAAAGCTCAGTCTGAGGGTCACTGCTCAGTGATGACAGCTCTGTGAGCCAGGAAGTGGTGTGGCTGTAGGAACATCGATGTTGCTCTAAGCAGCGAGACAGGAACTGCTGGCTGGAGGTGGAACTGCCTCAGCACCAGCATGGATTCATACCTGAATTAAGTGGTGATGTGTCCATGGCTTTAAGCTAGATTTTTCTTTTCTGTGCCCTACAAATTATGCTTCCAAATGAATGCAAACATACTGACCATCTCCTGTTAATCACGCTTTCTTTAGTGGCAGTGCCAGTTCCTCTCACAGTTGTTCTGCCTCCTGGGTCTCATTCGTTACTGATACTTGTGTGGGAGGACATTGCATGCTTGAGAGCTGAAGGGATGGCATTATAGTAGTTACCATCTCTAAGGCCAAAGAGGGAACTTCAGGGAGATTGGAGAATGTTTTTGGTAATATACCGTATGAGAAAATGGCCCTTTTCCCATTGCATCCTGCCTTATGGAATTTGAAACCACGCTGTAGGTGCATACACCTTGGAGAGGATAGAGAAGGATTCAGCATTTCAATTGCAAGCTACAGAAAGGCTTTTTCTTTGTCTCATTTAACAATTTCTCTAAGTGTGTTTCAGTGCTTGCTTTGGGTACTTTCCCTAGTGGTCTCTCAAACTGATTATAGACTTGCTCAGCTGATTTCCATCTCAGGGTTTTCTGTCTGTCATTGGGCTATTGGAGAGCTGTTGTCAGATTTGAAACAACCATTGTAAGGGTCCCCTGTGTTTAAAAAAAAAAAAAAAAGAAAAAAAAGAAAAAAAATCTGTTCATAAAGTGAAAAAGAGAAACTGGTCAAAAGGGCTCTGAGCTGTGGGTGAGGAAGCAGCCTGAGCAATGGAAAACGCAGGGCTTTGTCTGAGCAGTTGTGTGAAAGGGCTCTCCAAGCCAGCGTGGACTTGGGATAAGACAGATAACCTCAGTGGTGTTGAATGGAGTTTACCTTTCAGTGGCTTGAAATGAAATACAAAGGTGATGCATGAAATGTATTGTTCTCATAAGCTCTATGAAATGCCAGACAAAAATGTCTTTCATATAATGGTGCGACAGAAGCTGAGAATCATGCAGGAAGAAACAGAGCATTGAAGTAAACAATTCGGTTTCTGAAACTATTGGAATGGAAAAGAAAAAGTTGTAACCTGGAATACTGAGGATAGGGATTAGAAAAGAAAACCACCAAAAAACCCATACAACCTACTTTGTAGGTGGGTAAAAGATGCTTTAGATTGACCTCTCTGATGAAATTTTGCTTTTTCTATGTCTTAAAAAACCCAAACAAACCGAAACAGAACCCGAAAACTGCAGTAAGACCTAGGAAAACAAGAACCTTGCTGATAGAAAGCTACTTTTTTGGGGACCCTACTCCTACTTTTATGTATACTTATCATGGATCTGAGACTCTGTTGTACATTTGCAGAATTCAGTGTCTTTTTTTTTTTTTTCCTTGAATCTCTGAACCATCCTTTCTTGGAGCACATTAAAAATATTCACCTCCTTATAAAGCGTTCAAAGTATAAATGAAACCCAAAGAACTGCTCCGTCCAGTAGGAGCAGGGTAGAAATGCCATTAGCAATGCTAAGTCATAAAAGACCCTTGCAGTATTTCCCTGAAGCAGCCCAGCTCCTCACTCCTGCTGGCCCCAGCCAGAGTTTTTACTGTCAGCCTCAACTGAGAATCAGAAAAATCACTTTCTCTTAACATTGAACAAGAAACTTTGTTCAGTTAAAGGTTGTCCCCAAAACTACACTGTCTCTTTCTCTGGAAAGCTTCTGCCCAGAACATTCTTGTGTCAATAAACATGACATTCCAGCGTAGTGATGCTGCAGTGACACTGCGTGGCACTGTACTGAGTCTGGCTCTTAAAAAGGGACGTTGTAGTGTGAGTAAATCGTAGTACCTGTCCCAAACACAAGAGCTCATAAAATTCTTGCTAGGATGTCTTAGGTTAGTGCTCTGGAACATGTGGTGAATTTTAAAAGCTGTTGTGGTGTTAGTTAATCTACAAATTACTTGTTCTGAGATGGCATTTTTGTAAAACTTATGTAATAAAAATTAAATAATGATAATGTTTTTTAAAGGAGAGATATTAAAAGTGCCCTTTCCTGCAGACCAAACCAATAATATTTTGGGCAGCATCAAAGCATTAAACAAGATGGTTTGCATCATTAACACTAAATGAAATGGCTTAACAGGTCAATAAATGATAAGAATAAACCCAAGTTATCACACAATAGAGTGTTTTAAAGTGCCAGAAACAAATTTTCTGAAGCAAATAAATTTCCAATAAAACTAGATGGAATTTAAAGGAACATGTTTTTCTGATTATTGAATGCAAGATCGGTTAAATACTACTTTGCATATTCAGTGTACTGTGTGTATGGTCTTTATAGCATCCTAGTGAAGCAGAAAGGAAGAGGAAGCAGTGCTTTATTTTGTAGATCAGGCAAATAAAGAAATTACATCAGGAAGACTGGAAAAATTTTTGCCTCATTCCGTAATCCATATGGTAATTAAATCATTAAGTGCTGTTTTCCTTTATTTTCTGTGTCTGCAGAAAGCCTTTACACTCTGCATTCCATAAAGAAAGCTATGAGCAAAACAGTGCGTGTTAAGGTGGGGCTATTTTGGAACCTGCAGTGTTCCACTATGGAAATTTTAGTTTTTACAGGGTGATGTGTATGTGTGTTGGGCTTTAGAGTTACAGACAAGGAGGTAAGATCTGCGCTCTCCAGAGTTTTGTCTGGGGCAAGGATGGGAGATACTTGCTCTTGGCTGGTTGTGACCTGTGACTGGATTTCTGTGGGATTCTTTTCATTTTTAGGTAAGGTAAGTGGCAATGGGGCTGGACAGGTCTCTTTGACCCTCAGCCCATCCCTGGGCTGATGGGGGCTGGTCAGATTAACATGCTTCTTATTTCTACTTCCTGTCTGCATGCATAGCTACAGTCCTGCGAGCTAAATATTTTTCAGATCCAAAATTTATTACTCTTGCTCTGGAAGATAATTTTCCCTGTGCTGCTAAAGAGTACAGGATGGCACAGATGAACCAGAGAGATTTTATCAGACTCAGTACTGTAGAACCTGCACCTAGCATTCTCAGACGCTGAGAATATATCTCACTATACTAATTCTGTCCTTTTGACATTCCTGTGCTTTTAAAACAAACCCTTCACATATGTGAAGCCCAACCAAATTCAGCCATGGCAGTGCCAGGCCTTCTCCAGTGACTTCAGCAGGTTATATTTAACATTTGACTGCTATCTACTGTTTTCTCTTCCAAACTCTGATCAAGTAAAACCCTTGTATACTTATGAGCATCTGTTAAAGTCCATGGTATAATCCCACAACATCTTATTCAGAAGCAGGAGGGTGGGGAATATTACTCTTTTTTTAGTAATGTAATTTTCTGAGGGAAAAAATATTTTGGCCCATTCCTAGAAGAGAAAAATGGGACTAGATTGAGTATGGTGGTTTCTTGGGTCAAGTAAGCAATAAATCCATGCAAAGGAGTACCTGAAAAGACTCTTGGGAAGTTTGTGGATTATACTTGCCTGCAGTTAATTTTTATTTTATATTTAACTTTACATTAAGTGCCTGTTTAATGTTTTGTTCAACTGGTCTTCCCATCAGATACTATTTCTCTCACAACACATTGCATTGAAAGGAATTTTGAGACAAACCCCTCATAATTCCCAAAACTCCTCCAAGCACTGTTCTTACATGATTTGACTGATTTTGATTGCTCATTTCTTCCTTTTCACAGCAAACCCCACCCTCCTTTTCTGATGGCCAGAAAATGCTCCAGAGTCCTTTCCCCTGACAGAAACAGGACTTGGAAAATAATGAGTGAAAATTCTGCTCTCCCTCTAGCTGCTGTGGTGTGGGGAAATGGGCTGCTCCATTCCTCCTCTGGGAGATGACTTTATCAGAAATCCAGTACCAGTGGGGAGAGTTTGGAGTTATTTCTCTTGCTGCAGTGGAAATCCCCATGGTGGTGGCGGCTTTCTTTGCAGAGAAGTCCCAGTAGAAACTGCCTGTGTCCCATGGATGTGTTCAGACCATAAATTTTTTCTTCCTAGTATCTTTCTCTGAACTGTCATCATGATGCCAAGCACTTTTTCCCTCTTCACTTATGAGGTGAGGCTGCAGTCTTTCTCTGAGGAGCTTAAGAACCACAGAGATGGATTTGGGAAAGGCCCGGGGCTTGTCTGTGATGGATGCTCCTTGCAGCTGAGTGTAATGATGCTCCATTCTCTAAGGTCATGGATGCAAGCAGCAGAATTTCAAACAGAGAGGTCTAAAAGCAAAATTAAAACTAATATGAAAAATAAAGCTTTAGAAAACAGTTTCCCTCATGAAATTTGGCCATTTGTTGTGTTTTAGTCTTTTAATTGATGTTTTCTCAAAGAGACATCAGAGACCTACACCAGCAACCCCTACAGCTATGGCATTTTTTTTCTGATTACAGGGGGAGCTTTGAGTCAGGCCCAAAAGGTTTGAACCTGCTCTTGCCTGTCTAAAACAAAATGATGGATCAATTGTCAGAATGAAGAACAAAACCACTGAGACTTTTGGAGATCCCTTTCCATCCTGAGTTAATCTTCCAGAAGTGCTCAGCTCCTGCTGGTGCCTGCCCATTGTGGTCAATGCTTTCATTGCAGTGTCTGCACTCTCTTCATATTTTGGTGATTTGTTGAGTGAAGTTGAGCTCGATTTTGTAAATGCTTTTAGGATCTTGGAGCATTGTTGGACAGCCTTCAACAGCATGTATGTGACAGCATGAGCATCTGGAGGGTTTGTGTGCAGATAAAGCATCTGTGATGTTGGGAAATCACTGCAGTGTTTTTGCCAAGCTGAAGTTGAAATGTCCATATCTAATTGAATGGCAGCTTTTGAATCACAAACTGAAACTTTCCGTGCTACAAACACACATGGATCTTATGGCAGAAAGAATAGTTTCCAAATCAACACAGGGAAATTATGCAGCTAACTCCCTAGCACAATTAGAGAGTACTAAAGGCATGTGAAAACAAAAGTCATTTTTAAAGCTAACAAAATAATCGCAGGTTGAGGTTTTCCACAGCTTTATAAAATGAAGCCAAGAACCGTTTCAGTGCCAGGTAAAAGTTTCAGTCCATAAAGAGCAGCTGTGTTGTGCTACTTTGCACAAAACAAATAAGCCAGTAAAGTTTTACAGGACATGGTTATACCAGACTCAACATGCCTAACAGAGAGGCTCTACTAAAGAAAAGAATATGTGTTTTCTTTCCTAAAAGAACTTGTGTGTTTCCGTGTTTTAGGAAAGATGATTTAAGGGTGGATGTCTTCTTGGTTATGTAGAAGTTCAATGATCTGAGAGACAATCTAACTGGAGAGACTGCAACTGCCTGTCAGCTGATGGATGATGCTGATGTAATTAAATTCAGGTCATCATAATGTAGAAAGAGTTTCTTTGAGATAAATAGTGTCTGCGTACCTCAGCCTCACAGACTGTTGATTACACATCCCCCAAAGTTCTAATCCTAGCTCTTGTTCTAGCTGGAGCTCCATGGAGTGACTGAAAAGGCAATCATACTTAAAAATTGAACACCCCTGGTGAATTAGCAATGGTTTGCCCATAAATCATCCATATGAGCTTTCTGCAAAGTTCCTGGCCCTTTCCAGCTTCTGGCCACAAGATACTGAAGTTTGAACCTGTTTGGTAGAAATGGGGAATGTGGGGAAGAGTTGAGGGAACTGCACTTAAAATCTGAGTTTATTTTAACTTCAGCATTTGCAGTACTCCTGCATTTAGGATGGAAAAATGGGGAAACTCCAAGGTCTATCTGGCTGCTGAGTGCTGAACAACAATCAGGGCTCCTTCTCAAGCTCCTCAGCACTTTTGGGCCAGTCAGTCTGGCAGTGGCGAATTCTCAGCATGAGAAGGGAAATGAAGTTAGAGATGGAGAAACTCCACTCTCTTGGCACTTAACTGGCTCCAGCCCCGCAGGGACCCTGTCCAGTTCTCACAAGTTCAAGCACTCCGTGATGGGAGAGGCTGGGCGAGGGCCAGCCTTGTCCGAGAATCAGCACAGGCTTACTAGTATCCCATCCCATCCCATCCCNTGGCCCCCTCCTCAGAAGGCTCATGTCACTTCTTCCATGTCCTGGGTTGGCTGAGTCCCTCCCGAGTGAGCAGGCGGGTCAGCTTCGCACACTGCAAGCCATGTTCTGTGGGGTTCTCAGACAGAGACTGTGATTCAGCTGAATTCAAAGCAGCTGGATAGTCAGGAAAAACATTTCTTCTTGTCCCTTGTGTGTCTAGATCTGGCAGTCAGTGTTTTAGCACATTATTATCTTTTAATTTCCATAGATATTGGGCATTGTCCAATTCATAAAATGCAGACTTATTTGGATCTGGGGTAAATATGTTAAAACCATGAAGAAAGACAGCTGAGAGGAAAGGTTCTTATTTTCCCTAAACTGTAGGTAGTTATTTCAGTTTTGGAATAAGGGTTTCAGTTGATTCTTTTGTTACCAAAGTGTTGGGGAGGGGGGGAACTTGTGTTGGGCAATTTCACAGAATTTATTTAATTGCAATTAATGTAAACTTTTAAGTCTTTATTCCAGTATTGAGAAATAAAGAAGATTTAAACTGGGGGAAAATACCACTTCCCTCTGTAAAAACTCTCCTTCCCTGCCCCATTCCCAGTCCCCTCACTGGACACCACACTTCAGCCCCTTGATAAGACAATGGACATCACAGAAGAAGGTGGTCACTGTGTGGTTTTTCCTTTTGTTTCCCTGCTCCTTGTTTCCCTACTCAAATGCTCTGATGAGGTTCCTCCATGGGCCAGAGTCCCCACAGAGCTGTACCTGCTCCTGAGGCTCCTCACCCCTGCTCTAGCCTCTCATCTTCCTCTGCCCCTGCTTTGCCCTGGATCCGTCTCCTCTTGTTTCTCCTTTTTCTCCAGCGTCTCCCCTGCTCTGGTGTCTCTCTTGACCCTGCTTGTTCTGTGCCAGCTCTGGCATCTCTCTTTCTCTGGCCTCTCTTCCTGTTTAGTGGCTGCCACCTTTCTTAAATATGTTTTTGCAGAGGCACCATATGCTCCTCTCACTGGTTTGCTCTTGGGGCACCAGTGGGTCCATGTTGGCTGTTGCAAAGCCAGCTGGAAATGTCTGTGACCAGCAGACAGGGCAACCCCTCACCCCCCACACAGGTCACCCCGGCAGCTCCTTCTCCTGCCAAAACCTTACAGTTATGCCCAATATAGTGAATCATTCCAATTATATCTGTATTTAATGTATATTACACCGATTTCTGTGAGCACATTAATTCTCTTGACTCCAAGTACATCTGGCTGTGCTGCTCAGCACCTTTCAGAGTTGAGCCCTGAGTGAAAATTACGATGATTGTAGCAATTCTGTCTAATCATTTATCTAGCATGTACACATACTTACATACTTTATTTTCTGGCAAAGAAACCTGGGAAGTATCCATAAATAAGAGCAAATAAATTAGAATATGTAAAGCAGTTTAACACAAATGTGAGTATTTTTGAGACTTGGGGAAGCATGGCTAATTTTCAACATTAATGTTTTGCAATACTCTAAATTCTGCATCTGTTCAGGAATTTAAAAGGCAGTGAGCATCACTGACATTTCTAATTTAAATAACAATAAGAAATGTATCATATATGTTTTATTAAAACATATGAAAGAATAGTTTATAAGGTGGAACTCTGGGTTATTTGATCAAATCAGACTTGAATCTCTATGTTGAACACCAGCCAAATTGCTAGGTCCATATGTAAATAAATACCTAAACTATTTCTGGGTGACGAGGTAGATGGATGCCAGACATGCATTCAGCAAACCTTGTGACTTGCTCTCATCTCCAGTTGCTGAAAGTCTGCTTATAAGCTCCAGTGATCCTCTCTGGTGTCCTCTTTTCTCCCTGCCACTTGGATTATGGCACAGTCTGGGGCATGGCTGTACCTGACAAGGAAAAATGAGTTTGTGAGACCTTAATGAAGGCGGAAAGTCATAAGCTATGTGCGTGCCCCACATGCTCTTTATTTTATAGCTATATATTTCAAAGCTTTTATCTTTTATTGTTCCAAGGTGGGTATAAAAAGTTAGCCCTGCAGAAGGACGTAAGCCACCACAAGGCACTTGAGGTGATTAAGTCTGATATTTAGAGCCTCAGCCAGAAACTTATTGAAATGAGACAGTGCTACACCATTGCTGCTCTTCACTGCACCACTCCTCTCCTGCACATGGCACTGGTGTTCACCTCACTGTCCCTGTCTGTGTGGGCAGCCAGGGAACAGCAGGCACCCCATGCAGTCACCAAACCACTGTTCCCTTCCCTGGACATCACCCTTAGAAGAACCAACCTGGTAATGCCATAACTCTTGTGCTACCTGACATTAGCTCACAGCATTATCTATGCCACTGAAAAGTGGAGTTCAGTACCTGCCAGAATTCCTGAATACTATCACCTGAGCAGTCTAAATCCTCAAATCAATTACCTTAGAAAGATAATATAATATACATATATGAATACCCGGGGGAGTTAAACTCCTATAGATTTAAACTCCTATGTCCTTGCTCATTGAGGTGGGGTTGGATGACCTTTAAAGGTGCTTTCCAACCCAAACCATTCTATGAGTCTGTGATTTCGTATCTGCTGTGGTGGAGGCAGTTGCATGCAAAGCTAGCACAGCTCTATTGTCCCAAAATAGCCCTATCCATGCTGTTACTTATTTTAGGAACACATATGGCCTCTCTTTCTTTAGCATCTCATCATCTCGCAGTCCCTTTGAGACTTCTTTGCTATTGTCTCCCATTTTGCACATGGGGGCACTGAGACACAGAGATGGGGTGACTTAAAATAGTGCAAGGCACTTTGCATTCCCAAGGAGGAGTTCTGCAGATAATACAAGTACTGCTCTTGTGCCTCTGGTAGGATGAGGAATGGACCCTGGCCTTCCCGAGTCTGAACTTGCTGCTTAACTGCTTGACCACACTTTTTGTGACAAGCCATTCTTTCATCTTAAACATACGTTATGGCTAGCCAGCAGACACCTTCTGAGTAATTTTCATCTGTAGGAACAAAATCAGCTTTAACAGAACCATTGCAGGAAAAGCATCCTAGTTGCACTGGTTAATTCCAGTGTAGAGAGTAATAGTCCCTTCCTGACTAAGAAGTAATAGGAAAATCATTCCTCCCCTACTCCACATACACTTGCAGATGAATCCATGTAAACATTTGAACTCCAGATGAAAAACCTTGATCCCGTCTTGGGCCTCTTGTCTTCGGCCTTGCGGTGGAGTGGCAGCTCCAAAAATGGTGTTCTGCCTTAGGCAATCTGACTTGGGGAGCTACAGACCTAATGAAGCACAGGACCAGCCAGAATTTTTGACCTCCGCTTCCCCTTCCTTCAAAGTCCAAGGGGCCCCTGAGCTCTTGCAGAGCTCTCTGCCCCTGTCTCCCATTCCTTTCCTAGCAGGACAGCTGCAAAGCTCTCCGTGGAGCAAGACCCCTGGGCGTGTGCCTGCGCTTTCCTGTAGCTTTCTATGAGAAAAGTGCAGCTCTGGTTGGCAAGTGCTGACCAGGGGCCTGGTGCTCCAATTCCCTCCCTCTGTGCACCAGGGACCTGGCCTGCAGCCACATTCTCACATTCCCCAGGCAAGGGAGGACTACTGGCCTGGGAGAAAACACTGGCCGCAGACCTGGCTTCCAATGCCTTTTCTATGAGAGAAGATTGCTTGAGGCCAGGTCAGTCCTAATCTGAATTAAAAATAAGACCTAAAAAGCATGGGCTTATTTATTTACAAATAGTCTAAGATAGGATCCTCTGGATATGTGTAGCGCTCCCATCTCTGTATCAGAAAGCACTTTGTAAAGCATTGAATTAATTAAGCTTAAGAAACACTCTAGGGATACAGAAGTATTATTATCCATATTTTAAAGATGAGGAAATGGAGACAGAAAGAGGATAAGGGACTGGTGTGTGAACGCAGGCTGAGTCACTTGTAAGCTCAGAAATTAAACTTAAATTCAAGTTTTTATAACCTTTCCCTCTTGCAACTAGAATTGGCTAGAAAATGGCAGTTTTCATCTGTGAAAACATATACCACTTTCTGTTATAAATAAATTAATCCAGAACATTTTATAGACTGGAATGTACCTAAAATTTTCTGTTATGGTCTCCACAAACATCATTTAATTCTTTGGTATCCATAAATCTGAAGTGCATATTCTTGTCTAGGTGGTGAGAAGAGAGTTAAGGTACAACTTCCCCTGGTTCTAAATAATAGCACCATGTTCCTCATAATAAAAACAAACCAGATAAAAGTTCATGTAGGTCCAGAAAATTCAATTAACACCTGTCAGTGGTGAATATAAGAACAATGGATGCTTATTTCCTCTTATACCTTCAATTTCTAACTTGCTTACTTCCCAAGAGGTACCCTCTGCTAATGACTTTCCTTGCTCATGTTTCAAGAATTACACTAAACTCTTTTTGGCTTGCTTATCATTGCTCATAGTAAAAATCCCCAGGGCTGTATTAATTAAAGCTAGAAAGTAGTAGTAAGTTTCCAGTTATCCCAGTTGGGAGGTTCTGGAAAATTGTCCCAGGAAGAGTGGTGGCAGCAAGCAATTTGACTTATTATTAGACTGTGCTTGGTAATTTTATGGAAGAGATTTTGTGAGGAAGTTTCTACGATAAAGAACCTCAAATTCAATGACCCATGAGATCTTTTCTACTCCAATGATGTTAACAGAAAATGTTGTTGATAAAGCAGGACTTGGGATAGGAGGTAACTCATTTTCTCAGATCAGAGGTTTTTCAGGTGTGTTGGGGTGCTGGGGTGAGCAGCTGCTCTTCTCTGTAAGGAGGATAGATGCATCTAAACCATGGGAACCAGGGACAAGTCCTGAATTCTGGCTCTGAGTGTCCTGGCACTGCCTTAACTTTGTCTGAAGGGCAGATATGGAAGGTCCTCTCCCTCCCCGAGCCCTGCATGAGCCCCAGCTCCCATGAGCAGTGGGGCAGGGATTCATTCATGGTGGTCTCCAAGAGGTCCCTTGGGAGTGGCAGTGAAATCTCAGTGCGCTGGTTTGGTGCATGAGGAGTGAGAAAATGACATTTTTGCACAGTCTCTGTTCTGTACTGCTTCCATACTTGAGGAGTTGTCAGTTTTTTGAAACCCATAGAGAGCCCCAGTCAGATTAACACTGGGAGCATGAGCAATGCATGCGTTGGGGAAGTTATGTTCAGTGCCCAAAAGCAAAACTTAAGATAAAAGAGAACAGTGTAAGGACCAATGGTGTTTGAATTTTTAATAATAATTATTGCCTTAGAGATCTCACTTTTCATTTTGCTAATTAATTGATGTCCTTCTGCTAATGTGTATATAGAAATAAACCACATATCAAAGTAAAGATTAGGAGATTATTATCTGTTTTACCATCAGTGCTGAAAGTATTAATTTCAGCTAAAACCACTGCTACTCTTCTCACCCTCATTAGCTTTGTTCGTTTGACTTAGCCTAATGGTAGAATGAAGTTGGTCCATGCAAGTGACATCATTCTATAATCAGACTTTCACTGCTTTAAAATTAATTTCAATTAACTGTTGGAAAAAAGCTTTTTAGTGTCATCTTTAACTGTGGAAGTATTTCATTCGTGTTGAGCTAGATATCTCAATTAGAAGAGAAAGCGTTGCCAAATTAGTTGGACTGTGGGCTAGACCCAACCTGTAAAATATGGATTTGAATCCAGATTTTAAATGCTAGAAAGTGTCACATTTCTGTCTTCATACAAAACCTATTAATTTGTGGTTCTTAAAGGGGAAAATTGCTGCTTATTGTGAAAGCTATCAGAGTCTGACCCAAGTGGTTAGGCTTCAGAATTTGATCCAACATATTAGAAAAATAGGTTCCATGCAAAATGCAATGCCAGGTTTAAATGTACCAAAGGTTTGAAAGTTTTTGTGTAATGTTTGGGGTTTGAATCTAGCCCTATGGGTCCATTAGTAAATGGTTTAACTTTACACTTTCAGGACCATCTGTGTTGTGGTGAAGGGTAGCTAAAGGCAAAAAATGACCTTTATTAATCTAAAGTTCAAAGCCTGAAATCCGCAAGTAGGGGAGAGGAAAGATGTCGTTTTCTCCATGGTAACATGGATGTGTACGCACCTTTTCATCTATGAAACAGAGAATGGCTTTAAATGCTTTGGAGAATCCTCCCTACTTTGGGAACGTTAGGGCTTTCTTTTTGGAACAGTGGGCACAGATCCATTGATTGAACCATCTTCCACCATTTCTCATTGTTAACCCTTCATAGCTTCAATTCATGTTGGGGGTGTAGAAGCATCTCCCTCTGAGTCACTTGACACTTTTTTCCCAGCTGGCAGCTTATGTAGCTGAATGCTCCAAAAGTAAATATAATTTCTCTAGCTAGCTGACCTTTCCCTGAGCGAGATCACAGGAGGGGCCATGCTGTTACTCTGCATCCTGAAGCTCAGTGAAATATCCTTTTATCATATGGTGAGGACAGGATCATCAACACTTCATTTTATTTTGCAAATAGTTCTGCCTCTTATGTGCAACTTTCTCTGAAACGAAACCAATTGTTGATGTGCAGCTTGGCAATTTGCACCTGGAAAGCAATAAAGACTTATTCATAAATTTGGATGCCAAGTTTACGTTGTATATACTGAGTAGTGAAACAAACATCACAGTTCTTCATGCACTCTGTTTTCTTTTGTTTTGTAAAGGTCTTGAGCTACAGTACTGCGTGCTAAAGAAACCCAGTAGTTTGTGAGCACAATGTGTTTATTTACACTGGGTAAATATGTTGGTGCTTTTGCAGTTACTTGTAGTTATTTTGTGTTTCTGCAAACCGAGGCATCTGTAAATATAGCAGCTCACCTACATCAGGCAAACTGGCAAGAGCAAGGTGATCTTCTGTTCAGGGTATCTGGTGGCTTTTTTGCTCAAATGACCCTGCAGTCTACTGGAATGTAAGCTTGGCTGGCATTCGTGCTCATTCCCAGCAGAGGAGATGCTATCACAAGTGTTGTTTCTGGCAGTATTAGTTGGCAATGCTGCCTTGTAATCTCCTCCCCGCGGCTCAGGCTCCCCCTTTCATTATGCCCCACCAGGTACCTTCTTGAAAATCCTGGTTGTGCTACTCTTGATTCCTTATTTGCAAGGAGCTGGAGTGAAGCCACTGGGCAAGGGGAAGCCTGAGTCCTGGAGTAAGGGGTCTGGAGACCAAACATCCCAGCAGTGCCATTGAGTAACGACAAGAGGCTTGGCGTGGACACTGCCTTGGATTGTTCCTCATTTATGCCAAATGTGTTCCAAGAGAGGGCTGGCTCCCCCACCACGCTCTGGAGCCAGCCACTTGGAGAGCCATTTCAATAAAACCACATCATCTCTTTTGAGGGGAAAATTCCAGCTCATTGGCTTTTTGGTTTGAGAATTCAGCTGTTACTTCTGGATTCTCTGCCTTCAAAGAGCTATGGGAGATGGGCTGGTACATCACATATAGAGGCAAAAAAGGGGGCATTCATATTCTTCAGCTGTAACTCTTTTAATAAACCACCATCACGTGTTTTCAGGCTACTTTGACGGTTTTGTCCTATTTTCTGCTTCTTATGCATGTAGCTACGTGCCAAAGACCCAGAAATAATACTTCATTTATATCAAATCTGATCTCCCATGTGCTGAGTACTTATTAGCTCACAGGCATTTTTCCAATATCACCAAAAGAGATTAATGTAGGAATATTAGTCTGAGCAACTATCACCATAATATTTGAGGTCCCAATAATGAAGACATTGCAGATGAAGCAGGTAGTAATTTTTTCACTTAGACTCACCTGACACTTCCCATTATGACATTTTTTTTAGACCTTTTACCAAACTTTAATCATGGGAGTTGTAATTTTCCATTCTATACAGCCTAAGTTGATTATAATTTTTTTGTTGTTCGGTTTGGTTTTTGGGGGGGTTTTTGTTTTGGTTTTTTTCTTGTGGTTTTTTTGTTTGGTTTGAGTGTTTTGTTTGTTTGTTTGTTTGTTTGTTTGTTTGTTTGTTTGTTTGTTTGTTTGTTTGTTTGTTAGGGGAGACAGGGATGATGAGGTTTCATATAAGATAACCATTTCTCAAAATCAGGCTGGCTATAAAACTTTGTTTTTTCTGTGTCAAATCAGAAGTTCAGCAGGAACATGGTATTAAATGGGGAAGATCCTTTCTGTGGCAAGCTGCACTTTTTTCATTTTGCTGTAACAAAGAGTCACATTTGGACACTTACGAGCATCTAAATATTTTTTATTTCTGATCTGCAGTGTTCTAGAGTGTAAAAGGACATGCAAAACTGATTTTTTTCACCTAAAATGTTTAGTGAGATTGCTTTGCTTTTTCTGTGTAAAATGCTTTTTCTTCTTCCTGGAAACTCGGGCCTCCAATGTCCAGAAGATAAAATAGGTAAGAATGCCAGGAGAATTTAGAATATGGAGATGTCAAATTTTTAACTTATATCAAGATCAGTACTTGAAATCAGTGTTTGAATATATACCCCACTGAATTAGTGGTAGATCTGAAAAAATAAACCCAAAGATGGTATTATGATGAATTACAGTTTATCAAAAAGCTGGGAAGAAAATGTTCAGGAGACCCAGCACTGACTGATCAACTAGAGAAATGGCCACAGCTGAGTGTTTTAAGAGCTAACTGGGGAGAAAGGAAAAGGGAGGAGCAGAGGTCATAAAGAATCCTTACACTTTAGTTGCTCCCTTTTCAAATACAAGTAAAACCCCAGGCTGCATCAGGCTTGCCTTTGTCCCATCTGTCCCCACACTAAAGAGGATTTTGTGGCACTCCTCTTGGGCACTGTAGCCAAAAAGAGATTTATTTCTGAATATATGCTGTTTCACTGCTTCTTCCACTGCTTTCCATCTCTGTTGGCAATCACATTTCCAAAATAAAGCCCAGTGCCTTTAGCTGCCACAGGTAGGACTTTCTTCACCGTGAGAGAAGCTGCTGCCAGAGGCCAGGAGCTGCTTCTTCAGCTGCTGCCCAACTTCTTCCATGTGCAACACGCCAGAGTTCAGCACGGTCGTCCAGCTGAAATCTGCCTAATGACTCGGTCTGTGCCTGGACGTTTCTGGCAGAGCTGAAAAGCCGTCTTTGCAAATGTGCTGTGTGAGTTTGTGTACTTGGCACAACACAGGGCCACAGAGAGACACCCACAGTGGTTTCCAGCGGGGCTGCTTGGCCAGGTGGAACTTTGCAGTGATGCAGCTCTGCTGCCCTTGTCCCTCAGACCACGGATGCCTGGATTAGCAAGAAAGGGAGCTTTAAAAGACTCATGACCTCCTGCAGAGCTGGGAAGTGCAAGGGATGCCTCTTCCCGTCAAAAAGCTGTGGTTCTCTCCTGCCGGGCTTGACCCATGGGGGAAGAGTGACAGTGCTGCCCGCTGAAGTCCTGTGCAGAGAAAGGCACTTTTTGTTCCTGCTGAGCATTCCAGGAGAGTCCATCTGATAAAAGTCATCGAGGCAGGGAGAGCTGGGGATCCATCCGGAGCGGTGTAGGCTGTCAGTGGATCTGCTGACCACCTTCAGCACACCCTCCTCCTCCTTGTCTGGAAGGTGGGTGTTTGCCAATCCCTTACTGGAGTCTGGAAGACTGCTGGACTGGGGTCCACACGGATGGAGAGCAGCCTAAGTGGGATCTCAGCACGAGGCCACTCGTCAGCACAGACATTGCAGTGGGGTGGGCTGGAAGCTGATCTGTGTATTAATCTCCTGCACGCTCTCACTGTGCTGTCTGAGGTCTGAGGAAACTAGTAGACAAGATCCCCATTTCACATGGGGTTTACTCTCTTTTATTGTGGGAAAGAGTTGGTTTTCTGGCAATCAAATGCAGTTTGACATTTTCATTTCCTCTTTTACTGATTTATTTGCAATAAGAGATCATTCTGGCTTTCAGAGCTGAAGGATATAGCATCAAAGAAAGTTTGAGTTGCACTCTCCCTATTTTTGCAGCCTAAAAGTTAAAAGTGAGCTATAGGGTTTTTAAATAAAACAGATGCTGCTGTAAGGTGTAAAACAGAAGATGATTTAGAGGCTTGCTTCCTCAGATAATGAACTGCTCCTCTATACATGTCTGTCTCTGGTACCTGAGGCTGGGACTCTCAGAAATCACATGCATTGGAAACTTGGAGAGGTAAAAGTAATGCTTCTCCTGGATTCCATAATCACAAATGGTGTTTTCAGTGCGTTGTGGCTTTTTGTTTTCAGTATTTTTGAAACTGATTTGTTCATAATATTTTGTATCTCTTAAGCTATTACCCCTCCTCTAATTGCCCACGCATTGCTCTCCTGAAAACAAGAGAATGTAAAAGTCAGTGCTGTGCTATGTAGAGAAGTGTTAACTGAGTGTTAATGAGCTGCCACATCGGCTCCAAGCCATCTCTGGAAGCCAGCACAGTAAAACAGAATTTAAAGGCTATCAAGTCCGTTTCATGGCTGCGAGTCCTGAGCATGTTTTGCGGGGAAGTTGATGTCCTTGTTATCTACATGCCAGTTAAATGCTGCCAGCTTAATGTGTGCACGGGAGAAGCTGCTTTTCTGTGTCTGGAGCGATTCTGTTACTGAACACACCTCAGCTAGGCGCTGGTCCTCATCTGCACCACATCTACAAACTGAAGATGTGTGCAAACCGAAGAATAGTAAAAGCTTTTGGTTCAAGAGGAGGCAGCAGGAAGTGCAGAGACCACTGGGTGCTTGATGTGAAGCAGCTACAGAGCACAAGGAGAGAATGGCTGGCATGTGGTGGTGGCTAACAGCCTTCAAACACATCTAAAAAGCTCTTTTGTCTCAGTGTGGAAGAAACGGTCTCTTCAACTAAAAGTGAGCCATGGAAATTCTGGAAACGATGATAGTGGAATTACAAAGAAGCCCCATTTACAAGCCGTGTCCCCTGCACGTTATGCTGCTGATGGCCAGGTTCACAACACGGCCATTCTGCAAAGCACTGTGGAAGGCAACCGTGTCTATATTCTTGTGAATATCCTTTCTCTTCACTTTTTTATTAAAGTGGGAGGGGTGATAGTAGTATCTTCACCGGACAGTAGAAAAATAATGTAGGGAAAGGCAGTAACAGAAAGGAGGGACAAACAAGTTGCTGTTCCCGGCAGCAGGAATTAGGTCGTCATTCAGCAGGATGGTAGTAATTGCCCTTGAATCTCTTTCCAACACCTACTCTTCCACTTTCTTTACAGTGCTTACCTGAGATGCTGACAAACATGCTGGAAGGACCTACACAGGGTCCCACTTTCACTGCATGAGTTAAAAAAAGATGAAGAAGTCATCTCTCTGGACTCCTCTTCGGGGAAGACTAACCAAAATGCAGACACTTGGTGAAACTGATGTACAGAGCTGTCAAATCTCAGTTTTGTTGTGGGCCATCACAGCATTCAGTGAGCTGTGGGTCACTCATACTCAGTCTGCTGCCACCCATATCCATTCAGGTAAGGGAAGGTCACATGAAGGTGTCTGAGTAAGCTGTGTCTCTGCCAGCTTGTGTCCAGAAATTGTAGTGCCTTGCTGAGAGGTGAAGATTCTCTTGGACTCAGCTGCATGAAAATACGGCTGTGTTGGTTCTCTCTGTTAGGATATAGCAACATGCTGTTTATACATCACAACATCTCAGGTCTTTAGCATCCTGGAGTTTGATGTCCAGTGTTCTGTTGCACTGTTGACTAGGACTCTTCAAGTGCCAGGAGAAGCTGAAGGAATTTGTGTTTGGAAGTTGGAAGGATCAAGAGCTGAGCTGTATCATGTGTGAGCTGACTTCTCCAACCCTCTCTGAGTAAGCAGACGTGGGATGTCTGCCTAGGCTCCATGACTCTCTGAATAGCCTTCCTGGCTCCGTGCTTAATTTAGTTGGCAAATTTTATTTAAAAGACAACTTGCCTCTTAGCATGCTTCTCCTGCTACATTGCTAGCAGGAATGCTACTGCACAATTTTACCTCTCTTCTGTGAAGTATTTAAGCACCAATGTATCTGACATTAAATTTTTAAACTTAAGTATGGTGCCTATTCAGACCTTGTTATTAAGCTTGTTGTATTGGGGGGTTTTTTCACTTTCTTGCTGTATATCCATCAAGAAAATAATCTAGATTCAAACAGTTCCAAGTAAAGGGAGTTTGAAAAAAGGGTTGCAAAATCTGAGATGTAAAATCCTAGATAAATACAATTGCTGAAATTCATCTTTTCCATTGGGAGTGGATATGGTGCTTTACCAGTCTGGGTTGAGAAAACAACACCCTATTATGAAATCTTTCCAGAAAACGAAGGATTAATCTTCCTTTCCCCTTTTAAGGAAAGAAATAATTCCAGCCTGAAGAACCAGTCTTTAATTCTGTGTCAATCAGAGATTTCCTACAGAAAACAATGACTGAAGATTGCTTGTACACACATGACGAAATTGGTATCATCTGGAGGACAGTTAATGAAAAATATTTATCTGCCTTTTGGCCCTTTGGGCTGTGATTTTTCCTTACCATCAAACTATAATTCTCAAATGATTTAAGAATATAAAGCAGTTAAGAATGAGATTCAGGAATATATTTAAGTACTGAAAACATCTGATTTCAAGGATATGATTTCAAGGAACCATTTTATACCTATGCATGGACACAGTACTGAATTAGGGCCTCAGGCTCATTTGCATAGGACATTCAACTTAATTAGTCCAAATTCACTTAAATTAGAAATTGAAAAATGGATTAAGCTTTATACAAAGCTGAATTAAGGCTACTTTGATTTTGAGAAGTCTTTACAGGGTTAAATGCACTTTAACTAATCTGCTTTAAATTAAGCCCTTAGTTAATTTGGATTAATTTTCCTGAATATCTTTGTGAATAACAGCTCAGAGTTAGGAGCCAGTCCTGCAAACACTCACAGGAATACCTCACATTATAGGAATTACTGCAATAGTAGAAGTTAAGAATGTGCATAATGTTAGGTATGCAGTAAGGTCAACACAAGCCTAAAGGGCTTGTCTGGAATCAGCAAAGAATATATAGTTAGATTACTTGTTTCTTAACTGCTTGAACACATGTGCAAATACTTGGGCTCACAGCCTGTTTGGTATCATCTCCAATCTCACTGTAGTGGACCTGGGAAGCTATACTAGAATATTTGCTGCATGTTAATTTTGTATTGCCTTCTGATGCTCTGATGTTTGTGAGAACAGAACATTTCATTTCCACATCCTTACTAGTGATGAGTTTAAGTAATTTTAGGAAAAAACAGCCAACCTTTTGACCATGTTCTTGATGTGATTGATGTGTTCTTGGCCTGTTTGCTGTGTTGGATGGAAAGGATGATGCTTCCATTCAAGTCAAATACAAAGTATTTCTATTGAAAATGTCGCAACAGAAGGGTTCCCATGAGTAATTTTTCATCCAGAGTTCATCAGTAAGGAGCTGATGTCAATGAATTTCGTGCTGGTTAGTTTTGCTTTGAGCATTAACACGACATTTTCATGCTTAAAAGGGGTGTAAGTTCTACAGTCAGTTGTCCTAGGCAAAAAATTCTTTCCTATTTCTGCCAGGTGACATAGGAGTCCCATAAACTGATGTTTTTCTACAGCAGGGGGAAGCTTCTCTTACCTTTTCCTCCTTCAGGAACAGTAGGGAGCATGAGGACTCATTATCTTCACCCATCTGAAGACCCCCTTGCCTTGAAAGGGAAGAATGTGTACCTGTTCTCACAAGTACATCTCCCTGACTGTCAGATTTGGGCTTGCCAGTGTTGTCCCCATGTTCCTCACGTATGCTGGGAAAGTGGGAATCTCATAGTCATCTTCAGGAGATCATTTTCTCTGGTCCTCAGGTGGCAGAGCTGCTGCACTAACCTCAAGGCAAGAGAGTTTGCCATGCCCTGCTTTTGCCTCCTCCTGATCTTTGTGATGGAGCACCTTCAAGGATATGATATTCTGAATACAAAAAATTTTATGCCTGTGCTTGGGCTCAGTGCTGAATTAGGGCCTCAGGCTCGTTGTCTTAGGACATCCAAATTAATTAGTCCAAATTCACCTAGATTAGTAATTGAAAAATGGATTGAGCTTTATACAAAGATGGGAAAGCATGCTGTGCTTCTGGCTGAGCTTGAGGGCACCTCCAACAGTGAGGTCCCCCAGTCCCCAGGGAAGAGAGTGAAACACATCAGGCCTTGCAGACTGGTGGTTTGCTGTGGGTTCTGGCAGTGATGCTGTCGCAGTTTGCAGGCAGTGTTACAGGTTTCAGGTTGTCCTCGCAGTGAAAAGGATAGAAGCACAATTAAAAGCTAAATGGAGATGCCAGAGCACAGTTGCATAGGAACGATTTTCACAGCTATGGGACTGCAGAATGTATATATATAACCCTCATTCTAGTGAAACTGTAGCTGGCTGCTGGCTTTGTATCAGAAATTGTATGGGTTAAGCTGTCTGGAGCATTCAAAGTCCTGTTCTGGCTGACAAATGCAGTGCGACGCTGGCTCCCCAGCCCTCGATGCCCTTGATGTGCATCTCCTGTACAGGAGGGGCTCTTTCTGGAGCCTGCCATCCCTTTTGGTCGTTTGGGCAGTTCCTTGCTTTTCTGCCTGCAGTTTTAGTGAGTTCAGCACAGTATGGAAAATACAGAGGTCGTGTGCAGAGAAACCCACGTGGTAGCCAGGAGCAAAGAGGACCAGAGAGAAGTAAAAGTCAGCCCCATCTGTTTGAGGTAAAAGAGAGGAGGATCTGTGGTACCTCGCTGCCTAGTAAGAGACGAGATTTGGCTCTGGTTGGTGGTTGTGTGGCTGCCAATGCTGCACCAACTGTAACAGGAAGTATCTTTCTCCTCTCTGGCAAAGGAGAAACCTGCTCCTGATTCTGTGAAGTTCGGTACTTTCTCTCTGGGATGAGGAGGGAATGAGGAGAGCAAAAAGCAGTTGCAGTGTCTCATGTGTGGCCTAACTGTTGAGTATCAGCACCCACCAGCATCTCCTTCTGTAACTCCTCACAGCTGCAGAAGCAAACAACCTCAACTATGACTTCTAATACCTGACAGATCACACACCTACCCAAATATGCACGGGGTTCATAATAATTTTATAGGAAGATGTTGGCAGGATGTATTATGGGATGCTTCAATTTATGCTATCATGACAGAAAACACATATTTGTAAATGTAGTTCTGGTGCAGACTGATAAACAGCACATGTTTCCAAGTGAAGGTTTTCAGGGTAGGCAACAAAGTCTGAAGCTCCCCTTTGAGAGTCTGTATTGATAAGCCACTTAGTGCTGAAAAAATATGGAGTGATATCCCACTTACAAGTGATAGTAAGGAGATTATAATGTTTCTGAGTTTCTAGAGCCTACCAAATTCCCACCCCACAACCTTGCGGGCCATATGTATTTAACTTGGCTTACTTAAATGGAATTACAGAAGCCTACAATTTGCTACATTACTTCCTTTATAAAACCTGAAATGCTCACACACCTTTTTTCTTTGCTCTCTAAGTGAGAAACAGTTTTACTCTTGTGGATTTTGAAGGCTTTTTATGAAATTGATGATATAGGAGAAAAGATTATTTTTATAAAGCCGGGGTCCCTTGTGTTGCTCTGGTTTTGATTAGTGTGTGAGCTTTGAGACAGACTTCATGGTGAGTGACTTGTTTAAATGCTACTTATTTTTTAATATTTCATTTGTTGCCTTTAGAGAAAGTGAGATGTCCATAGGAACTACGATTAAAATTCTTTACTCTGTTCCCAAAGGTTTACTTCTGTAAGAGAGATTATTGATTGTGACTCTTTGAAGGAGAATTGGCCAAAAATAATCCTTCTTGACAGGATTTCTTCTTGGGATAGGACCTGAGAGGGGGCAGTTTAACAAAAATAACAAACACAGTTACAAACGAAACAGAATTTGTTTCAATCTCATGAAGGAATTCTGTGGATTTTGCTCGTTCTAATAATACATCACCTTGCTGTGCAAAGTCTGCCTCTCACCACAGGGTGGTAGGGGAAAAGCTGCTTTTTTCATGCCAGGAGCCTTTTACATCAGCAAACACAATATTACGCTCCTCAAGAGTTGGCGTTTTGTTAGGTCGACAGAGAAAAGAGGGGAATTAAAGTTCTCTGTCTAAGGACAAGGTCTACTTTCATGAATCACAAATTGGGGTAGATTGGTAGAACTGGCCTATGAAGCAGAGGCACAAAGTTCAGAGCATTCCATTCATTTTCATATGTTATTGTATGTCTGCACTGGAGATCGTCTTGAAGGGTCTGTTCAGGGTGGACAGAGTTCTTCCTTCAAAAATGCACAATAAAATAGTGGCAGGTAGGAGAGGCTGGGTCTTGTTCTTCAAAAGACACAGAGGACAGGCAGAATGGTAGGCAAAACCAAATCCTTTGAGACAAAAGGAGACACATCTTCCTAATTTCTTAACACAGCGTGCATTTCTGAAACAGCAAAATCAGGAGAGGCTGGGGAATTAAAATTCCAACCTCTGGGTGCAAGAGGTCCAGGTGGTCCTGAGCTAGGTTAGCACCATTACAGTGATTTCTTTAGACTTATAAATACTACCTCAGATACTAATCTTCCTCCCCCTACCCTTTCCAGTTATCTGCAATAGATAGTACAGGAAAAGTGCTGCAAATCTTAGGCTATTTTAAGCTTTTTGTGACACCCACAGGGAGGAAGAGAGGAGGAAATCCAAGCAAATGTGGAGGTGTAGTTTCCTCAATTTGAGTTTATGTAGCTTCTGTGAGAACCAAACACTGCTGTGAATAGAAGGACAACCCAAAATATCAGTTCTGTGCCCTGGGCAGGGCTTGGGCTCTGCACTGGACTCCACGATCCTACAGAGAGGTGAACTTGGGTGCCAGTGGAGTTGTGCTGTGGGAACCACTGTTTTCTCAGAGCAGATCACAAAGGCTGCTAATAACAGTGGCAAGCCATAGATTGCAGGCTCTGAGCTTCACAGTTTTCAAGGATTGTCCTCCCAGTGCAAAAGCCTCTGAGTGAAAAAGCTGTGCTGTGTGGGTTCCTCACATTTTCCTTCCCATGCAAGGACGGGTTTCCAGGAGATGACTGAACATTATGAAGAAATCCATAATTCAGAGAGCTTGACAGATAAAATGTGGAGCATCTTCTTCATAAGCCCTTATCTGTTAGGAGGACCGTACACTATTAGTCTATTGCAGTCCTACCTATTGCAGGCTCTGCTAAAGCAGGTTTTGTGATTAAAAACCATTTTTCTGAGCACACCAGTTTTAGGTAAGAAACTGTCCAGTGAACATCACTGGGTAGTTATGAAAAAAATGAGTCACTCTCGTATATCCAGTAAGTGCAGTGATTTCCAAACCCAGGCTTGCAACAGAGTTTTTTTTAAGTAGGTGTTTTCCTCTCGTTTGCATGGAGTTTGGTTAACGTTTGCTGTCCTCTGGCATATGAGCAGATGCTGTGCATGTACCTGAGGCCTTTTTATCCCAGGTACACCAAAGAGAAACAAACCATTACTGTTCAAAGGGACAGCTCACTTCCAGCAAAGGCTTTGGCATGCCATCATGTCTCTGCTCTTGCCCAGATGTACTTGCTTCACCTGCCCTCACACAACCCATTTCTAAGTTGTTTCATGAAGTCCTGGATCTTATTTCTTTCTGATTCTTCACTATTACCCTCACTCATTCCCTTAGTAACTCCCAGCGCTTTTCATCCAGTCCATGTTGTTTATTTTGGATAAATAACATCCAGCTATTCTGCTCACAAAGCTGTGTCTCATTTAACCTTTTCTTTCTCCATTATAACTTCCCTCTTTTAGGCTTTAAATTGCTCCCTGAATCCTGTGGAAAAGTCTATTGCAGGGAGGAAAAGGAATACTTTGTTCACCAGATCTGGGCTGTGGTGGGCAGGATGCAAGGGTTTAAAATTGTAGCAGCAGCAACTTCCTCCCAGCCTCATGCCAAGAGGTCAGGACAACAAGAATTACAGTAAATTACTTAGGGAGGTAGGTCTTAAAAGAGAGCATAATAATAATAAAAAAAAGAAAGACAGAAATGTTTGTAATTTTGAGTCCTGGTCCAAGATCTTTTCTGGTCTTCTCTTCAGCCCTGTTTTCTGTAAATCCATAATTCATCCAGAAATCCTTTTCAAATTCTTCTCACCTGCTATGAATTCTTTTTTTTGCATTTTCCCCCAATACCTTGTGGCCTGTTCAGTGTCTTTTGTGGCATTGACTGTACCTATATAGTTATATGGATTTATTATTATAAATCCTTGTATGAGACTAATTCTTGCAATACAAAGCTTTTATATCTGTGAGTAGCAGATCTTTGATTGATCAAGAAAATAGCAGGATATGTTACAGAAAGAAGAAAATCTGTCGTTTGATGGAGATATTTCTGGGGTTTATTATAAAATATTTGAGACTTTCCATCACTGGAAATAAAATTCTAATCTACTTGTCCGTTAAAAAAAGCATTTTAAAAAGACGAAATTAGCAATATCCTTTTTTAACTTCTACTGACAGAACCCTTTACATACATTTTCCTTGAAATTTATTGCTTCAACATTTCTCACATTCTGAAATATTCACCTAAAGTTACTTCATAGTATTTATGATTAAAATAATACTAGAATTATACTGAAGTATTAAAGAAGCAAGTGGTGACTATTTTATATGCATATATGCAATTTTTAAATTGTTATATGTACATAGTAACACGGGGCTGTAGGACAATACAGCACAATGATGTATTGTATAGCAGTTATTAAATGTACTGTATTTTGCCATGTTATTTTATTACAATTACAGAACACTTGTGTAAAGGTGATAATACCTATTTGATCCTCGAATCTTGTCCCTGTTGTCATTTATGCTTGGTATAAATACAATCCTTTCTCCACTGAAAATAAGAACTTCTGCTCAGTTTTTTTTCAGATGTTTAAAGTCTAGTTCCACTTGGACTCAGGATGAAAACTGAACTGAAATTAATTTTTCAGTGGGACAGAATGTCCTAAAAAATTCCAACTTGAAGTCTCTAATTTCAAAAAGTCCTCTTAAAAAGTTTGGATAGGTCTGAAATGCTTGGTTTGCTCTTGGTGAAGGAAGAGGACCTGTTGCCACTTAATTCTCTGTGACATTAATCTCAGTCTGCCTGGCAAGCTGTGGGACCCCATGGGAGGTATGTTGAGTATTAGAAGCGGAAGTTTTCTGTTCACCCCTTGGCTCTGGGCAGGACAGCCTGGACCTCCTTGCAGTGCCTTGGATTTTAGCACAGTGAAAAATCAACATCACATCTCTCATTACCATGGCGAAGGTGCAACCTGGCCAGCCTGTGGCAGTGTGATATGTGGTGGTCTGGCTGGGTCAGGGAACCATTCTTAGTTAAAAATGATATTTTTGTTTTGCTTTGTTTCATTGCATTGGTTATTTTTAACCCAAACTGGTTCTTCAGTCTGGTTCACAGCATAACCCCATGAGCAGCTCTTCCGGCACAGTCAAGACACAGCCTGGTGTGGGAGAGAGCAGCACGGTGAGGGAGCTGCCTGCACTGGCACTGAGGCTGGAGGAAATGGTCATCAAACTATGGCAATGGTTTCCTATTCTTCCAGCAGATTGTTTGTAGTATAGGTAGAGGGATGAAGGGAGGTTAACCTGAGCTTGAATTTGAACAAAAGCTGGAGCGGTAAAAGTTGGCAATAAAGAAATAAATGACCACTTCTGTGTCATGCCTAATCCCATCCCACCCCTTGAATGGACCTCGGAGCTAAGAAAGGATGTGGTGGTGGTCTTTGATCACATTTTTACATTCTTGACACCTTGCAGGACACATTCCCTGTGACCGAGTAAGAGGGTGGCGTACACACAGTATCAGCGGGCTTCTCAATCCCACGGTAGGTGTGATGAGATCAGAGTTTCCCTGAAGTCAGTGCAGTGAACTAAGTGCATGAGAACAGCACAAAGCATCTGCAGAGTGGTATTTCTCTCATCTTGCTTTCCTTTGGCTTCTCAGTGTTGGCCAACAGCTGTGGTGACGAGATGATCTTTGGAGCAGTGGGATCTGGAGAAAGAGGCTGTGCTCCTAGTCCTTGCCTGTGTTCTTCCCAAAGGGTGGGAAGCAGAGAAAGAGTAAAGGCTCCCAGAGAAGCTGCAACAAGGAATTGCCTTAGAAAAGCCAACTCTGAAGTCTGGAAGTTTAGTAAATATTTGCTTTTGTACCTGGAGGCCAGCAATGTTTAAAATGTGACAATGTTTTTCTTACCCTGAGGCCAAAGAAGTTTGTGCTTTGATTTAAACGTTCATTCTGGTTCATATTTAAGCCACCACAAAGTAAACTATCACACAAGCAGGGCTCTCGAAAACACTCATTGTGCACCCACCCTCTGGCTTCTATTTTATCACAAGTGATGAAGGATTGGAATTTAATAAGGGATAAGCTGTAGAGCTGGCCCAGAGGGTTAGCACAGCCAGCTGGGCTCCGAGTGTCTGGTAAAGGACTTTCACCCAGCAGGTTTCTCTGAGGTTTGGGAAGCCTGCATCACTGTGCAGCAGTCAAGAAGCAGCACAGATAAGCTCCCTAGGGAGCCTCCTCCAGACCCTCACAGCCAGGGCAGATTGCTGTTGAGACAAACCTTTGGGAAAAAGAAATCTTTTCCAGCCAAATGGATCCCATCAAATAGGAATGTGTTTGGCCATTCCACTGAGTCCTCCTGCAAACCTGAAAAGTGAGAAGATCCATTCCTCATGCACAGCCCATCTGCCTTTCTGAGGAGCTCCAGAGCAGTAAGTATGGGCTTATCGACCTTAAAGAAATCCCTTCAACTTCAGTTGTGATGTCAAATGAGTGCTGTAATTTCCAAACCCTCTGTGAATGCACCTCTGCATTCCTAAGACAGTAGCCTTGTCTAATGGTTATAGCAATACCTGTGTGTCAAAACTGGAGTGTTTTATAGGTCATCTATCACCAGCAATTGTGGGGCTGAGTCTCTTCCTCTATTACAGCATGCCTGTTTGTAAAATGGGTAATGTTTAGTTACCTCAGGAATGGTTTTGCAGGACTAATAAATGTCTGCAAAATCTTTAAAAAGAAAGATTGCTCTTTTTTTTGGATTAAGCTGTTTATCTATTATTCCAGTTCTTTATACACTGGAAAAAAAAAGGAAAATTAAAAAAAAACCCTTATCATTTCTCTACCATAGCTCTCAAAGCTTCAGTGTAAAAGCAGGTCTCTTACATTAACTGGAGGAAGTAGAAAGCCAGGAGAAAAACTGTACAGTGGTGAAGACTTTCACCATCACCAGACTCAGATTAAACACTACACTGGGTAGTGTTGGTGTTGTACCCCTTTTAAATCCATGCCACTGGGAAATCACAGATGGTCTTACATAGTTGAAAGCAGGTGAAGATGAGCCCTTAAAAAGTTTTTTAAAAATCCGTATTAATACATTTTTCAGTCTAAGTGATTTCTGGCCTAAGTGAAATGGATACCAGCTATTCTTGAATTGGATTTGAAAGTGCCTGTACTGGAGAGAAAAGCCAATGTTTGGCTTTCTTGGACCACTGATGAAGATTTGTGGGGGAACCACCATAAGACACGGTGCTTTTGAAAAACAGGCAGATACAGGTGGGGGATGTAGCCCCAACCACACCGAGCATTCAGGCTGAGCACTCAAAGCACCTGGGTAAATGAGAAGTTACATGAGTGAGCTTTACACCAGCTGCAGGCATGTTGCTGTCTGTCTGCTGGATTTGGAGGCTGCTAAGAAAGCCAGGAGAGAACGAAATACTGTTCTTTGGTGTCAGCTCACTAGGAACTGAAGAAAATGGAAAGGCACAGATTACACTGCCTTACTTCACCAGTGACAGTTTTCAGTCTTTATAGATATGCTTTATGAACTGTCATTTTGCAGATTTCTCTGGCTGCCTGTGCCCGTGGCCATACTTTTCTTTTATGGTGTATTGTTCTGCTTCTCTTCTTTTTCTTCTTGCTGTCCTGCAGCAATTCTAATGTGTGGCTGTCCCATGATTTGGAGGTTACATCTGCTGCCCGTGAAATTTTGGGATCACAGGATCTGTCCTATACTGAAAGATGGATTTGGAAGGTAACTGGCCAATAGATTGATTGTTAAACAGTGTTCGAAAGCTACACACACCAATTTAGGTCAGTGTTAAAATAGTCAAGTAACAATTGCTGTGGCCTTCCTTAGCCTCAGTCACTTTTTTTAGTGCAGTTTAGAGGTACACCCAATCTTCTAATGCTGATAACCCAGAGGTTCTGAATGTAAAGACATCACTGCAGTCTCAAATACCAGCACATATTTATAGCATCTGTCTCAGCAGAGTTCCCTTTCTTCCCTACAATTATTTGAAGGCTGTAAGCCAACTCCAACACCCACAGAGAACTAATTTAAATCAAGATTTAAATCACCAAGTAGGAAATCTTGGTTTAAATAATACATTTGATCTCTTTTTGCAGTAGTAAGTTATGCTAGATATTTTTTTGAAATAAAAGGTAGCTTTCATGGGTTGGTAACCATTAGAACACCTAAAGGGGGCCTACAAGAAAGCTGGAGAGTGGCTTTCTACAAGGGCATTTAGGGATACGACAAGGGGAAATGGCTTCAAACTGGAAGATTGTAGATTTAGATCCGATAATAGGAAGGAATTCTTCACCGTGAGGGTGGAGAGGGACTGGAACAGGGTGAGGCTGAGGATGCCACATCCCTGGAAGTGTTCAAGGTCATGTTGGATCAAGGGAGTGGCCTGGTCTAGTGGAAGGTGTCCCTGTCCATGGTGGGGGTGTCGGAACTGGATGATCTGTCCCTTCCAACCCAAACCAGATTCTGAGATTCTATGATTTATAGCAAAAGATAGTACACAGTGAGGTCTTTTTTCTTGTTAACCAAAAGTATCTCTCTATGAATATTTATTATGTTGATAAATTAATGATCACTTTATCATATTCTTAATTTTGTCACATTTTTAATTGGAAAATGAAGCATGGTTCATTTATTTCTAGATTTTTTCCTTGTTTTTATGAATCTATAATTGAATGAAAACTAGAATTCAATAAAAATTCCCCAAATAGCTTATTATTCTCTTTGTTACCTAAATAAAATATATTAAGTGATATCTTATAAGAAAATAAAAACCCACATTCTTTTCTTAGCTTAAAAGCAACTAACTGTTTTGTTACTATGAATAATTAAGTTATCAGTCACTGAAGTAAGTCAGAGCAAAGAAATTGCAGAACTTATTGTACTCATTTTTATTCATAGATTGGAGAAGGGAAAAAGTCCTTATTTTAAAAATTCTCTGTGGATTCACAACTTGAAATGAACTTGTTAAATAGAACTGCTGGAATAAAATTAAATTAGTAAATATTTGGTGTGTGCAAGGAGGCTACTGCTTCCAAATCTGCTTCCAAATTTTCTACTTCAGCAAATTCTTGTCCCAGGGAATCCACCTAGTTCAGCTGACTAAAATCCACCTAGTTCACCTGACTAAAACCCACCTAGTACACCTGACTAGAACCTCAGCAGTAACAGTATGTTATTTTAAGAAATTATATCATTTTAGGCCTTCATGTGAATTGTTTTAATTTCACATTTAATTTAAGTAAGTTTTTTTCAATTTTTTTATTTCATGTAAAGTTGTTTAGGTTTTAAGTCACTGGAGGGTTTTCTGTCCACTTTGTCAACTACCAGGGAGTGTAGAAAAGGCCACTAGTGGCTTGTGTTCTGCATACCCCCACTAATTCAAGTTGTGCAGGTTGTGAACTGGCACAAATTGTGTGCTCTAAAAACCAGAAAACTGCATGAAAATGACCTGGAAACCTCATTCTGCAGGTGGAGGAGGGTATTTTGAGTTCCTGGCCTGGCTGGGAAATCCCCGGGCTGACAAATACCCATCTCTGGCAGGAGCAGCGTCTGGCATCATCCCTGCTCAAGATCTGCCTTTTCCTCTGTAGAACATAGAAGGAAGGGAGGAGAGGTCACAGCAGCAACTAACAGTTGAGGCACAGGGCATTCCACAGGGAATTCATGGCAGCCTTGTGTTAATGGTCTCCCAGCTTGCTTTGGGCCATCAACTCTCCCAGCTCCTAATTAATCCCCAGGAAATGCCCTGTGTTCTTCTTGTGGGTAGTATCAATCAACAATATTCTGCACCTGCTCTGTGTAGTGAAGACAAGGATGGAAGGTAGTAAATTTCCCTTCATTATGAAAATCTGGCATGCTTTCATCCAGAAACCCTATGTTCTCCCTCTTAACATTGATAAAATGTGCTGAAAAAGATTTCCTCATCCATGAAGTAGTGCCAGAGGATACAGACAAAATGTCTCATCCCTTCACTCCGAGGTCTTTTTGCTTTAATTTTTCCATCCCCAGCAGCCCATTTGCAGGTTGTTTTATACCTGAGTGGATTTGAGAACATGGTCAGTTCTGAGTGTTGTGTTCTAGACAGGGGTTGCTGAGCAAGAGTCCCACTCACGTCATCTGCTTTGCTGTTGGCTGGGCATGGAAGTTTTAAAGTGAGAGCAGAGAACTCCTCTGGCACAAAAGGAAGACGAGGAGTGATGTGCCCCTCTGAACAAGTGTCTTTGCTGCAGGAATATGTATAATCTGAATAGATATAATCAAGATGCTGAGTTGTTTGTAGAGCAAGTCATACACAGGCAGCAGGACACAATACATCTTGGTTGGGTGTAACACTCTGTATTTTGGCTCTTCACCTGTCATTTATTTAACACGATTTTGAGCTGTGCATTGCAGGTGTTAGACACAACACACCCTGAGCTCCACTGTAGAACGCAGTCCCTCTTGCCTGAGGTAAGCTGAATTCAAAACTTTATATGTGAGTATTCTAATTTTGGCGTGCACAGATTCCACATATAGCTTACCATGGTATGAAATTCCATAATGTTGCTATGGAAGAACTCTGATTTATACTAGCCATGCACATTGCAAAAATCTTTTTTTTTCCCCCATACTTTCTATTTTTAAGGAGACAGGTTCTAGCTGGAACTGTACCCATCCTTGTATGGGTGAGTCCCAATAAGTTCTGTGAGTTTGCCCAGGGACTGGGTATTTTGTCTTAGGCATGGTGTCTGCAGGCATCCCCCTCAACCCTGAGCCAAACACCAGCACACCTCCAAAGCACACAACAGCAGAGTTGACTCACTCCCAGACCAGAGACTGACTGGTTTGGTCTGAATGCATGTCAAAGAGTTTGGGGGAGGCTGGATATGCACAGATGGGTGCTGGAAAAAGTGCTCACAGACGTGCTCTGAACCACCCCCAAAGTCCCATGCTGGGGTAAAAGACTGAGTGATACAAAGACCTGCTAAGTAAGAGCAAAAGGCAGACACCCTGTCTATCTCCTTTTGAAAATTATTTGAAAGATTTGTTCTTTGCTGTTTCCAGCACACTGGGAATGGTTGCCTGGTGTTGTTCTGTCCCGGCCAGTTGCTCTCCTGTCAGAACAGACAATCTTCAGATAAATTTTTCTTTTTTTTAAATTCAGTTTGTGGGCTGATCTAGGAGAACAGCATGGCTCTCTGTCTTTTTTGGCAGAGGTTCCAAGGCAGGCTCTGACAACCTGGGTCTGGCTCTCTGTTGGGTGCTGTGTGTTGCAGACAGATCCTAAACCAAAGTGTTCCCTGTCCAGTGCCGTGTGCTGCTTCTGCAGAGGGGCTGCAGGCCATCAGGGAATGTGGGAATGCTATTTTGCAGGAGCTGCCTGCACATTATTACCTGCATCATGATTCAGTCTTCCTCCTCTAGCAGCCCTAAGCACTCTTGTGGGTTTCAAAAGCCTCGTATGACTTCTCTGATGCTTCCACAGCCTACAGCAGATCAGGGAGCTGGGAAAGGAGGGAAGTGAAGCCAGAGAAGTTACATATGTGGGAAGGGAGCTGAATTCTCATGAAAGACATACTGGACATACATCTTCAGAGAATTTTTCTCAGTTACCTGCAGCTGTGATGAAAGTCCATGATCCCCTGAACTGAGGGAGACACACTCTTGTTTAAGAGGCCCTGCATGACACATCCCTTTTACCACGTTTCTACATAGAGTGTTCATACAAAGCGAGTCTGATGGGGTCTGAGAAAACTGGAAATTTAGTCCTGCTCCGTGGTCAAAACTTTCTGCAAGCACAAGGATATGTTATTCATCACCCTGTTGAGAGTCCAGTAGTACCTTTTTACATTTTTTGATATCATACTTTCTTAGTCCGCCCATACACAGAGGAAATTATGTTATTATAAAGGAAAACACTTCTTTTAAAAAACAAAGCCAGCTATCCTCAGCAGTTTCCACATGCTCAACGTTAGCTTCACCTTGTGTTTTGTGAAACTTGCTGCTGTGCTGGCAACATGAACAATGATCATCTGAAGAACTTTCTTACGTTTGCCTTTGGATCTCATGTAGATTAAACAGCAAAACCCACATCAAGAGAGAAATGGTTTCTTCTTCTGTATTTCACTATGCTTTTTAATGACTGTCTAAGAAATAACAACTTCTCTTTACCTTTTTCTTTTGAGGTTTGCTCCTCTCACTCTGTTGCAGTCACCTCTCACTTGTAAATGCACCAGGGTCTTACAAACCACTGTTGTTTTGGAAAGGAAGAACATTCTCTGAGTGCTACCCTAATAAAGCTGCATGAGCTGCTTGCTCTGCATTTGCCCCAGGAGAATCCTTGGGGGCAAGTGTAGAGCTATGATACAAGCCAGGGCTTCACCTGTAAATAGGGAAGGAGCTGGAGCACTCAGTGGCCAGCAAACAAAGTTGTTTCTTTGTCCCTGTCTCTTGCAAGGCAGCACAGATGTCTGTGCTTTTGGGGATCCAGGAAGTAAAGGAAGAAGCTGGGATCTGGAGCTGGCTCCCGCTGGGCATTTGGCAAGGTTCTCTCCCTGGCTCCCTGGACAGGCAACTGGAAGTACTGGTGCCTTCTCCCTTTCTTTCAAGACTATCATTTCCTCTTGAGGTGCAGGTGGAAGTGGAGCTGTGTGGTTTTCCCAGAGCTATTGCCCTGGGTAGAAGCATCCTGCTGCTCCAGACCCTCTGTCCACAAGGGACTTGTGCTGGCATTTGCTCTATGGAATAACTGTGAAACCCACAGCATTTCTGCAGCCACAGCAGGCTCTTCCAGCCCACCTTGCATTTTTCTGCAAGGATGTGGCTTCAGTAGTTAAAAATGTGTGATGTGTGTGTTTTGAGGAGGCAATTCCAGGACAAATCACAGAAGAAAGGCCCTGACTGTTGGCAGTTCTCGGCGTTTACCACTTTTCACCTCTGCTCCCTTGTATAAATAGCAAAGCTTTAGATTTTCTTTCATATCAGAACATAAGAGTACTTTCATTTTTAAAAAATAAATTATTTAAGATTTCTCTGCAGTCAGCATTTTGAATACCTTAATAAAAGATAATTTTTCCTCTGCAAGTCTCAAATCAAAAGCTGTTTCTTCCCCCTGTATTCCTGAGCTCTAAGTTTAAAATACAAATGAACATATTGAATTTGAAGAATTGTGGAGCTGAATTTTACTACAAGGCTTAGACCAACACATACATGATTTTAATATCTGGAAATGTGTGGTTTTATTTTATCAGTTATGTAATTGTGTGTTATTAGCTATTTTATTTCTGTGCTAGACTGGGATACATTTATGAAATCCCTTAAGGTGAACTGAAAGAAAGAAAATGCAATGGACTAAAATGTTGTGGTTGTGTGCCATAAACAGCAAATTAGTACACAGAATTTGAGAGTTTTAAAACCCCCACGCTAATTAGGGACAAATTGAGGGGATATTGCTGTTGGGCTAAAAACGTGTGCTCATTGCCCCAACTTTGCTGTCAGGCTCACAACACCCTCCAAACACGTGCTCTCAGATCCTCAGATTTTCAGCAGAAAGTCTTTCATGTGAAAAGAAAAAAAAAAAAATAATCAAGGAGACAGATTTTGGTTTCTGTTTATTTTTTTAAAAGCTACAAAAAGATGGTTCTATAGAAGCCATATGAATTTTATTCCTGCACAGTCCCCTCCCGAGCATCGTCTGGGCTATAGACAAAGGGCTGTGTTGCTTAGCAACCCCCCTAAAGCTCATCAACACAGCCTCGGTATTAATATTTATCCCCCCCCTTCCTTAAAAAAAAAGCCTTACTCTGGAATTTGAAATGGGATCTGTCCTCCCTCTCTTTTGTGCTATTAAAGCAATACTGCTCACTTTTTCCAATTAATGTTACTGGCTAAACCAAACAATTTCTGCCAGGAGGGCCAAATACAGCTCTTGGGTGACTGACTGGAATAAAAGTTACATCTGGGATGAATTTCTGTAGCCCACTGTTTTCTACTACCAGTGTTTTGTAGTTTCTCTCTCCTTCAGATCACTGAAATCCCTAATTTCCATCTTCCCACTCTTTTTTTCTGAGTCCTCTCCTTCCATTCCCATACTGAGGTGCTCCCTTCTGGCTGCAACCTCCGCACCGCCTCCAGCAACTCTGGCTTCCTCACTGGGGCACTGTGGGGGCAGGAGGGGTTTCCCTACAGCCTCTGAGGGCACCCAGATACCAGGACAGGTGCTGAACAAACCAGGGTGAAAAAGAATTCAGTAAACACAACTAAAAGCTCAACTACCCACACTGGGACTAACCAGAACCCGGCTGTTCCTTGGCAAAATGATTCTCTGCACCAGCAGGAGCCCTTTGCACGACATGAGTCCCTTTACAGCCCATTTTTGAGAAATTCAGGGGGATGTAATTAGCACACAGACTGGAGAGAATGTCTCTGGAGGGAGCAAAACAAATTATTCAATGCCAGGGAAATATTTGGAATCAGCTCTGGCTTTCTGTTTGTGTTAAATGGCCATGAGATCCAGGGATATTCACTTTTGTGCCCTTCGGCTTTTCCAGAGAAGCAGCACCAGAAATACAGATCTGAGTCTACCAGTGCAGGCAGTGTATAGTCATCATATAAACTTGTCATTGTATCAAAACACCGTGGCTACGTTGGGATTTGAGGTGAAAAAGAGAAGCAGGATGGAAAGAAGTCAGCTGGAGCTACGACTTACTATGCACTGCTGAGAAAAGGGCACTTGAACAAGTGCCTAAATAAGGGTTTGGTGCTTAAAGTTTTGGTCACATTTGCTTTCTCCAAAATCCTGGCCACAAAATGTGATGCTCTGCAAGGCACAGATTCTTTCTGGAGTAAGCTGGGATGCATGAGGCTGCTGGGAAAGACACTGAAGGATGAGAAAAGAACTGGGATTCTGGAAGCAATTTCTTCTCAAAATCCTTTTCCTTTGGGGGTGAAGAGGAAATTATTTTAAGGTCAGGAGCAGATGTGTTTGGAAAACTAATTGCAAATGTGACAAAGGAGGAGAGGTGCAGGGTCCCTCAAACAGAAGCAGCAACTCTGTAAACAGCAACGTATTGACTTCAGACTCCAGCAGTGACTTAATACTATATATTCTTTTGTTTTTCCATAACTTCTACCCCTTCTGTCATGCCAAGCAATAGTAAGAACTCTTTACTGATATCAGTGAGACAGGAGAGCACAAAGACTTATGGTTTTTAGGCTACTCTGGAATGGAGAGAACACCTTGCAGGTGCCTCACGGCCAGTTCCAGTCTGCCCTTCCAAGCTGGGGATACGGAGCATATCTCAGGCCCACACTTTCCCTGAAAGGTTACACCAAGACCTGTCATATGGACTTTTCTTGGCCTGTAAACTCAATGCAGCGTTCTTTAGAGCAGTGTTAATTCCACTTGGCCGGATCCTCAGCTGGAGCCAGCCAATACACCCACTGCTTTCATCATCTGCACTCGCTGTGACAGCCAGGAAAGATGAGTTCTTTATATCTAAAAAAATTCTTTCTTAGAAGTCCTGAAATCTGAAAGCTTATTACTTTTGATTGGATTAGCCTTCATTCAAAAGAAAATCAGCTTTCAGCCTCTATAAACTGGACCTCCTTTTGATTCCTCTCATTTTTCACTGGTTTTGCCCTTGTGAATCTCCTTTAGGATTACTCCTGACTTACACTGACGTAAGAATGAGAAGATACAGGACCACTAAGTGGTGGAGCCAAAATGTGTGTGTCAGTCTAGGTGCAGGTACATCTCAGCACAGGGGGTACAAATACGGGAGAGGAGAGAGGGGAGTGGGGCAGACATGAGCACACTGAGTGGGAGCTGTGCACGGGGCTGGGCCACTTAGGGAACAGTAGAAGCATCTCCTCTTTTTCCAGCTGTTGGTGATTCAGCCTCACCTTTGCTTGCTCTCACATCACTCAGCTACAAGCAGACACCACCTTTTGGATCCAGTGGTGTCAGTGAGCAAGTACTCTTTAGCACCTTGCTGGTAGACTTTAAATCCCTTCTTGACAGGTCTGGCAGGAAAACAGCTTTCAAAAACTTCCCCTGTTTTACTTTGGGCAAAGAAACTCAGCCTAGTTGTGCCTGACCTTTCCTGCTGTGGGTTAGAAAGTGTACACGAGAGCTACTCCTTCAGCACAGCTGGAAAGACCTCAGTGCAGGGGGAGATGGGTGATGCCTGAGGGTAGTGATGCCCCCAGACTTTGCTACACACAGAAGAGACTGGCTGGTTGTTGCTGGAGATGCTCTGTTAATGCTGCCTTTATGCCCAACCAGCTACAGCATCTTGAGAAGTTGCAGAACAGCACTTCCAAGGGTAACTGGTTTAACTGGCTTTGTCCTGCTAGGTTTGCCTCTTTAAATGGCTCTTTAGGGAAGCTGTTCCTTCCCTTTAACTTCCTCATATTTTTTTTTTCTTTTCCCTTTTTTTTCCTGACAGGAGTTAGTGCTGCTGCTCATCCTGATCTCCTGAGCAGATTCTCATCTTCTGTGTGACAGGAGCTCCTTTTCTGCCCTGGGCATTTGCTTTTGAATTATTTTAATTTAAAACAATGCTGGTGCAAAGCAGGGGCAATAGCTGTGTGATCCTGCCTTTAGTGCAAAAGACTGGATCTAGCCTGAGCAGGGAAAGAGCAAATTTCCTTACCTTTCATTGGTCTCTCTCAAAACCACCTGAGGCAGCACCGAACTTGTTCATTCTTCTGTAAGTCCAACTGGGATAGGGTGTTTTCCGCTGGGACCAGTAATGTCCATGTTATACCTGCTGCCAGACTGACTGAATTCAGTGTCCACCACTCAGGACAGCTGGGCTTGACCCAGTAACCAAGGAAGAGATCCTATTTGACCACTACATGCTGCTCATTTTCACCTCATCTGGCTGCCAAAGGGTGGAAAAGGTTGTGTTTGCAAATCTTTCCCTCTTGTGGTGATCTCCCTTCCTCAGCATTCACACATCCTGCTGGTTTTGAGTTAGCCAATATCCTCAGTTTTGGCTTTGTCTTTGGTTTTGAGCTTCTAAAATCACTTGTGCAAAGTAGAAGCAGGGATTTTTTTGTCCCAAAGAAACAGCACGTTTTACCATGTGTAAAATGCTTTTCACCTTTCTAACAAACTCAGTTAACTAATTAATCCTTGCAATATCCCTGGAAGGGAAGTAAACATTATCTCACTTTTACACACGGGGAAACTAAGGCAGAAAGGTGAAGTGAATTGCTCAAGGCTGGTGAAAGATTTAGTGCTGCAGTCAGTTTTATAAACACAGGGGTTTTCTGGCTCCTGGTCCTGCATGCAGGCAATTAGACCAACTCTCCAATGGATAAAGTAGGCTACAAGGCACGACCTTCCCCTTGAAGCAGTGGTGTTGCTCTGGGGTCTGTGGGAAGGCTGGGGCTCACAGCCAGGGAGAGGTGAGGGAGGGGCAAGCACTGTCGTGGTCTGAGCCCCATCCCTTTCTAACTGTGCCCCACCACTGTCCCAAAGGTAAAACAAGATGCACAACATGTACAGCAAATGGAGCTGCAGAGTGCTGCACAAGTTCAAAGGAGTTTTGGGTCAGCTGTGGCAAATCAGTGTAATTTGGACACAGTGTGGAAGACATGAGTGCTGCACCTCCTGCAAATGAGCCTCCACGTGATGGAGATATGATTTGCTATGCCTGTCATCAGGGGGAATAAACAAGCATATTAATCTGCCTATCTTTTATGGGTATTCCATCTCAGGAAAGGCTGTGAGCAACTTTCCTGGTAAGTATTTTGTGCTGGCGCTGTGCTCATTCTGCTTAAAAGTGTTCCACTTGTTCCAGAATTACGCTGGGCGAGGGAGCAGCCTTACCACAGCGCTAGGCAAGTTCTGGAATCAGTGACATTGGTGTGAGCAGAGAAGTTGATTCATCCTCAGAACTGCTCAAGCTTTCTGCTGCTGTATCTGAGCACAGGCCTGGCCAAAAATATCTGTCTCTGGACCAGCCGAGAGAGGAAAATTAGAACATCTGTGCAGCAAGGAAACTTTGCTGTGTCGTCAGCCAGCACTGTCAAAGGCATTGCTCTAGGGAAGGTTGTACCAGTGCTTCAGTCTTGCTATTAAAAATGAGCATTCCTGCTTTTTCTGAGACAGAGAACCAGTGACTGAGTAATCAACACTGCCTCTCCAAACTCACCAAACTGTTTTCATAGCTAGTGGGTCTATGCTTTAAAACAAAACAAAAACAGCTCCAAAAATGTGGCGAGTGCCAATAGTTTTTATTTCTGCACTGAAGCAAATTGTTCCAAGCATTTTGTGAGAGAAGGACAAGAGAGGACAATCCATCAGTGCAGAGTACATCAACATATTAAAAAAATGCAAGTAGTGGGGAAAGCTTTTAATTTGAATGATATCAGTGCCCACAAGCATGACAATAATTAAAGGTCTGCCAGCATGGCTATTATACATTCTGGTTTAGTGCATTTAATATCTCAGCTGCTTCAAATCACATCAGCCTGATGGCTGGCAAGCATGTTTCCACTCTGGATGCAAATCAAACTCTCTCACACCGTTCTGAAGCCTCACTTTAAAGGTAGGACTTTTTTGCATCAAGACAGGACAGGCTGTCCTTTGTCCTTGCAGTTCTGTAATGCTGGTACACTTCCACTGCCTGAGAAAAAGGAGAATAAATTATTCTCCTTACAGTTAGGCGGAAGTGTTATCGTACCCTACTTCAGGGCAATTTTTCCAGCTGTCAAAACTTTTTCTCCCGTGGCAGGTGTGTGTTCCGTGATCGAAAAGGGATGCTCCCTCCCTTTTGGGTTGTAGCGAGGGTAAGGGAGGGGCTGTGGTCCCTCCCTCCCTCCCTCCTCTGCGGCCCCGGGCTGGTGCCTGACAGGGCACATTGTGCTCCGCTGCATTCAGCTTGCCGCGGGTGGGCTGACTGCCAGGCTGCAGCCAGCTCTGATGGGGCAAGAGGGCAACCAGGGGGTTTCATTTCATCTTCTGGTGCTTCCGTGCTGCGTTATTCCCGCAGAGCCACAGGACCTCCTCAGGACGCACAGCCCGGAGAGGCACTGGCACAGCACCAGGGTGGATGAGAGCAGATGATCGCTTTTGCAAACAGTAATTTCCAACATGCCCAAAAACAAGCCAAAAACTTATTTTATTTTCATTTTGGAGGGGGGATAAAAATCTAAAAAACAAAAAAGAGAGAGACTAACAGGCGATGTGACTTGCATCACCATGAATACTCCACTTCCACGTCCTCCACTCACTTTCCCTCTGCCTGCTTTCCCTTTCAGCCCATAACCTCAGGAGGGCAGGAGCTGTCTCTCACCGGGTGTTTATGCAGATCTGAGCACAATGGGGCCTTGATCCTCCCTGGGTCCTTCTGAAGCTACTGCAGTACAGCTGAGGAGGAGGTTTTAGACAGAGATGGCTGCTAGCTTCAACTTGTAAGAGACTGAAAGTGCCCTGGAGGTCAGGGGGGAGGTGACACATCCTGAGACCTTGGGAACATTAAGGAGTCGGAACAATTAGCTGGCTGGAGGTTGGCAGGGAGAGTGCTGGATCTGAAGCCACCAACCAAAAGTGTGACCTTGTTAGGATTAAAAAATGGAGAGCTCAAGGGGGTACAGAAGGGAGAGTTGGAGGTCAAATGAAGGATACAGACAGACAGATACAAAGGTTAAAAAAATCCAATGTTGGTTTTCTTTGCCAGTTTCACATCTGCTCTTGTACTGGGTTGATCCCTCAAAATCACATTGGAGCAGTTTTTTCCCTTAAGAGATGTGGTAAATGATGGTGCGTGTACTTCTAGACCATTGCAAATGCAAGGTGAAGTATGAAAGCCTTTCAAGCAAATGTGATTTGCAGTGGACCAGGAAAGAACGCACCACAGGCTTGTATCACGTCGGTTGGGGGGCAGAAACCCTCTCTTTTAGGGGTTAAATATTTCTTAAGCTGTTTGTTAAGGTTTCTTAACAAACCTTGTTTCTTAAGGTTTTATTTGACCACTCAGGGCAGCTTTGTTTTGAGGGTGCTGTCCTGTGTGGATTCACGCTGCTTGGAGGAGGTGTGAATTCACACTGCAGCCTTTCCTTCAGTGGGGAGACTGGTACAGCTCTGTCTGCCCCTTTGCATACACATTTTGGAGCCTGATTAGTCTTAAAGCCTTCTATACCCTATCAAATCGTTCAAAAGGTATTAGGAATAGGTGTCTACCTTAGCAATTTAGTGTGCTGGAGGGGTTCTTGGTATAAATTCTCCTTGTGTCCTTACTTTGAATCTTGCAGTTGCACTCAGGCATCCCTCTGATCACAGCAGTGACCAGCTCAGGGCCATTTCTCACCTGCTGGAAGCAAGGCTGGAGTCATGAGGTGCCACGCAGGGTGCTGCACTCGCAGAGCTGACAGAGATGCCAGCTGCTGGTGCTCTGAATTTGTGTGAGGGGTTGCACCACAGGCTGCCCAGGCTTCATGGCTGGGAGAGGTGTGATATGAACGTGTGGGTTTGGAGCTGTAGTGGGAACAAAATGAACCAGATTTGTAATTCCAGTTGGTTGTGTCGATGTGTTCACAGAGCATGTGAATCGAGGTAAGCCTTGTCTCCAGAAGACACAAACCCACACCAGCCCTGATCAAGTGCTGGTGGCTGGGTTTGGTCATCAGCCATAATGAATAACTTGAAACAGCGTCAGTTTTACTGACAACGTTGTTAATTTTAACAAGAGTTTTGTTTTATGCTGATCCACGTAATGATTACTTTAAATAATTGCTGTCTGCTATTAACTGGTGACTGTGCTGCCTGCCTGGCCAGCTCCTGCCAGTGCAGAGTGTGTGACACAGCGCTGGCTCCCCGCAGGACGCCCGGCCAAACACAGCCCCAGAGGAGGCAGGTTTTAACAAAGATCTGCACTCGGAAAGAAAGCCAAATCAAACACTTTCATTTGTGTTCTGCCCCTCACCCACATTTGTGTTCTGCTACCCCAGCCTGGGCAGTATTTGCAGTTACCACTGTTCTCAGGTGTTGTGTCACAGTGGCCCAGACTCAGGATTCCATTCCTTTCCAATCCTTACTTGCATCCATTGTGCTGGGAGCTGCCAGCACTGGAGGTGCCCCGAGCCTGCTTTCCAGGAGGCCCACTCCTTTTCCACATCATCCAGCTCTGATGGGAGCTCGTTTCCCCCTGCACTGCCCATGGGCTGTGGGATCACACCACACTGCCACTTAATATCTACAGAGACACAGTTGTGAAATTTTATTTGGGGAAATGCCTCCAAAACCAGCATCTGGATCGGAGCACCTGGAAGAAACTGTCTAGTAAAAACCCTCAAGCACAGGGAATGCTGGACACCAAGCTGGCCTGGCACCAGCAAGATGATGCTGACATGCTCCATCAGTGTCTCTCACAACCTCAGCCACATCACTTGGGTAGTCTGGGCCACCAGAAGAGTCAGTGACCTCCAAAATCCCCCTCCACACAGCATTTATCACAGCAGACTTGGGAAGGGTGCTAAGGAGCCTCTGGCTCTGGCTGAGTGTGGGAAGCCGTGGGTAAGGGAGGGGCTGGGGAGGAGCTGGAGTGTAAAGACAGATGGCCTGGGGAGGGATTTATCCCAAAAGGAGGGATGTATCAGAGCAGCCTGGAAGGGGATCACAGCAGCAAGAGCAATAATGCAGCTTTTCTGCTACAGAATAAAAAGAGGGAGCTAGGTTGACGTGCAGATACCACTGCTGGCAGATAAGGTTCCCAGGGAGTTCCCAGTAGCACTATTAATAAATGACAATTTTTATTATATACTTTGCACTTCAGAACCATTCTGATTCTCACTGCATGCTTCGTTTTTGAAGAAGCACCACCATGAGAGTGCCACTCGGGCACCCATCTTTCTGATGCACAAATTTACCTCTGTCTCCTTGTGTCTGCAGGTTACCAGTTCAGTTTGGGGGTAACTTCCCCATCTTTCAGCATGTGCACATTGCATTTGCTTTCACCCAGAGACGGGCTGCTGGAGGATATACAAGGGTTTGGGGCAGCTGAAATGTGCAGAATCTGCTGGTTCCTGGGTGGTATGGGGATTCTTATACTCCCTTTAGGCAGAAAATAGGAAAAAAAACAGGCCCAGCTAAACCAGTCCCACCCTTGTCTGCTCTATGTCTCCCCTCTGAACATCAAAGCTCCCCAGTAGTTTCCCATTCTCCAGGATAAAAAACAATGACAGATTCACACGGACATCCTTGAAACAGCACACCTTTGTCTTCACAGTTCATTTTTACTCGGGGTTGCTGATACCCAAATTTGATGCTTAGGAGCAGCAGGACATGAAAGGATCAGTGTAGCCAGAGGTTATCCTCCTGGGAAATGTTTGAGGAGCTGCAAAAAAAAAGGCAAATCTAAGCCCCAGTAACTCTTACCTGAATGCTGGCATTAAAGTCACATTAGGACACCGCATTTGTGGACTATATGCTTGTGATCACAGAGTAACTTCCAGTATTTTAGATGTAATGGTGTAGCCAAAGGGCAGCACAGCAGACAAATGGGAAATTGAGCAACACTTCTGGACATATCCCACTGTATCCCAGAATCTATGTGCATGGTCCAGATACTACAGCAATAAATGCTTCGGAGAAGTTTATAGGTTAGATGAGACTTGTGCTGTTTAGGGCAGAGTGGTTGAATTCTAGAGCTCTGTGTCTTTGGAGTTTATGATTTGCACCAAGTTTTCTGGCCAGCAAAGGTTTGGTTTTCTTTTTCTTTTTCTTTTTCTTTTCCTTTTTTTTCTTTTTTCTTTTTCTTCTTTTTCTTTTTCTTTATTTTTTCTTTTCCTTTTTTTCTTTTCCTTTTTCTTTTTCTTTTTCTTTTTCTTTTTCTTTTTCTTTTTCTTTTTCTTTTTCTTTTTCTTTTCCTTTTTTTTTTTATTTTTTCTTTTTTCTTTTTCTTCTTTTTCTTTTTCTTTTTTTTTTCTTTTCCTTTTTCTTTTCTTTTCCTTTTTCTTTTCTTGGTTTTTTTTTTGTCCCCCAGGAATTTTGCTCCAACAAATTGCTCTAAAAGCAAGTAGTCTTAAGAGTTTAACAGACTAAGTTTTTGTTGCACAAATTTGTTTCACTTCTTAAATCCTTTTATTTATTTCTGCAGGTCATTAGGTAAAAATTCAGATCATCTAGGGTCACTTTCCTATCAGACAGGCATATTCAAATATTTAATACACAAGTTAAAGTACTCAAGCACTGTCTTTAAATCAGGCTCCTCATGCCTAGTCCTGCATAATCTACATCTCCATTTCACAGCAATGCTTGAAAAAAACACTCCAGCATTTGTTCCCTTTATTGTTTATCTTATGGGTTAGATTAATGTCACCCTGTCAGTTATTTTGCCAAACTGAACCATCAGTTCAGAACTCCAAAACAGGCATGTGAAAAATGTACAGTAGAGTATTTTCTATCTAAGATTAGGTTCTACCCTATCATCCAGGGTTAATTTAAGACCATTAATTATGTGTGGGTTGGCCATAAGTTTTCAGGCATGTATTATTTTATTACCTGATCACATAATTAAAATGTCACTTATCAAGGGACAAATTTTAATGAAGTTAAAAGCACCCTGATGACATATTGTTATTTGACCTGTTATATAAGAGGATTATTTCTTGCCTGTTACTGACTGAGTTTCTTTGACAGCATGAAAATCACTGGTTTTCAATTAGCTTTTTCTGCATAGAGGGTTCAAAGCCATATACTACATCCTTCTTATTCCTTCCAAGACCCCCTTTCACTGAGGTACACCGAGGTACGCTGCTTTCACACTCTGAGCTCATCAGCTTGTTCAGCTGCTAAAGGAAGGGTAAAAGTTGTTGATCTATGATAAAATGTGTGCAAAGAGGGTCAGGAGGAGGAGGAGGCCATAATTACAGTGGTATCTGCTGAAGGTCACTCAAATTGAGCTCAGTTCAGCTGGAACTGGAGGAACTGACTTAGGATACAAGAGAAAAATGTAAATTTCAACAAAGCAACAGCTAGGAGAGTGACAAAATAACTTACAACAGGATTCCAAAGTATGTAAATACCATTGGAAAGAGCTGAATCTTGAGCGGGGCAAGATGTTCTAGTGAAGGACAACAAAGAGGAACTAGAAAAGCACTGGTTTACTAGAAGTTGCCTCCTGCTGGTGCAACCGAGGGGGCAGATGAGTGGGGCTGGGTAGGAAGGGGTTTGTTCCTGCTCAGGTGGTCACAGACTGGATGGATCATTGCCACTCCAGGTTCTGAGGCCTGGCCAGCAGTTTTACCCAGGTACATGCTCAAAGTGTTCATTGAGAGTTACTTAAATGAGCACCTGACATATTTTGCCTGGGTTTCACCAGAACTGGTAATACTGAAGGAGGGTAGGCTTAGAGAAGGCATTAGGAAGAAATCCCTGACTGTGAGGGGGGTGAGGCACTGGCACAGGTTGCCCAGAGAAGTCGTGGATGCCTCATCCCTGGAAGTGTTCAGGGCCAGGTTGGATGGGGCTCTGAGCAACTTGACCTGCTGGAAGGTCCCGTGGCAAGGGGTTGGAACTGGATGATCTTTAAGCTCCCTTCCAACCCAAATCATTCTGTGATTCTGTGACTTAAGAAGGAAGGAAGCTGCAATGGACAGACAGTGGAGTAGATTAACTCCTTCTCTCTTTATCCCAGTTGATTATCTCAAGACCAGGCAGAGGGTGCTGCAGTTCCAGTCTCCAAATCACAAAGCTGTGCATTAAACCAGTGTGGCCCACCTTAGAATGGAACAGTACAGCAGCTTTGACCAGCCCTAGGAGAGATAAGGTACGAAATGCTGCTGCTGCTTCCTTCAGTCTCAGAGAAGTGGTGGGTTGTTTCTCAGGCCACCAACCTACCCCAGGCTGGATGTACAACCTCTCCAACAAGTGCAGGGATAACCCTGTCATTTGCCCCAAGACCAATGGTTCCAGAGTTTTGTTTCTTTAGTAGATGGAGCCTGGCAGTGACAAAAGTTATTTGCAGTGCAGTAAGTACTTCTGTGTCTGTCTGGGTCAGTGACAACAGCATAAATTCAGAAATTTTCTGTGTTTTTTTCTAGATCAGTATTCAGCCCGAGGGTGAGCACTACCTTGGTCTGACGTGCTGCATCTTGCAGGAAAAGCCCTGACCACAAGATATGCAGCCCCTGGAGGACTGAACACCCCAGTTCCCAGAGAAAGGAGTGTCAGGCTGTTTGCCTCCCATTCTTTCCATCCCCTGTGAAAGGTCTGAGTCCTTTAAGCCTCGTTGGAGTGGCACCTCTGAGGCAAGCCCTGGCATGGTTCCTCACTGCCAGGTAAAATGTACCCAGGATGGTGGGAGAGCAGAAATGCAGTGCTACAGGATGCTCTGAGCTCTGGTAACTCCAGGGGTCCAGGCTGCATTCAGCTTGAGTCAGAACATTGCTCCATACCTGGGCTTCCAGGACACTCATCTCAGGGTAGCCTCTTGTCTGCTGCTGCCAGGCAGAATCCCTGCAGCCTCCAAGATCTGCTGGCTCTCAGCCACAGATATGAAATCCCTCTGTCTGCCTGCACACAAAGGTTTGGTGGGCTGCATCTGGCCACAAGCCAGGCTTCCCCTCTGCTTACCAGCCCCACTTTGACCTCACCTAGATTAAGCTCAAGCTATTTTGCTTCTATATCTCCTCTGCTCACATAATATGGCAAAATTTGGATGCTGTTATCCACAGTAATACAAAGTTTGATAAAGACCTCACCCTGTGTTCCAGTTCCTTTCAGAGCCCTGAGACCTATATTGCACAAAAAGGAGCAAGGGCAGGGAACCACCTACAGCCACTTATTACACATTATCGATTTCTTTCCATTGTGAAAAACACTCCCTTTTTCAAAAAGCCACCTTCCACCCCCTCCCTCGTAGCTATTGATTCCGTAGACCAAAACAATAATGTGCACCTTGCTGCAGTGAACTTATGAATGTCTAATTTTGAACAGGAAAATGTCACAGACCTGCACTCATAGGCAGGGCTTTGAACTGAAATGTATATCCTGTCTCTTCATCCGTGGTTTCCTGCAGGGGAACATTTACTCCCTCCAAAATTCGCTGTTAATTTAAGCATTGTTAATGATACCCAGCCTCTTGCTGGCAGAGAGAGGAGGATGCAATTGTCCATTTTGGTTCCCAGGAGGTCCTTGAATGGCTGTGACAAGGACCAATAATAGGACTTAGATAAAAAGAGAAGTTGCTAACTTTGTCCCAATGTATCATAGTTATAATTTCCTTGAAAGATGAAAGGATTGTTAAACTGACTGGGAATACAAAGCAACTCTCCTCAGACTGAACTGAATCATCTTTGCCCATTTCAACTGCATTGTTCCTTTTCTTATCTGAGTATTGTGGAGTCCTAATGTTTCTTGCAAGTAGCTTAGTCTGAACCCCACCCCCTAAGTGACATAGATGCAGGTTTGTAGGAGATGTAGGTGCACTGAGAACCTGATCCCCGGAAATACTTAGATGCAGAAGGATGTAGAGATGCCCAGAGACAGTTTTCTCAAATGATCAAGGTTACAAATCCTCCTGGACTATCCTTTCCCCTGTAAGAATATCAAACTGCCAGTAAGATTCTGACCACAGTTCCTCTCATAGCAGGCTGTACCATTTTAAAAGAAAGTTTCTATAATATTATATTTTCATTGCACATTATTGGGTAAGTCTGGACTTTGACCTATTTGAAATCCTAAGATTCCTATAAGAAAACCAACTCATTCAAATTACAGGGCTGTGCAATATGACCACTATATTTATTCTAGAAGATTACCATAAAGATTGATTCTGCTGAATATAAAGAACATGTGTTTGTGGGTAGGGAGAAATATCCCCATAACAACTTCAACAATTCTTATTTTATAATGACTAGGAACTTTTATTAGACAAATAAGAGACATTTTGGATTCACTGCTACTTTCTATTTTAAGCTTCAGACAAAGGCTTGGCAGCTTTCAACCACTCAGGATATAGCACTAGATGATGCTGACAAGGGAAATTGCCAGTGTAGGAAATTATCTGTCCCCAGAGAGGGGAAGCCAAGGGAAAAAAGTTTACATTTTGGGTCTTTGCAATAGTAGAACAAGGGAAGATTTGCATTAGGTTAAGAAATTAAATGAGTCCTTAAAAGAAACTGTCTAAGGGCTCTTCTTTGGGTGCTGAAAAAAATCTGTAGCCTGTGCACATCAGAATTAAGAACCTAAGAAACTGTCAGGCAAGAGCTTGGAAAAAGCAGGAGAAAATAGGGTAAGAAAATGACAACGCAGGAGAATAGTTTGGTTTAACTGTTGAGGAACTAAAATGTGGGAGGTATTTCTGGGATAAGAAGCAATTGAAGTCAGAGAAATTCACTGTGATGTGAGTTTGGAGCCTGTAATAGTTTTTGTGTTCCCATGAAAGACACCTGATCAGAGCAAACTGCTGTAGCCTGTCTTACTTCATGGATAATTTCTTTGTATTTAATTGCTTGTTTCAGTCCTTGAAGACACGCTTTCTTTCCCTGGTATTTGTGTGGGATTGTCACGGTGTTAAAAAGTTGTGCAGATTTCCAAAAGGAGGCTGCGTGTGCATGTGCACGCTGTGTTTATGGGTAGGCACACTTATCTGAATTAATTTTGTTATTATGCAGACTTAATTCAAAATACATTAGAGGAAGACATTATTCAGCAGCTAATAGATGTTATACCATCAACATATTCTAATGGACTGATTAGCAATTTTATTGTATTCAATTTGCTGCATGGCAATTCCATGTCAGGTGGAAGAACTATCAAAATGAAAAACTGCGTTAAAATTAAAAACCAGTAGTCCGAGTTTCAGTCTGAATGAGCTTCCTGGTGGAATGAGGAAGTGTGGTTACCCATGAATCTGCCCTGGATACCTATTAAGAACAGGCTGTGTAAATCCTTGGATAAAGATGGAGAAATTAGGTGTTTCTACTATTTCACACACAGAATTAGTAAATATGCCACTTTTCATAGTGACATATGAGTTTCAGAGTTTCTTCTTTTGATCCTCTCTGTTCCCTCATGAGAATAACACCAAAGACTCACGGCCCTGCACACTTCTTTTTGGAGCAGCTCTTGTCCTGCATTCAAAAACTGTTTGATTTGTCTACTGCCTTCTGAAACACAGGGATGGAAGCAATAGTTTATTGTCCTTTGCCTCTCGTTTTCACACCTATAAAGAAAACACCGCTTAATTTACTGGCAAAAAAATGGGTGCTGGGGAAAGTGTGAGGATTTTTCATGTACCCTGCTCAGTCCTTCACAGAGCCTAGGCACAGGAAAGGCTCCTGCCAGAAAGCCAGCTGGAATCCTGAAGGGAGTGGGTAACGCCACACTTTTGCACACCCAGATGAGAGAGGGAATCCTGTTCCCTCCTGAACCACTTCAGAGCCCCTGTGTTGTTGCTGGTGGCCCTCGTGGTGCTGTGGCTCCTCGGTGAGGATGCCCCAAGGGACTTCCCTGTCCCCATGCCCTCACAGTTTTCCCCCACGCTGTTTGCACTGATGCAACTGTTTGTGAAGCTGCACTTTGACACCTCAGGTCGCTGAGTTGATCCCATTAAAAATAGCCCCCCACCTAAGAAAAAGGCCAGAAGATGGATTCGCAGCAGATGCAGATGCTGCTGCCATCCTTGGCCCTTCTCTCTCTCTGGTGAAGCACCTTGTTCCCTTAGCAGAGGCCGTGGCAATTTGCTATGGCACTGCCAGCCCCAGGGTGCTAGGGCAACCCTAAAATTAACAGCAGTTTAAATTAGTGCTCGAGCTGCAAACTCAAATATGACTTTGCTGTCAGTTTATCTGGACTAATGACTAATGGACTAATGAGAGTGCCCACTTCTCCCAGCCATGAGCTCCTACCACCCACGGGGTGGGACAGGGTGCCTTGCTGACCTGGTGAAAAAAGATCTTTTTCTCCTTTTGCTTTCAGCTCCATCAGCATCCAGCTTCCACTCCCTGTGGGCTGTAGGTTCAGCAGCAGAGGTGGGAGAGGCTCTGGGAAATCACAGCTGGACTGGAGGAAGACAGGGCCATCCCTCTGGGAGGGAATGCGGGTTTAGGTCAGTTTAATCCAGTTGCAGGGCTGTGTCTGGGGAAAGCTTTGGAGAGGACAACCAGCCCACTCACTGAGCTCTCCTGAGTGATGGTGACTGCCAGGCAAAGGCCATTGTAGACAGATGGGACAAGGACTCCGTCCTGGCCATTAAACCCATCAGGGGGGATAAGACAGATCCCTAGGCATGCACATAAGCACCCACAAGGTTGGAGGGGGTTCTTGTGTCACTGAAATTTTTTTACTGTATGTTTTTGCAAATGCGTATCCTTTGGGGATTTTATCTTGTAAAGGCAGTGGAGAAACATCCCACCTGACACAGCTGTGACTTGTAGGGATGAAAAGCTGTTGGAACTGATGTCTGGCTGAACCCTGCTGAGCTGGGCTCCCTGTAGCAGGCTGAAGGCAGGGTGAAATGCTGCCCAGTGCAAGGGGTGCTGCTTTACAGCTCCTCAGCAAACTGCAGTGGAGGGTGCAGTGCTGTAAAGCATCGGGTGCTCTGTGCCTGGGAAAGCCTCAGGTGAAGAGGGAGGTAGCACGTCTGAACACACATATAGAGCCTTGCTACAGTCCTATTTCTGCAAAAATGATAAACTGACTAAAGCAGAAGCTGCAACAAACTGCAGGACAAGTTCTGTGAGCCAAAGTATGCTGAACATCATGTGGTATCCTTTTAAATCTTGTTTGGAACTAAAATATTCTGTTGGGGTTTTTTTTTGCCTCCCAACAGAAAACATGGTCTATTGTTACTTAAATAGCATATATTTCTGTAATAGCCTTTTAATGCAGAGCTGTTTTTCTTTAGGGCCCTGAATATATGCAAATAGAAACGAAGAAAAGAGCTGAAGTAGAAAGGAAGCACAGTAGTCTGGAAAAAACAGAGGGGCAAGGGACTGCAAAGATCATTGGGCAAAGCAAGCTTATTAGGCTTTTGGGGGAGGAAGGGGGGGTTATTAAATACCTCGTGTCTCATGCTATGTGAATACAGCTTCCTTATTGCAGAGACTCCGCAGAAGTCAGAACGTGTGAAGGAAGCAGCCTCCACTGAGATAAGTGATACAAATCAGAACGTTTCCATTCCCTCAGCTGTGATGCCATTCGACTCCAAAAGCACTGTTTAAATATGAATGGCATCCTGTTTATGTGCATATTAGCAATATGTATGTCCATAAAGACCAGCAGAAATGCAAATATTGCTCTGCACACAAGTGTCTCCCACTGAGGCTGCCTGGAAAAGTAGCATCAGGACACAAATTGGTAACAGTAAGTGCAGCTGAAGCCAATAATGAGGTAAAATACATATGCATGTGTGAGGAGTGTGAAACCTTGGCTCTGAATCATGTGCCTCTTAAAGTCTGGTGATACCAGTTCCCCAGTGCCTCTGCCCCTCTGCCCTCGGTTGCAGGCGTGACCAGCGGATCCCTCCTTCTGCTTCCAGCACCTTGGATCAGTGTCCATTTCACATGGCAGAGGCTGCCAGAGCAGAGCAGATGGGTTAGAAACAGCTTTTGCTGCACAGGTTTAAGCAAATATAGCAATTATGCTGAAATTTGCTTAAAATGAAGACACTGCTGAAAGCCAGGAAAGGGTGCACAAACAGAAACCCGCAGTGTTGTACTGAGTGGATAGGTCCTGTCTGATCAATGAATGCATCAGTGCTGCCCAGTTCACAGCAATATCCTACGCCCATCTCTTCAAGGAAGAGCTCAAGGAGAGACAATTCCCAGTATGGGAGTTTACAGGTTTATGTGTTTGGTTATTTCTGTGATGTTATCACTGGGAGGGTCACGGAAGGTCCCTGAACGTAGGGTGTGTTTTTTCCAACTCACCAGCTGTTTTAGTCTAGTGTCCTTAGCTGTGCTGGAAACTCTGACTAGATAGATTTTGTTCCAGCTGAGAGCTCTCCAAAGCATTATTTGTGAACACTCATTCGGAGAAAACCTAAAGATTTGCCTATAGTTGTTTTTCATCAGCATTTGCACCAGTGATACCCCTGCGTCTGCCAGAGCGTTGGTGGAGAACACAAGCCTTGCCAGGGTTCATGTGAAAGCGGCTGCATGCAAGTTCACACAGGAGGTTCTTCCCGTCCCCCAGTCTCTTTTTACTGGTTTTGCCATAGAAAGGGTAGAAACTGATCCTCAGAGAACAGGCAGGGGATTTCTTCCTCTCGCATATCTCTGAATTCTCACCACCCCCTCCCAAACTGCAGCAGATGACTCTTCCTGTGCCTTCGTGCCAAAGCTTCTACCAAAGTTCACGCAGCCTTCAGAAACCAGATTGGAAACAGGTCATTAGACCACTTTCATAACAGTGAGAAGTGTCATGCTTTTTGGCTTAGCTGAGAATAGTTAACCAGGAGAGAGTCTTCTGAGTGACATTTCTCTGGAGAACTCCCTAAAATCAATTATCTTCTAAGCATGGGTAATCTCAGCCAGAAAGCTGAACCTCTGAGGAGCCAGGAGCTTTTTGTACAAAGAGAAAAATTAAACTATTTGGAGTAAAAATTCCAAGCCAAACTAGTTACAGAGGATACAGATGCACCAGTTTTTAATTAGTCTCTGTCTGTGTCAGTTTGTATTTTGTCTCTGTACAGCAGACCATCGTCTCACCTGCAGTGAGGAATCTTTGGGGTTTTGCAGTGACAGGAATCTTTTTGCTGCAACTTTTGTTGTTTACCTCTGAAATTTTAATGAAATGGAAATTTGGGGAAGGGGGGAAGGCTTGGGGTTTTTTCCCTTAAGCATTATCTTACTGCCTTGATTCAGAAAACTTCCAAATTGTGCGTATCTCCTGAAGACAGAATTAATAATCATATGATCTATCATGGGGAATTGACTGTCACTTTGACAAATGAGATATTAAACTCTGCCAGGCTGGAGAGCTGAGAGGGTTTGGCGTTTAAACAGGTGCTGAGTGCTACCCTTGCTTTCTTCCCCAGTGTTTCTCAACCCAGCCTCCAAAAGGTCCAGCCCATGCAGCTGACTGGGAGTTTTCTCAAGAACAGCAGGATCTGAAACGCTGCAGGCCAACACTACCTAAAATTCAGAGGTATGACCAGCTCTAAAAGGGGCCAGATGCTACAGCTAAGATGCTGCACTGTAAAGAGAGATGGGTAGGGCTACCTTTACCCTGGAGGCCATATTTTCTTTATTCTCATATATGTATGTTTAATAACCCTGCCGTATCCTATATCTTATACATTATGCAGTAGGTTGTCTATATGGTGTTTCTCCTTGTGTGAAAAGAGTCAGCCCCTAGCAATTTACAGTAAACATGAATGCCCAGGGAGGAACTCCCTGAGTGGGGCTTGAAGGATGCAATAATACTGGGAGCATTTATTCTCTGTGTTACTAGCACAGTGCTTAGGTGCTCTTCTCCTTGCCTAAGTACACTGATGTGTTTGTTGCAAAGCACTGACAGGACACGTGCAGGATTGTGGGGTGCCTGACATCACAGAGGTGCAGAGGATGGGCTGAGAGGGCAGGGTCCAAACTATTTACCAAACACTGCTTAGCCCCAAGCAGAGCAAAGAGTGTCACTGTTCTGAGATCCTTTCCCAGGCTAACTCCTCTCATCCTTCCACTTGTCTTTGGCCCATGGAGGCAGTTTCCCTGCTAGCCAAACTCTATATCCCTAAGGATGCTCCTCTGCTCTGAACACCTGCATCACCAGCTCTCTCCATTCTCTCTCACATGCTGAGGCATCATGTTTGGTGCTTTTATGGGGGTTGTGGCAGCAACAACAGCATCTTCTGCCCCCAGGCTTTGACCACCCACCAAGGACCAGAGCTGCAGCACCCTGACGCTGTGTGAGACTGGGAAGCAGCTGTACTGGTACTCATACTCACACCCAAACTGAGCCCAGTGGTGGGGCAGAAGCTGGATTACTGGTTCATTGCAGTGGGGCCAGGAGCATGCACTTGTCTGTTCTGACATCCAACCTTGGGCAGGTCACCGCTCTTTGGGATGCACAGAGCCTGCTGGACCAGGTGCTGCTGAATCAGGAGACAGCCACCTCTCAAACTGCTGCTAAAACCTCTCAAACTCACTGCTGTCCTGCCCAAAACCTCACCTCATTCCCCAGCAGGTTGGCTGTATTTTTGGCCTGGAGCACAGCAGGGAACAGCTGCAATGAGTCTGTCTTCAAACACGTACAGGACTTAAGCAAAGCGTCCACTAATAGCAAAGCCCTGCTCTGGGGTTTACCTTCATTTTTTTTATTTCCCTAACTACTTCACTGATTTTCTACCATTTTGGGATGTCTTTTCCCAATTAAAATTAGCTTAAGTTGTTTGGGGCACTGAGCAAGAAAGATTTCAATGTTCCCTGGGAAAATTGAGCTTTTACACACTCTTTTCTCAAGTTTTGGTCACGTATGGGATTGTGCTTCTTCTTTATTAACCAGCAGGTGTGTCTGGTGGGACACCAGAACCCTCCAGGTAGTGCTGCTGTGGGTCTAAGGTGTGGCTGGATCCTTGCTGGCAGTGCTTTGTGTTCTGCTTTGCCCTGGAATTCTCTGAAAGAAGGTAAACTCTCTTGCTCATCTCTTTCATCACAAATTTTTATCCCAACTTGAGATAAGGCTCAAACACTGAAAGCTGAAATGATTTAATTACATCTGTATAGACAGCAAATGAGAGCGTGCTCTTGGTCACAACCCCTGCAGTTGAGATAATAGGAGAATTTCCATTACACCCTTCTTTTCTGTCTCAGGAAAGTCTGGATAAAATCTTTCACTCTCTTTGAATAGCTGTAATTAAATTCGTACAGCGCTCAGGGTTTTAGCTACACCCCAAGTTGAGGGGCAGTCTCTGCAGAGACCATTCTTGCCTCTGAAAGCTGCTGTCATCAGGCTAAGAAATACTGTCTGAAAACCAAAATTATCAATATACAATATACACTGGTATATTGCTCTTCATGAAGCACCTATATGAAATACTGAATCTAATTGGCCCCTGGAAAAATTGCTATTATACCTAGGCTGTAATCAAACCACAACTTCAGACAAAATGTGATGACTTTAAATGGTCAATCCAGCTGTCAAACATCTGGTAAATATGCAATGATTAAGAAACAAGAAGTGTTTGTTCACATTCATTTGAACATCTCTGCTTTCCCTGTCCCCTGTGTCATATTTTGAAGAAATTCCAACTCAACTGCTAATTTAACTGCTCAAACACTAGGCTTACAGCTGTTTTCTGGTGGCTACAAGCTTCTGTTAAATGGTCTTTATTCAGCCTTTGGCTTTCCAGTGGGGTAGGAGTTAAGGAGGTGGGATCAGTCATGCTGGATGGGGCTCTGAGGACCTGACACAATGAATGGCATCCCTGCCTGTATGACAGGGGGGTTGGAAACAAATGGTCTTCAAGGTCCCTCCTAACCCAGCCCATCCTGTGATTCTGTGACTCTGTGACTCTACGATTCCATGATTCTATGATTCTGTGATTCTGTGAGTCTATGATTCTGTGATTTTATGATTCTGTGATTCTATGATTTCACGACTCTATGATTCTATGATTCTGTGACTGCATGATTCTATGATTCTATGGTTCTGTGATTTCAGGACTCTATGATTTTATGGTTCTGTGATTTCAGGACTCTTTGATTCTGTGGTTCTGTGACCAGCCACTTGTGGATGTGCTGGTCCCACAGGAACCAGCCTGCACACCTGCCATGGTGATCCAGCACCCTCAGGCCACATGGGAAGCCCTCAGGACTGGGCTCTGCCGTGTCTGCATGTTTGTTTTACACTAAATGTGGATTAATTGGGAAGAGTCCCAGGTTGGTGAGGGCTGTTGCAGTTGCTGGTTCTGCCCTGCTGTGGACACTCTGCCTGCTCCAGCCGTGATTAGTGTCTTATCCCAACACAGGATATTGGGACTGGGACTGGAACATGGCCATGCTAACTTTATTTTTTCATTAAACTAAACAAATTAGTCTCAAAAGATGCACTGTGATCCAAAAGGGGCATTACCATTTTTTAGCCAATTTTCTTACTGCTGGTCTAAAAGTATGAGGAGATGCATTATAGGGGCATAGTTTAAAACCATGCCAGCAGAAGAATTTAGATGTTGTTCAAAATTAACAAATCCAAGTGTTATTTCTCCCAGAGGTCAGATGGTATAATTTTTATTTTTTTCCCATCATATTTAGGTAGCACTTTCCATAAACTCTGCAGCCAAGGAAACTTTTGAATAATTTTAGCCATTATTAAATTAAATTTTAGAGACAATTATCAAAGCATGGTTGGCACATATAGCAGGGTGAGGGTTTATGTGCTTTTATTGGACAACTAGGAGATGGTGTTTATTTTTCCTGGATTACAAGGAGCCTTGATTTCAAGACATGCCCATGAACACCTTTGTTCCTGGGGACAGTTTTACCCTGCCAGCTGTGCATGTCCATGGATTTAGCATCCTCAGAGGCTGCTGCAGACGGAAGAGAAAGGCACTGGAGGCTCCATCAAGAGTAGGGACCAAACCATGTGGCACCAAAACTATCTAAAGAAAGGAGCAAAGGAAAATGAGAATAAACACCTTTGTAAAGCTGTTCTCACATGTGAGGAAACAGATGATGATGCATGATGCCACCTGTGCTGTTCACAGCTGTTTTCATTTAAAGTATTCATTTGGGTAGGTGGAGCATCTTCTCCCTCCTCCAGTAAAAAAAAAAAAAGGTTGATCTCAAACTTTATTTCATCTCCAGTCTCAAAATGCTGTCTTGTGTCAGCATGTGAATGACCAGAGCATTACTTCTTGTCACAGTGCCAGAAGGGCAGGAGGATGCTAAATTGAAACTCAGTTTGTAATTGCCACAATGTTTTCCCCTCTGCTTACCTGTGTTGACAATGGGTGTTTATGTCAGATGAAAGGAGTCTGCAGACACATCAGCATCTCACTTTACTCTGTCCATCCAAATGTTTTGGCAAGTCAATTTATGGAGGCTAAATTATAAGCAGTGCACGAGAGATGGAAAAGTCTTTATTGGATAAAACAGGCAGTGCAGGGTACGGCTCTCTGCCTGCGAACTTATCTGATGCCAGGCTGACAGTATTCCTGCCCGGCGGAAATTATTAGTCTTTGAAAGGGGTATGTAGTGAAGCACGTTGCAAAAGGCAGCACAAAAGATGCCCTGTCTGCTCCGCAGTTATCACAGGTAGCTACACCACACTGTGTGACAACTGTGGAGGAAACCCCCCCGGAGCTGGAGATGTGCCAGCCTCCAGGACAGATCACAGAGCGCATCTGATGACAGTGCCATGTTTCCTATAGGTGGATGTGACTAATCACAAAAACAGGCATGCAGGGCGACACCAGCACAATTAGTTTTCAAAACTCTCAGCGGTCACAGAGTGTACATACACCATTTTATCCAATTAACTAAAATTAGTTTTGTACATTGCATGCCAGGGGTGTTTCTAAGGCTCTAGGGGTGAAGACTGGAATGATCACTCTGGTTCAGCAGGCTATTAGGGTTTGAAGCCCTGATTTAACAAGACACTTCAACACATGAATAAATTTAAGCATTTGAGAAGTCCTGTTGTTGACAGTGGGACTACTTAAGTGCTTCAAGCTGAATAACTGCTTAAATGTTTTGCTGAATATGACAATGTTGAGTAAATGTGGCACAGCTCTGGAGCTTTTAAATGTCATGTCAGGCAGAGCAAACACCATTAACGAACACCAAGTCCCTGTCAAAAGGGTACCCTGCTCCTCCAGGGTGAGGGAAATTTTGAAGTGGTGCTGCTGTGTGGGAGCAAAGTCAGATCTGACTGTAACTCACTGCACACTTACTTTTGCTTGCTGCAGAGACTGCCTCTCATCTCCTCTTTGGTAGCAGCTTCTTTTTATCAGAAACAAAACCCAAAAGAGTCACTCATAATCTGAGCTCGAATTCTTGCAATTCTTGTGCAGTTTCATTCAAATTAGGGGCCATGGTGGGTTCAACCCCACTTAAGAGTTGGACTTCTGATCCTGTCCCTTCCACCTCAGAATATTCTGCGATTCTTAGGCTTCTGTGATTCTTAGATCACATCCAAGATGTATTGATCTGCTGAGGAATCTCAAAGGCTGCAAAATCCAATGACAATTCATTTTTTGTTTCAGAAGATTGAGTAAGAATCCAGAGAGGGGCAGGGGTGGAACATTTCCGTGGCTGATACTGCATCCCTGAATCCAGTCCTTTGTTCAGCTGGGGGCTGCATGCTGACAAATGTGCTGTTTCCTGAAAGCTGTAACATCTTTGTCCTGTGTCCAGGTGCGGGAAGCAGGATACAGACTGGGGCAGCCTGTTTCTAAATAGGTTTGAGGGAGGTTTTTTAATAATTTCAAGATTAAGAAAGCAACCCAAAATCTCAAGACATGCTTAAGATCAAAAGGACTCCGGCTCAAGAAAATGTTAGAGCCTCTTTTCATCCCCCACCTAGCCATCTTTCTCCCCCACTGAAACCTGGTTCAATCAGCTATTATCTATCCTTTTTCACAGACACTGCCTTGTTTTTTTCTTTCTGAAATCTTTATGAGCATTAGGCCTACTTCAAGCTACAGATTAGGTAGTTCTGTGTGTATTGAGATACCGTGTCGGCCTTCTTCTTGGCTGGACACGAGGCCAGTTTCGTGACACTGTCAGTTCGTCAGGAATGGTAATACCCTGAATGCTGAGTTCTCACTTATTGTCACATTAGATCGTTTTACCCTTGGATTGCCTCAAGATGCAAGATAACACCCATTCAGCCTATCAGTTTCATACAGCAGTTCCCAGTTTCAAAATCAATAGGAGGTAAGGAGAGGGTAGCTGGGTCCCATGGAATTTGACAGCTTGGTCAAGCACATCATACACCTTTTAGCAAGAAAATGTGGGACTTGAAATAAACATCATTTATCCGGTGCAGTGGTAGAGCTCAAAAATTGAAGAAAAAAGACCTAGTGATTTTTTTTAGAGAACAAAAGATTCTTTGAGGGTGTTTTAAATAAGGATGGAGGAGCTTAGAAACAAAATACTGGATCACAGGTGTTAGATACGAGTTTAGACGCTGCTCATAAAACAGTTGAGGAAAAGCTGTTCTTGTCTCTCCACCTTGGTCTGAGCATCCACACTGCAGAGAGCCACTTGTCTGACTTCTCTCCTGATTCACTCCCCATGGGCACTACACACAGTATCCTACAGGGCACCCAGCTGATGTTTGAGCTCTCCAGCACCTGGACTAACAAGGGAGTGTCTTTGTTACTGACTTATAAAGTCCTTTTTTAATTTTGTCTCCTATTATAATGGGTGTTCAGGTGTTTCTTTCTGCTGAGTGCCATAGCTCTGCCGGGACATGAGAGCACAACCCTCTGGACCATAAGCTGCACCTGGGACCAACCAGATTCTGGTTATAATTTTTATTCCTAAATAAGCAGACAAGGCTTGTAATATACCAAGTGTGCCGTGCTCTTGAATTGTACTGTGTCCCTTGAGCCATCATGGACCAAAGTCTCCTCCACAAAAAATAACAAGATGGCTTGGACATGTCAAAATTTCAACATTCCTTCTTCTTTTTTTTTTAATTAGGTCATAACTATTTCTCAAATTCAACTTGAAATGGAAAATTATTTCCTTTGATCTGAAATTTCATTCCTCCTGAAATACACTTTTTTCTTTTTTCTTTTTCTTTTTTACAGGAAAAAAGCAGGCCTACAGAGAAGCAGCTAATATGTTTTTACAGCTGTAGCTATTAAAGGACACATTCACAGCCTAAGTAGGATCCAGCACTCAGTGAAGCCGACACAAAGCCACTGAATTAGATGGGCCTTAGGCAAGCCAGGAAGCTCTCTGGAGAGAACATATAACTGGATATCAGAAATAATATTTAAGCAATTGCAAATCATTGCAAAAGATAAAATCACACTACTGCTTTGCCACCTGGTTTCTGACCAGCCTTAGAGGAACAGACTGTGTGTTAGGTGTCAGGAAGAGCTGGGCTGTAACTCCACTGCTCATCGAGGTGTACTGGACAGTGGTTATTTTACTGCGAGGGGAAGGGAAAGACGGGAATAGTTTCTCATCTTGCTGAGCAAGATTCTTCACAACTCACCTGTCAGTGTCTGTGGTGAGTCTCTCAGCACCCTTGGGGAACACGTGGGGTATCACTGTTCTGGCCGTAGGAAGACGAATGTTGCAGCAAAGGGGCCATTGTCTCAGTCAGACCCAGTCAGTGCAGTGCCCTGTTCCAGCTCCTGTCCCAGCTCTGCTAGCAAGGGGCCATCTCCAGAGAGGAGCTGAACTTGCACCACCCCTGGAAATCACAGAACCATGGAATGGGTCAGGTTGCAAGGGATCACCATGGGCCATCTGGTCCCACCTCCCTGCTCAAGCAGGGTCATCCCAGAGCACAGGGCACAGGATTGTGTCCAGACGGTTCTGGAATATCTCCAGTGAGAGAGACTCCACACCCTCTCTGGACAGTCTGTCCCAATACTCGGTCACTGCACAGGAAAGAAATTCTTCTTCATGTCAGGTGGAACTCCCTGGCCATCAGTTCCTGCCTGTTCCTCCTGTCCCACAGCTGGGCACCAGGGAGCAGAGCCTGGTCCATGCTCTGCCCCCTCCCTGCAGACACTGACAGACAGGGATGAGGTCCCCTCTCAGCCGTCTCTTCCCGAGGCTGAACAGGCCCAGCTCCCTCAGCCTTTCCTCAGTGAGATGCTCCGGTCCCTTCATCATCTTTGTCACCCTCTGCTGGACCTGCTCCAGGAGCTCCATGTCTGTCCTGCCCTGAGGAGCCCAGAACTGGACACAGCACTCCAGGTGATCCTCACCAGAGCTGAGCAGAGGGGCAGGATCACATCCCTGACCTCCTGGCAGTGCTCTTCCTAACACACCCCAGGATCCCATTGGCCTTCTGGGCCACAGGGACACGGTGCTGCCTCAGGGACAGCTCACTGTCCACGAGGACCCCCAGGTCCTTCTGCCCAGAGCTGCTTCCCAGCAGGTCGGCCCGAGCCCATCCGGGTGCCTGGGGTTGTTCTTCCCCAGTGCAGGATCCTGCATTTGCCTTTGCTGGATTTCAGGAGGTCTCTGCCCATCTCTTCATCCTGTCGAGGCCCTTCTGAAGGGCTGCACGGCTCTCTGGGGTATTGGCCCCTCCTCCCAGCCTTGTGTCACCAGAGAACTCGCTGAGGAGGTATCTGCCCCTCGCCCAAGTCCAGGTAAACAACATCAGTTTCTCTCCCCTCAGCCACCAACACCATTACCCCATCACAGAAAGCCATTGAATTAGTCAGGCATGATCGGCTCTAAGTGAAGCCATGCGGCTGTCACCAGTTCCCACCTCATTTTCCATGTGTCTTATCATGGTTTCCAGGAGGATCTGCTCCATGATGTTACCAAACACAGGAGTGACTCTGACTGCTCTGCATCCCTTATTTTTCCTTCAGGAAGGTTGCCAAGATGTGTTACGCCCACACAGCCATTGTCATTTCACTGGCCACATGCACGTACGTTTCTGAGGTACTGTAAGAGTTAAAAGTTGGAATTTCAGGACAGGACAGCTGTAGTGGGGGAGGATGATCTGCTATGCAGGCACTTGCCATTAGATGTCTCCAGCCCCCTGGTCTTGGAAACGGAGGGACTCAAGCATGACAGTCGGCGGTAGCAGAAGGTGGAATTGGAAATCTGGTCATTCATCCTCCTAGTTAGCAAGCAAGGGCTGGTGTAGAGTGCCCATTTGCTTGGGAAGGACGTCTTGGACTGCAAGCTAAACTTCTAAATCAAGGTCCTCTCTGACCTCTCGTTCTGAATGAAGCAGTCCAGTGCCCCAGTGGAAACAGTGGTGGAAAGCATTCTGAGGTCAGAATGCTCTGCAAGTTATAAACAGGGACCTATAGAATTTGCTTCTCAATGGTTGAGAAGGCTGCAGTTATTTTTCTCCATTTAGTTTACTTATTTAAACAACACAATAGATTTTCTTTGCATGATTATCAGGGATTTTTCAAAATAATAAAGCTTCCACTTTCAAAAATACTTACCAAGCCAAGCAAAGCGAAGCAAAGCCAAACTTTATCTTAGTTGGGGCTGGAATAGGATTTCAATATGGATCAGTTTGCTATTTCCATATGAGTAAAACAGCCCAGAGTTAAGTGAAATGACTTGCAATGGACACTGCGCAAGCTAATGGCAGAGTTGCAATTTGACTAAATGCTCAGTCTGGTCAGTTTGTCTCTTTCTAATATTTCCATGTAGCTGATCACAGAGGAGAATGACACATCTGTTCTTTGCGGTGGGCTCACTGAAAGTAATTAAGAGTGGCGACAGGTGTTAAGATGAATTAAGATCTCAAAGGTAGCAACACAGATAGGAAAAACTGCAAAGCACTGATTACATTAATTGTGATCAGTTAGAGCAGAAGGGTTTTGGAGAACTTGCCTCATGAACTTGCCTCAGGTGCTCAGCAAAACCTTGAGGGCCCAAAGCTAACTGGAAGAGTCAAAGTAGCAAAACAAGACCAGCAGCAGACATTGGAAGGGCTCCACCACCTCAAACCACAAGTCTGTTTCCCTGAGAATGCCTGAGGTCAGAGGCCTGGGAGCGGGAACAAGCCCATGGCAAAGGTCTGCTCCCTCCCAGAAGGCTCTCCTCCTGCTCTGGCTGTGCCCAGGCAAAGGGAATGCTCACACCTGGGCATTCACACTGCAACGTGTCTGTACCATTTGCCTGCGCACCTGAGCCCAGCATGGAACAGCCACAGGCACCGGCAACCCAGCTAAGGGCAGGTCCCTCATGGGCAGGGTCAGGCCAGTCCTGCTGTGTTTGGCTGCATCAGACTTTAAATCACCAGCCATAAACAGCTGAAAGGCCACATAAATAAAGAAGAACTTCAAAATTTTCTGATAGTTGCTGAACTTCTTGTAAAAAAAGTCAACAAAGACGAATGAAGCAAATGAAATGCTAAATGTTTGAGATTCTTGGTCTACGCGATGACCTTCCTTTGAAACAGTGTCAGTGTCATTCCCCTTGCTGGCTGAGTGCACACACGCTGTCTTTGCAGCAATCCCCAGCCATTTCTTTCTGGTTTCACTTTTTCTCCACCCTGATTTATAAGGACGTGTCTTGTCTTCATGTCTCAGGGAACACATCGGACTTTCAATAAACATACACAATGCAGTTCCTTTTTTCCCAAGAGTCAAAAGGAAAAGGCTCCTCCCAACAAGATAAACAACCCACCCACCCACTCCCTCAAGCAAATACATCAGGGAAGAGATGACCAGCTTTGTGTTGAGCCCTGGAGGTTTCCAGCCTGGTGTCTCCTGCAGTGGAGAGCTCTATCAATGAGGGCCACCTCTTGAGAGCGGCCTGCCATGGGCCATCCCAGGTGGGGTCTGGGACTCTCAGGCCCAGCAGAATGTGATGCTTGGCTCCTCCCTCACCTCCTCACCAGAGAGATGGATATTTTGCAGCAGGGCAGTATAATGCCTAAGGAGCCAGGCATTACAGACTGCACTCCATGGCCTGCAGGAGCTGATCCAGTTCCTGTTGAGCTGGTATCAAGTGATTGCTGTGGCTGATGGCTTAAGTGTCTTTTAGACTAATAGTGTGGCATGGTTTTGATTTAAAAAAAAAAAATCCATTGACCTATGGACCTTGGAACTTGTCAAATTTGTCTTACAACCTGACCCCAAGACCATTAAAGTCAGTTTAAAGTCCCCCTTTGATTCCATCGAACTTTAGATCGGCCCTTGGCAAATGTTTCAATTAACCTTTGCCAGGTTCCATGTTTGTAATGAAATCTAAATTCATGTTAGTTTTGTGCAGTTCCCATTTCTATAACAAATGTTCTTCAACACCTTGTTTCCAATAAAGAGATGTCCTCAGGCCCTACAGACCAAGTACAGCCTCAGATAGAAGATAAATCAGTGGCCACATGGGACCTATGCTTAGAAGGATGCCATAGCAGAAACAAGGTGGTTATTTATCAGAAGGTCCCAAAACCACTTTTCACCTCAGTCTGCTTATCCCTTTACCCTCTGTCCTGTTATTGGGGAGCAACACTGGGCTCACTGACTTGGTTACCTGAGGAGGGAGGAAAGAATTGCATTGACGTAAGAAATGCCTACAAGGCCGAAAACCAGGCAATGAGACACTCGTCCAGGCTCAGACAGAGAAACAAGAGAACACAGGAGAACCAGGTGCCACCAGCCAAGTGGTAGAAGACAACTGTCTACATGACAACTCTAGAGCTGCAGAAAATGTGAGGTCATTCACACCAGCACAGACCTCTCTCATCTTCCACGAGGATGCAGAGATCTCAAATTATCCCACATTTGCCACCTTGCAAATCATCAGGGACAGTTGCCATGGATCAGCAGACACCTGATAACTTGTTACCCAGCAGTGAGTTCTTCATGTGTTTAAACTCGTGATCTCCCTTGGGACTGAAAGGTGCTCTGCAATGTTTTGGAGTGTGCCAGGCTTTCTGTCTAGCACTCAAATGCTGTTTACCTCTCTTTGATGCCCCTTTATTGCTATTTATTTCTAAGAATACCCTCAAAATTGCAGTTCCTGCTATTTTTTTGTTAACTGGAATTTCTTGCTATTCACCTGCTGAGTGGAGTGATTATTTCAGAATACCCTTAGTGCTTGCCCCTCTCCTCACTGCAGCTTAAGGACTATCTTTTTGGAGGCTGCTTTTTTCTGGAATGGCTGTGTTTGGTGATACCTCTGAGTGGGAATAAATTACTTCCAGACGGGCTGTGAAAACTGGTCCTTCAAAACACCAGTATTAATCAGGCTCCAGCACTTATCTTTTGTATTGTGGCTGCTTGTCTCCCTCATCCCACCAAAACCAAGAGAGCTTAATTTAGCTTTCAAGGACACAAGTTCTACATCATTTTCACTTCCATTCAATTTTGTTTACTTTCTCAACAGTGTTGGCTCAATAGTACCCTGATATTCCCATCCAGTGCTTACTCAAGATCAGTCTGCAGAGCACATCTTCTGATGATAACTTGGATTTTTGATTCGTCATCCACAAAGGGCCACAATATAAAGGTGGTAACAAGCTTTGGTGCCTTCTAGAATAAAACCTTGCACAGGCAGAAGCCACAGGATGTGCCAGAGCAGAAAGGCAGGCTGGATAGCACATAGCATATGGGAGACCTGGAGAAATGGATTTGGAGCAAGTCTAGCTTCCACGGCAACCAGCAGCAGTGTCAGGTCCTTGGGCATGTTCTGCCAAGGAACCTTCTTCTGATGATGATGCTCAGATCTTACTCTCACACAGGAGTTTTCTGAGGGCTGAAGCGGTGTGGCACTTCACCTGCCATCATCACCTTTCTGCTTTTGAGTGCCATTTCAGCCCTGTGTGCCATGTTCAGTGCGGGTTTCCACAGAAATAATTGTACATGCTAATAGTACATGCTTCGTGTTCCACAGAAGGACGACTGAACACACTGAAATCCCTTGCTGAGGTGCAGTTTGGGTGCCTTTCTTTACCTGGCAGTCAACTAGTAAACCAGCACAGATATCAGCTGAACAAAAATTCCTTTCACTCAGGGTTTAAGGCCCCACTTCTTGAGGAGCATGACAACTGTGTACTAAAAAGCTGAGTTACCTTAGCTAGTAACACACTGCAAAAGATGGATTTAAGACAAATATGGTATTCTTTTCAAACTCCAAGATAATTGTGTTGTGTTAGAGAACTCCTTTAAAGAAAAAAGTTGGCTTGATATAAGGCAGATCCTTATGTCTGACTCAGGGTGGTTAAAATAACAACAACAAAACCCCTATAAAGCAAGAACTAGAAGGACAAGCAGAAGCAAAGGGCAAAAGCAAATGCAAAACATACCGAGCCTTAGAAAGTACAAGAAAGCAGAAAAAGCCTATAAATACTTATGTCAATAAAACAAGCCACTGGTCCTCATTTAATTAGCAATTTTTATTAACAGTGGTTTGTTGACTTGTGCAGTGTTTACCTAGGGCCCACATAAAAAGCATTACGATCAGGAGATAGTGGCATTTTAATCCCCCTATTCCCAGTGTGGAAATGAAAGTGCTAAACTGGTCATTTGTGTCCATCAATAGATCGGGGCAGAGAGATCACCAATCTTCATATTTTCCTCAGGAGTCAGGATGCAGGGGGGTATAGCCACGGGCCCAGCTGAGCTGCAGCTTGCAGAGAGAGAAGAGGTAAGATAACTTTGGCAGATGTCATTTCATCTGTTGCACATGGATTCATAAGACCACAGCCAGCAGAACAACTGCTGGTTCCCAGATCCATCTCTTCCTGCTAGTGGTGTAGTGGGACGCAAGCCCGAGGTCACATGTTTTATTTCCAATCTTTGAACTCAAAACCTATTAATTATACATCTAAAGTCTTGTCCATATCTAAAATGTAGAATTCCATTCCAGCAAAGCAAAGCTGCTGGAGGTTTTGGGCTGGAGGTAAGGGGCCAGGACCGCCCTCACCTGGTTTATTTACCACTGTACTGAGTACTAGAGTGATCCTCTTCACGGTCTCTGTTGGCAAAATAGGAAACATGATGCTCCATGATAATGTATTTCAGCAGGTCCTTTCTAGAGTTCAGAAAACATTGCTCTCTGCCCTAGTTCTGCTTCCCTTAACCTGAGGTCAGGCAGGGGCTGAGCCACATCCAGAACTGTCTTTAAAGGTCATAAAAGAAGTGTCAGATGAAGCTGCTAAGAGTGACCCCCAGGGATCAGTGCACTGCTGAGGCTTGCTGGTCCCTCTCCACTCTTGCTAAGTGCCCTGTGCCTGCCCAGAAAGGTCTGTGCTGCCAGGGGCAGGGGCCTGGTGGCAGGGAGCTTGTGACACTGGCCGTGGGTACAGGGAGGGCTGCCCCTCCATCCTCTCTGGCCCAGGTGAGCTGTGTAGGGGAGGTCAGCCAAAGCCATGTGTCCGGATGGTGTGGGTAGCGACCAGGATATTGTTTGCAGTCCTGGCCTGGACCCAGCCAGGGTTCATCCCCGTTGCTGCTGGATCCTCAGCCTGCTGCGTGGACTGGAGGAATTTGTGCAGGGAAGGCTGGGGTGGCAGGAATGCAGCCTGTCTGGGTTACAGCACCTGCAACCCCTAATTAGTCAAATACTTCCAAGTCAGACGCCGGTGACTAAATGGGTGTGGACAGAAATCCTCTTCCTGGTGAATCGGCCGGGCTCCAAGGGGGCTGGCAGGTGGCTGGGACGGGGTAAGGCAGCCAGTCCCTGCCTGGCGTGGGACAGCCCACTGACAGGTCTGCTGGAACGTCTCTGTCACACGGGGGTTCTTGTGCCCGCCACATCCCAGCTCTCCTCCCGTCACCCGCAGCATGCCGAGGTCAGGCTGCCCGGCCAAATCCAGCAAAGCCCCCCCCCGACATCTGCTGGGCTGGGGCCACCTGTGGCTCCCGGCTTTGCCCCAGGCTCACAGGTGGCACAGCCGTGGGATCCGTGGCTCTGGACCCACCAGCACCGCTGTGCCTTCAGCCAGCCCGGAGCAGGCATCCGTCCTTCACAAGGGCACCCCACAGCTGATGCTGACAACTTTCCGCTACCTCAAATAACACAACTCTCACACCTCAGCCCACTGCAGTGGGCAATGAAAACCTGAGTTTTTTTCTGTCTCACCGTGTCCTCAAAAATGAAGGAGACTGAGCTGTCCCGGGCTGCAGAAGCCAGTGTCAGGATCTCTGACTTGCTGCTGGGGCTGGGCTGGGCGTGAGGCATACCTGGTGGCTGATGGCATTAATGACCTTTATCTCCAGGAGCAGGGAGAGGAGGGATAACTCACAAGTGGCTTTAATGGGTGACCATAAATATAATGGGAGACTTGCAATCACATAATTATCTGTCTAATCCATCCATCTGTTGTACACACACTTTATTGATTATACGCACACACACATAACATATATCTGCAATATGTATATATATTTACAAAATGCCTGACAAATCATCCACGGATTGGAAGATTTATCCTACTTGTCACAGCTGTTCAGGCTGCTGTTTCCATTATAGCTATTCTTTCCCAGAGTGCCTAACTTTCTTCAACGTGGCACTTTTATGCTGGCATTTAAACATTGTATTTCAGCAGAGTCTGAAAGAAAAAAATAGGAAGAGACCTCGTTTGACCACTTTTACATTCAGTAAAAATGAAAAATTACTTTTCCCACATTTTTGTGTTAATAACAAACTCCTGTGCTCTGTCTGACTGATGATGAGACAATTTACCTGGGAGGCATTGTGATTCTCTCAGCAAAACAAAGCAAGAAACCTCTGTAACTCTCCCTGGTCCTTGCTGCCTCAGGGGAAAGGAAGGGGGGAAAAAAGCAAATAAGACTGTTTCCTTCCAAGGGAAGTAAAAAAAGAAGTATGCTAAAGAAAAAAAAACCTTTATGTGTGGATTTATTGGCACTATTTGTAAATATTCTCCAAGCTTGAAGCCTTTTCCTTCCTTCTTTTCAATAAGGAAAAAATGTGGGAAAGGAGTTTTGTCTCATTCCACGAGAAGAACTGAGCTGTTTCATTGTAGGTGGGGATGCCATTGCCCTGCTAACCCCCTACTGCAATGCAGCTTTGCCAGAAAAACAGGAGAGCTGTGAGAGGTGTGAGGGCAGGGGGACACTAACCTGAAAGTTTGAGATGGCACAGTTTCAAGAGGTTCAGCTGTATGTAAAAGGAAATAAGCACTGATTTGGGTGATGTGTTTCTTCTCTGTTACCAACACCAACAGGAATGTGTGGAAGCAGGGATGCAAAGAGTACCTCTCCGTACCTCAGTGTGTGAGGTGGGCTGCTCTCTGTCCTGCCTCGTGCAGGAGCTCAGAGGGATGCTCAGGCAGGCTGCTTCAGGAGAACTTTAGGTCCAAAAGGTGTGCGTGGGAAAGAACTACAGGTGTGCCCGTGGCCAAGATAACATTGTCCTAGAGCCCTAACTCTCACATTTCCCTCTCCTGTAGCCAAAACCCAGATATGCCAGGACAACAGCTGTAAGGCAGGAGATGCTGAGTCAAAGTTTGCTGAGGCTGAGCAAATATTTCTAACTTTGGGATCACTGTGTGCATGTCCTGTGCTTTGCAATCCTCCCTGTGCAGCTGTGGCCAGATGCTGATGGAGACGAGACAATGGGTTAGAATAGAACAGAACAGAAGAGTAACTTTCAGTTGGAAGGGACCTGCGATGATCATCTGGCCCAACAGCCTGACCAATTCAGATGGATCTCTGATATGACCTGACACAGCAGGTCTTATTTTCTGATACGTTATCTGTCAAATCTAGTACCTCTCTGTGTAGGTATATTACAGTATACAAGGTGCCTGCCCAGTCCTTTTAAAACTGCATTGGAAAGGTGTGAAATTTCCCAAACTCCTCTGGGAAAAACAAGGTGATGGTACTGCTGCTGCCCCACATACCAGGCAGTGCCTCCATGGCCGAGCTGGTGGTTGGGATCAGGAGGCTGGTCTTCACACCAGGCTGCAGATGCTGGAAGCAAGGCTGGGGAAGAGGAGATCTGGAGGCTTTGAAGGCAGCATGGTATCAGTGTAAAAGGTATGTGAGAGCTGAGGGTGGATCAATAGTAAATTTGGGCTTTGCTGGTGATTGCAAGATGTTGAAGGATTGCCCTGATAAGAGAGGTGTTTCTGTAAGCAGGAACAAATTGGATTTTTTAAATTTTTTTTTTAAAGTAATTGGGTTCTCCTAGCTTGAGCATGTATGTCAATCTTTCTGTGGTGTAAATTAGTCTTAGCTGGTGATTTAGACCCACCGAAGGTCCCGTGCTGAAACAGTGCAGCCGAGGTGCAGTGATCACACACCTCGGTGTGGGCGGATGGGATGGAACAGCTACCTGGTCCTGGGGCTGGGACGGGCTGGAATGGCAGGGAGGAGGGCCAGCACTGGTCCCAGCAAGGTTTCTGCCCCTCCTGTGATGCTGCAGCTGTGAAACCCCGGGGTCAGAGTCATCTGCCCAAAAAGCTGGCACTGCCTGTGTGTCTGTGGCATAAGAGCAGCATCATAAGGGAGGGTGCAGGTCCCTTCACGGCACTCGGCTACCAAACTGGCCCTCCTTTGAAACAGTGCTCCCTGCCCACCTGAGCTGTGGGTGGTCAGTCAGCCCTGCCAGCACAGCACGGACAACACACACCAGCAGCTCCTGAGGGCTCCATCCACTGGGGATGGAGCAGGGAGAGCCGAGGGCTGAGGCAGCAAAACGGTACCTCCTGGGTCTCGGGCAGCAGGATCCCTGAGCATGCAGGAGCCTGATGCCAGCAGCCCCCCTCCCTGGCTGTGGGATTTGGGACTGCCCAGCAGCTTGTCTGGCATGCCCCGGTGCTGGCCACGTACATAATCCCAGGGCAGGAGCCGTGCTTGAACTGCATGTGAACCGTAAATCCCCACTCCTAAAGCCGAGGGCAGTTCCCGCTGGCAGCCTGCTGCGGCGGCTCAGCCTGGTCCCCGGCACTGCCGCCCAGAGCAGCCGGCTCATTTAAATTGCTTTATAAATGGGCCAAAAAACTCTGGCTCCAGCCTTCATCTGAGTAATAAATACACAATAAAGCAGCCTCAGTGGCTGAGCGAGGCCAAACAATCAACACTTCCAAAACAGGGAGGATGCTCTTACTGAAAAGAGGTCGTCTTTTGTGATGTTTTAGCCCTTTTCTGCCCCTTTTAAGGATTTCTCCTGGAGGAGATGGAGTAGAGGCTATGTTTAGCCAGCTGTATGCCCAGATGGTCACAACACTTATGAACAACATCCCCTAGGAATAATTGTATTAAGTCTTCTTTGGATTTTATACTCTTGGGGGTTTAAAAAAAAAAAAAAGAAAAAGAAAAAGAAAGATTCTCTAGAATTAATAGTTTGGCACTTCTGCATTTGATTATTGTATTAAGAGAGCAGCCAGTGCCTCACAGGTTTTTGTAACCACCTCCAAACACGAGACATCACACAGAACTATGACTTCTTAATGAAAAGCTGGAAAGTGTATAATTGAGGCTGAGGTAGGATGTGCTGACATGCCAGAAAGGACATTTGAACCCTGCCATACCAGTATGCCCACATGGATTTAACTCTGTGCTCACCAGCCAGGTGAGGAGCTCTTCTCACACGGAGAAGAGCCAGTGAAGAGTTTCCAACCTCCTGTTAAGCAGGGCACACGGGAATGAACGTGTGCTCTATTTGGCTTGCAAATTTTACATCACCTATTGCCTTTCCACTCACTTCTTTCTTTGGGGAGAGAGAAAAGAAAGCAACCAAAGAAAAGAAAGCAACAAACAAGAGAGATCAATGAACCATGGCAGAGCACTCTGCTGCTGCACACACTTCCCACCCGCCCTGGGAGAAGGCAGGGAAGGGCGGGCGGGGGGCACGAGGGGATGCATGAGGGCAAAGCCACGCAGTTCAGTTAAGGAATGTGCTGAGACACGAGAGTGATGATGGTAACTGGCTAAAAACTTTTCAGGGAGACCATTTGGAAGGGTTTGTAAGTTTTAAAAGCTAGCATGCACTTTCCAGGTGCATCCCAGTGGATCACGAAGTGCTTGGCAAGAAACAGCACTGCCCTCCTGTTAGCAAACTCCTGTCTGATGACACCCGTTTTACAGACAGGGACACTGAGGCACAGAGAGGTTATTGCAAGGAGAAATTAACTTCCATTAGGGAAAGACAGATAACACCTGTGATTGCAGAGATCTAACCATAATCGTCAGGAGCTCCTTGCCCAAAAACTTACATTTCTGTTTATTATTGCAGTGTTGGAAAAGCCGTGGATAGAGACATTAAATGGATCTGCAAAACATCCACCCCACACCAGGATCACCAATACTTCTCTGCACCCCATCAGAAACCGTAGTCAATGACCTGCAGCCATAAGTGTTACATTCAGTAAAAAGCAGCTGAAAAGGGTATGACTGGTGGTCTGGGTCCTTGTGATAGCAGGGAATGTACAAAATTACTAAAACATGTTAGCACTGCCTATTGCTCCAGCGAGCCCTTGGACACCAAAGATGTCCTGCATGGAGTGCATGGGAAATTAGATCTGTGCTTCCCTGAAGCCATAGCAGCCTACAGAACAGCACACCACAGGCAAAACCAGCTGTTCCTGGCCCAGGAGACCCCAACAATAAACAGCTGTCTGGTGTCAGGAATGGGAGCATTGCTCTCTGCCTCACATTTGATAGCTGGCCTCTGGGAGGTGGCTGCTGCAGGACTGCCCGGGCTTGGGTGTGAGTGTCCCTCGGTCCCGGGAGGCTGCTCTGGCAGCTGGGAACAAGAAGACTGCAGCAGTTGCCTGTTGGTGCCTGCCATGGCCCTTGATCAGATGCTGGGGGGGAGTTTGGCAGATGTGATTCCTGCACAGCTTCTCCATTCCTCAAGACCCTGGTGAGATGCCTTTGCTGCCCCTCTCTGTTCTTGCACCACTGCAGGGAGCTACAGCAAACCCCATAACTCAGGCTCCTGGCATTATCCTCCTACCACACATAGGATTCCTGTCTCTAAAACAGAGAAGGAATGAGATAAGCATCTTCTCCCTCTCTTGCTATGCCAGCTTTTGACAGACAGAGGGATGGGGGAGTAGAAAGTGGGGTAAAGATAGAGCTGTGTGCTTTGATAGGAATTGTCATTACCCTGATAGCAGTGAGGTTATGTGGGGACACAGTGGCTCTGACTTGCAGCAAGCCACTGGCTGGAGGAAAGGGTGGTAGAGGAGCTCAACACGGGGTGAATGGGCTTTACTTTAGCACAGACCATGGAGTGCGTGGGGATAACAAACCTCTGCCTCTGCTGGCACCATGAACATGTAGTGCCCAAACCCCTACAGACTCAGGTCACATGATTCATCCTATGAATCCCACAGCCCACAGGGTCAGGCACAAACTTTAAGCCTGTTTAATGTATCATTCAGGAATGAACCAGGTCGCTTTTACTCGTCTTTTAGAAGACACATGTTTTCATTATATATGCTCCAAGTAGAGGCTAAAGATCCAGAAACGATGGCTATGGAGTTTTGGCGTTCCCTCTCATCAGGTTGGTTAATTGCTCGTTTCATTTACTAGCTGGGTTTTAACTTTCCTATGGATCACTTGGCTCTTGAAATTCCGTAAGTACTGAAAGTCAGCAAATTTTGGGAAGTGTTCCCTAGAGGAAAGTCCTGGAACTCTTACAACAGGCATAATTTTTATTTGTGCAGGTTTAGTGCTCTCACAGAATAAATAAGCATTAACTATCCCACAACTGCACCAAAATGCAGTTGGTTTGTAGCCTGCTGTGTGCTGCACTAGGAGCCTGAGCATTTTACCTTGCAGACTAAATGCCTCTGTGAACAGAAATTGTGATCATTACTCAGGAGATACTTTCCAGATGAAACCTCACTCAAAAATAGCTATGCCTGGATTTAATACCTGTAATACCAAGACAGTGTTATTTGCATTTAAACACTAACTTCAGTGTGAGGTAACTCATGAGGGAGACAGGTATATTTTTAACTAACCCTTCTAGCCACTGGGTGCCACTAGTGACTTGTTGGGTTGAGGGAAGAGCAGCTATCCCTGAAAGTTTAGGGGAACAACCCACATGTAAATCCTCCCAAAACATTAACACATAGGAACTTCACCTTCAGCCTATTCGATTTACTCTAAAAGCATCCACCCTGCATGTCTGATTTCCCTCTGTTCTAATTCCCGGTGGCTGTATTTCAGTGCCAGGGTATCATTCAGGGTGCTGGGCTAGAGGCTGTGTAACCAGCTCTTGGAAAGCCTGATGAAGCAAGCAAAGCACTCAAGCTTACGCTCACGTTTATGACAACTGAGCGGCGCCTTTGCAATCAGTGAAACTGCTCGTGTGCTTACAGTCAAGCACATATTTGACTGGATTAGTGCATGAAGTGACTGGAACTGAAGGTATGGTCAGCAAAGAAGCCCAGTGAGCTACTGCTTTTGCTGCTGGTTATCCTCCTCAAATTCATCCTTCGCAATGCAGGCGCAATTCCAGACCCTCACATAAGATACATATAATGACTGCTATTAATTCCTAGCAGGGGACAGGATCAGACCCCTGGGTTTAACGGTCTGCTTTTCATCTCTGTAATCCCCATCCCATCTCTCATTCTGCTTTTCACTTCAGAATTACTTTGCCTGCCTCCCCCTCCTCCATTCTTATTGTTCCGATGTTTCCTGCCACAATTTCTCCAAAGGCAGGATGGTGAGGCAGTTCATCTACAACGGTCCATTTCCACAACCAGGCGCATACAGGTGGAAATGTGTACATGAGTTTATCCTACACCTGAAAACATACAGGGCAAAATAAACCCCTGGAATCTACATGAGCACTGTACCTACAGAGAGGTCTCCGCTGTTTTATTATCTGATTTAAACTAGACTGATACAAATTCTGTGTAGGGACAAGTCTTAACGAGCCAGTAATTTGCATGTGTACATGAAACCCCTACAAACCAGGTTTAAATAGAAACTGGGCCCTCGAATAAGAAATCCAACAGAGGAACAAGTTTCTGGGGGACAATGAGCTACTGTGTGTCAGCTACCTCAGGGTAACAAGCTGGTTGCAAATGCCCTAAGCCAGTGGTACCTGCAGTGAACGTACCCCATGTCTGTGCCAGTCCTGTGTCTCACATCTCCAGTGTGAGAGCAGGCACACAAGCACTGTATTACACTGGCTGATGTGCTGTACACCCACACGCTGCTGTATCTCACAGTAAGAGTGCCCGCAGACCCCAGTGCACGGTCGTCTTTCTTTCCTCCAGTTCCAGGGGTGCCCAAAGTCCACCGATGGCTCTGCTCACCCTCCCCGTGGTCCCCCTCCCCTCACTGCTGCTTCTCCAGCCGCAGGGGCTGGCTGCTCCCACGCTCCCATTTGTATGTCACTCACGCGTCTCTCCCCACTTAGAGCTGTCTTCTGTTTCCTGCTGCCAAGAACCGTCTCTATTTGAGACTCCATTTCAAACCCATGATTACCAGGAGCCTTCCTCTCATCTCATCTCTCTTCAGCTTTTTCCTACTCTTCACTTCTTCGTCTGCATTTTATTTTGGTCTGTGAGCACATGCTCTGGGGCAGGGAAGCCCCACGCGTACTCACTGCGCTGCAGGAATGATGTGACAGCGTGATCCTCACTGTGCAGAAGTGACCTGGAAAAAAATGCACCTCATCATCTGAAGGCAGAAAGGACAGTGCCGTGATGAATTTTTAACTATTATCCCCGATTCTGTGGTTGGGAATACTCCTATGCCTTCTTCCTGCTGGTAAGGCAGCCTTCTGGATCAGGAGTAAGGGAGAAGAGGAGCAGAAGTGTCACACAGCTGCCTCAAGTCTCAGCTGATCCGCCCTCCTCTGGGTCATCTTCTAGCACAGGTTGGGGACCAGGCTCGGAGCAGCTTGGTGGGCAGGCTGCAGAGGAGCTCATCGATGGGGAGCTGTGGGTGCAGACAGGCTGCATGGCAGAGTAAAAAGGTTTCAACCAGAGTTTCGTTTCCCAGTAGCTGTACTGGATAAATAGGGCCAGGACACAGGTAATGTGCATTGCTAAGGCCAAGTCCATGGGCTGTGTTCAACTGCTCGTACTCGCTAGGACTCCCTTTTTAATTAATAAAGATTTTTCTCCATCAGACATTTTAAAAATTACTCAGACGGTTCCTTCGAGCTGCAGGTTTCACATGAGAGAAGGGTTGCGAGAAATCACCATTTAATTAAATAAACATCTCTTTGAACGATGACCCTTCTCCAAAGTTGGAACCTCCTTGCCATCATTAGAGCCCCACATAAACTGTAGCAGTTAGCAGTCTGCTCCGGGATTACAGTGTTCGTAGCAAGAGAAATTGCTCCTGAGATCATTTAACCTCCCTGGGGAGATGACAGGAAGGAATTAATCTTCCGCTGCTAATCCGCCCTGTGCTGCTGGATCAAAAATTGGCATCGATGGGGGTGCCTGCGCAGGGGAGCCTGCGGTGGCATTTACCATCCGCCTGTGCTCCCTCCCACCTCCTCCTCCAGCGCGGCTGAGGAAACAGGGGGCAGCTATTTCAGGAAGTCTGCGTAACATACTATTAAACCATTTGTGCTGGCTGCGAAGGAGATTTGGTTTCTAGCATTCCCCTCCAGTCCTAGCTGTGTCAGCAAGGTGAACGCTACAGAAGGGCTTTCACTGTAGTCCCAGGAATCAGTCTCCTCCTTGGTTTTGTCGCTACTTGCCATCTCTTTTATTTTATATCAATTTCTTTTATATTATTATTGTTATTATATTTGTTAGTGATTTATATAGATTATTCAGCAGTGCCCAGGTACATTTTTATCCCCCAGAGGGATAGGAAATAGATAGAAATTTCTTGTAGGAAATAGAATGTGCTGGCATGACCCTCTGCCCATGAGAGCCTTTGTGTCGAAAGCAGTTCTGCGTGGAATAGAAACCTCCATTTTTATTTGTTTTTTCTATTCCTGGTGAGTAAAATGGACCCAAGAAACAATTCAATATGTTTGTGAGCAATCTGCGAGCAGAGAAGGGGTTCAGGTTTACAGAGTTGAGGTGGGGCCAGTCCTGGAGCAGGGACAATTCCTTGGGATACAGCACCCAGCCACACAGTGAGAATAGCAAGTAGTGAACGCCCTTAGCAACTGGCTTGTGGAAAAAAAATTAATTTGCTAAAGATCATTGGCACTAAGTCGCCTTGAAGAGCTGTAAATCACAAGGCTGTACAAAGGGAAACCTGCTCCTGTGTAGTCTGTGAGCAGAGACAGACTATTATGATGGATTCAACTATTCCTAACTAATAAGAACTTATTAGAAGGAGTTCAGAAAATGCTAGGCTCATCCAAATCAGAGGCCAAGCCCCTGCTGATGTTGGCAGAGGCAGGATGGGACCCAATGGGCAGATTTTTCACTGTAGAGGACAGCATCTTGTTTCCTTCTCCACAGCATTCAGGTTTTCAGCTCAGGACCAGCTGCCCCTGCCACACCTTGTGCTCTCACAGCTCCCACCTCAGCAGGCAGTAGGACCAAGGGGATCCAGCAGGCAGCAGGACCAAGGGGATCCAGCAGGATGCCCAGCTCAGGCCCTGGCATAGAAGGTGCTGTGGATAGGAAAGCCAAGCCCAGAGGGAGACAAAGCTTCAGTGAGGACTCTCAGGAAGGCTCTCAGGAAGGCTCTCAACAGCTGGAGGAGGGGACTGGGTGGTGTGGGAGCAAAGTCAGACGCTTCTGTTGCTAAAACCAACCCTGACACAGGCTCTTTTCTCCCCTGACTGATCCAAACACTTGCAAAAGACAGGTTTTCTTTTCACTAGCAGCACACCACCAAATGGGATTTGCAACAAGGCGGTGTGAGGGATAACAGCCCATCCCTCATACCCAACAGAGCCTGCAGGCTTCTTTTGCTGCTTTCAAGTTCCCCGTGCATTAATCCCCACAATAACACACGATCACCAGAAAAACCTTGGGAAATAGGGGGCAGGGGGATATGGACACTTTTCAGAGAGAAAGGTATAAAAGGAAGCAAAAAACAATCACAGTGGAAAAACATAGGTCATTTGCTCTTCCATTTTTCTGTCAAATGGTGATTAGAAGAGAAAATGTTCTTTCTGCACCAGTCAGGAAAGGAAGAAGCATGTTCCACTTCTCTCAAAAAAAAAAAAATTCCAGTGAAACAAGAATGATGCTATTTCTCTACCTCAGAGAAGCGAAGCAGTCTCCAGGAGTCTGTGAAGGTTTGTGAAGGTGCCCTTGCAGTTATTGTGTTAAACACCGAAAAAAGCTTGTTTCCCAAATATGTAGGGTGGCACAGATGGCTCCAGCAAGCTGGTTGTCAGTTCTTGGGTATCTCCAGCTACCCAAACCTGCCTCCTATGTCTCTCACCTGCAGTTTTGGAAAGTTTTCTGTAGGCTTGGAGAGTTTCTCTGAAGCTGCTCCCCCATTTCTCTGAAGATGGCATTAAGCTTCACTAGTGCTGGTCCGGGTGTGTCTTGCTCTGGCTGTACCCTCCAGACGCTGGTACTGGAGGAAGCCACAGTTCCCTCTGAATAAATCTTTTGTCTTCTCTGCTCCACAATAGGCAGCTACAGGTAGGAACTGGGATGTACAGAAATGCACTTGTGGAGCACACACTTTGATGTTCTTTATTTCTGGTCTGGGATTATGGGTTATTGTATTCTAGAACAAATGATAGCTCAGATGACACAAACACAGGTTTCAGCTCACCTAACAAATATATTTCTAGTTCGTCTCTTTCCCTCAGCATTTCTGCATTGTGATGTATGCCTCTTTTTTTGTACAATGAGCATTTTCATTTAAGCCAAGAAATAGTGTTTGGATGTGTTTAGGACAACCCTATTCTGCATTTTGTTTCAAGGAGAACACATCTACCTATGCCGAATCAGTCAAAACTGCCTGCTAATCCATGAGCTGGGGTAACAAGCTCCACAGAACTTGAGCAGGTCGCTGCTTTTGTGGCAGTAGGCACACTCTGGAGCTGCCTGGTCAGTGTGCAGCAACGAATGGGGCAGAAGTCACAAATGGCCATGTCACCCCTGTGGGCTCTGGCATCAGAGCTCAGCAAGTCCCAGTGCCCAGCCATGACCTGTATTAGGTTTTTGGGTGCTGATGCCATGCACCAAGCACAATGTGGTCTCATCTAATACCATTTCACACAAGGAATCACTCAGGCTAGCGGTTGTCAAAGACCTTTATTCGACCTGCCCCTTTGACAGCCAATTCGTGTTCCCCATCTAACACAACACGGTTAAAAACAAACAAACAACCCAGCATAAAACATAAGCAGCTGCAGCAGAATATATATTTCATTTTTACATTAAAAACTACTTACAGTGATAGATGACAGCACGGTACAATCCCGAAACCAGCTGCCTATATTATGCATTGTATCAATATTTATTTTAATTCTAAAGAACCGTAGTCTGGGGACTTTTACTAAAATAGACACTGCAAATGGTATCCTGATGGATTATTCTTCATTCCAAAGTAACTTTACTTGGGCATCTCTGAATGCTGTTTGTCACTTGTTCATCTCTCAGTTTTTCAGCATGCTGAAAAAAGAAATGATAGAATAAAAATAGAGCTAACTGTGTAACTGAGGTGAGAATAATCTTCCCTGGCAGTGGAGCGCAATTGGTCTCCAATTGTAATTACTGCCTTTCTCATGCTCTAACAATAGATCTGAAATGGTGTTGTGGGGATACAGGGCTTTCCTTTGCAGAGCCATTGCTGTGTGATTCCCTATGCTGAGTGGCCGTGCTCCTTCCCTGCCCCCCTCAGACCTTTCCCAGTGCCAGTGACAAACTGCCTAAGCAAATGCCACACACGCAGCACGTTGTGATATGCAGAAGGTATCACCTCAGCACATAACCCAGGCTGAGGCTCTGCCGGTGCTGCCGATGGTGCAAACTCTGCCGGGAGCAAAGGGAGCCGAGGCAGTGCTGGGCAGGGGGAGCAGCCAGAGCTCCCTGTGCACAGGAGCTTGTGCTGCCTCTGGAGTGACCCGGGGCAGCAGTTCCTTGAGGCCACTTCTTTTACAACAGACAGGGGTTCCACATTCAGAAGCCTCAAAGACCATAAAGAAGGGCATTTTGCTGTATCACTAATCCGAAAGATTTTTCTGCTGCTTTCCTCTTGCAGAGCCAGAGGTGAGGTAGCATAGAAAACACAATTCAGGAGTTAGCAAAGAGGAACATGGACAATTTTCACTCCTTGAAAATGTGTTTATGCTTTTGTGTCATCTTCAATGCATAATTGCTCTTTTTAGCAGGCAGCATGACTAAAATGTAGCCTTCATGTCTATTAGGAATTGGAAAGAGTGAGCTATTTCTTTGGTGCAGCCCTGTTTATTTGGAAACAATTGGTATGTAGAATGCAGGAGGGATCAAACAAATGGAAACAATTTCTTTTCCTCCAGTTTCAACTTTGTTTCTGGAAGCACTTTAACCCCAGAGCTCTTCTCTCTGAGTATTTTCTCAGTCCTGCTACAAGTGGTGCTATGATGACTGCTTGCTTGCTGACCTTCCTGAAGCTGTCCATGTGGTTTCTCTTACTTATCATACATACAAGCATCCTCTCCTACTTATTTCCATACCTACCCATTTCAGTATAATCAATCTCTTAAGTGAAATATGGTGGTTACACACTTCATTTCCCATATAACTGTATTAGCCAGGTTAATGATGGTATTTGAAGCCCAGCGTTTTGTTGAGGATATTCAAATCAATGATCATTGCCTTGTTATTGCTGTTACTGCAATGATCCAGAATCACAAAATCATAAAATCACAGAATAGGTGAGGCTGGAAGGTACCACAGTGGGTCATCTGCTCCCACCTCCCTGCTCAAGCAGGGTCATCCCAGAGCACAGGGCACAGGATTGTGTCCAGACGGTTCTGGAATATCTCCAGTGAGAGAGACTTCACACCCTCTCTGGACAATCTGTCCCAATACTCGATCACTGCACAGCAAAGAAATTCTTCTTCATGTTCAGGTGGAACTCCGTGGCCATCAGTCTCTGCCTGTTCCTCCTGTCCCACAGCTGGGCACCAGGGAGCAGAGCCTGGTCCGTGCTCTGCCCCCTCCCTGCAGACACTGACAGACACGGATGAGGTCCCCTCTCAGCCGTCTCTTCCCGAGGCTGAACAGGCCCAGCTCCCTCAGCCTTTCCTCAGTGAGCTGCTCTGGTCCCTTCATCATCTTTGTCACCTTCCACTGGACCCGCTCCAGGAGCTCCATGTCTGTCCTGCCCTGATGATCCCAGAACTGGACACAGCACTCCAGGTGATCCTCACCAGGCCTGAGCAGAGGGGCAGGATCACCTCCCTCAACCTGCTGGCAGTGCTCTTCCTAATGGATCCAAATCCTTCAGCCCAAATCCTTCTGGGACACTGCCTCAACGGGAAGTAGCCACTGCCATATGCTTTATGCAGCCTGTGGTCCCCTCTCTTCTGCAGGATGACTCCTATGCACAGGATAGTGCCAACATCCTGCTCCTTGCTGAGGTCTGCACCCTTACACTGCCTCTCCATGGGGAGCTAGGGCAGGACCAGGATGTCATCTCCTTCCCCAGCACCAGAGGAGGCAGGACCCACCAAAACAGGGACTGCATTTCCAGGAGATCCCAAGTGCCTCTGTTGTAGGATCTGACTCTGACGCAGATGCCTGTGGTGGGACACAGTTTTGTCTTAGGTAGCTTGCAGCAGGCTCAGAGCAAGCTCAGCCCTGGTACGAAAGTTTTCATCCTCTTCAGACTGCTGGCTCCAGAGATGAGCATTTCTAAAACTCTCAAGTTGAAAAGTTGTCTAATCTCCCAGCAAATCTAAGAAAATCAATCCCACCTCAGAAACGAGTTTACTAAAATGTTATGATGCTTTTATTATTGACAATAAACCGCAGCCAAATTTTACTGGAAGGTGCTCAGTGGTGACAAGGCTTTTTCTGCCCTTGCATTATTTAAAGGTTAAAAGGAGAAGGGTATATTACTTAAGATATAGGACAATATATATGTAAAGATAATGATTCTTCAAATAGTGAACCCTGAAAAGGGCTGCGTGGGTGTAGCCTAGGGAACGACATAAACATCAACCAATTATTTTTACATTTTCTCTTTCTTAGTGTAAGCTTCAGCAGCTGGGTCCCATATGAATATGTCATGACAGATGACAGTGATATGAGCAGATGAACCCCAAGGCAACCCGCTATCCTGTCAAGGAGAGGGCAGAGCTGGGTCCCCTAAATATGCATAGGCTGTGTCACTGACAGCAATTTACTGTTGTGGTCAGGCGCCTGGAGTCTGTATTCTTCCCCAAGAAGCAGGCTTTAAAATATTTTTAGGCATGAATACCATTAAAGTTTGTCTTCAGTAAGAATCACTGACAAAGGAGAGCCCAATCTTCCACAACCTGGTGAAATTTCACTTTTTTCTAAATCTGGCATTTAAAATTATGCTTAACTAAGCCCTGCCAGCTGCCTTACCTGCCTTACCTAGCAACATTAAGCTGGAGAGATAGGAAAAAAGGTTACTGGGATGATTTGTAATAAATGTTTACATTTTATAAATAGGCTTACACCTGTGTTTTGTCTGGCTGTGGCCATGTGGTTCAAAACACTAAAAATGGAGGCAAATGCACATTTTTTTTCTTTTAGGGTGAGGTTTCCAGCATCAGTAGGGTGCAAGAGGAGTGGCCAACTCATTACCTCCATTAGGAGCTATATAAACAAAGCAGCCACCCTGTGATGCTGAAAACACACAGCCTGTTGCTTGAAAGCTTGGATCAGTTCCTCTCCTGGCTTCCACCACAAAAAAGGCACAGTGACTGTCACAGACTGTGCGTGACAGTGCAAAGCAAGGGCTGAATCTTGCTCCTGGTGTCTCTGTAATGTGAGGAATTCAAGAGCCTCATTTAAATATTAAATCCTTCCTTTTCCATACCCCATTTTCAGTAGTGTTCTCCATTTCAAATACCTTCTCTGCTCTCAAGCAGTGACCAAAAGCTTTCCATGGTATTTTGAAGGGATGCCAGTGATTTCTTCCGGCAGGGATTCATATTAGGGGAAGCTGGTGTGCATACTACTAAAATAAACTGTGCTCAATCAAGTAAAAGGGGGGATGTCAGTGCTAAGGTAATAGTTAAAGCCAGTCTGGAATTTGCAGCCAAAAGAGGAATCAAATAGCTCTGTTTCAAACTTCCCTGGCTGAGTTTAATCTCCAGATTTTAGAGACTAGCTCTTGCATAAGGCACAGAGGGGTTAATACTATTCTCTGGCACTGCAACTCATTTCTAAATTATGTTCATTTTCTTTCTCATTTATTTCTAAATAATTGTAAATACCAGATTTTACAGATGGAAGATCAGATGGCACTTCAAGGTTTCTGTTGTTCTGTACCTGGAGAATTTCAGGCACCACAAATCATTCCTCCTGCTTCGGGTGGCAGGTCCGAATTATGGTGAGTTTAGCCAAAGGGAATGGTTGGGTTTGCCAGTAATGTGAGTTTAAAAGCCTTCCACCTCTTGCATTGCTCACCTGATAATAGAAATTACGGAGGTGGATTTTCAAGGTAACAGGGGAGTGAGATGTGTGGGATATGTGTGCCGTGCACATGATGTGATGAGCAAGTGACAGAACTGGGTGGAAGTGGTTAAACCCCACTAAGCCCCAAGTGCTCCAGTGCCTCTGCAGTAGAGGAGGACTGGACTAAGCCTGGCTCTGGGCCCTGAGGCTCGGCACCAGATCAGCAGTGCTTGCAGCTGTCCTTGCTTGTCACCTTCACTCTCCCGCACCCAGCCCATGCCAAAGGAGCTGCAACTTTGTGCTGGTGTGTGCCAGCCCTGACTGCCCCACAAAGCTGAGGCAAGACCAAGGGGGTCCCTCCGAGGGCTGAGCCCGTAGGGTTAAGGGCTGCTGGGCTTTTACCCCTCCAGGAAACCAGTCCTGCTCCTGCTCCCTCAGTCTCTCCCTGGCATATTTTTTATCTGCACCTCGGGAAGCGCAGCTGGCAGGGCAGAGGGGGTGCAGGCAGCCACAGCAGTGGGATTGTGTAGAGCAGCATTGAAGGGGAAGGAGAGCTTACATGAGAGGTGTTTAGAGTGGAGGGGTTGCCCAGGCTTTGTCAGCTCACAGTTCCTCTGTTTCTCTCTGCTTGGGTCCAGATTGACTACAGAGCCAGTTTTCTCACCTCTCCCTCCCCCTTGGAGCTTGTCAGTCCTGCAAACCCACAGAGAACATTACAGACAAGCCCCCACCTACACTTCAATATCTTTACCAACTCTTCTCATGCTGCCCTCCTTACTGTCCCACACAAATCCCCTTTCTCCTTCCCTGCTCCCTCACTGCCTTTATTTTTTCCTCTGTGCCCATAATATATAAACTCTCCAGTGATTCTGTATAAATGAGCAGCGAAAGAGCTGACCAAAGAGTCAGAAAACAGTAGAAAAGAGTTAGTCTGGGCTCTAGGAACAGCAGAATATAGAATTCATCCAAGGCATGGTCTGGAAAAAGAGAGAGAGAAGGGGAGTCAAGTAAAGAGGTCATACAGAAAGCAAGGTGGTATGTGAAGATTTAGGGCTTTGCAAGACACTAAGGGAGGAACAGAGATGAAAATACATGAGCTACCCATGCCATCTGTCAATGTTTGCACAGAAATCCCACCAAACCAAAAATATTGTTTAAAATCCATTAAAGTTGCTCATGGCACATCCCACCAACAAAAACATTAGAAAGCCATGAAGTCCCTAGCCAAGCCTTCACTCGGGTTTTGAAGCCCTTAACCGCAGTTTCACGTTCAGCACATCACCCCACCAGCTTCTAGAACCCACAGGCTTCCTCCCTCCCTTCCCACTTGAAACCTTTAACCTGAACCCTGCACGCAAACCTCTCCTGCCAAGGAAACAAAATGCAGCATCGTTCTTCCTAGGTGCACCACCTAACCCACACCAGCACCGGGAGTAGGGGAGAACTTGTCCAAACCTTGAACTCTCCTACAATAGATTCCCACTTACAAAGAAACAAAACCCATTTGCGCCATCGTACATAGCTCCCTCCCACCAGCTGCTGAGACCATACACCCTGAATTCCTGCTGCTTCCCAGGGCACCACCTATCCCCACAATTTCTCCTCCTGCAAACCACATTGCACAGTTTGAGTTTACAGTTACGCAGCTTGTGTGGGGACAGGGGGAGGAGGTGTGTGGGTTGTGGGTGGTGGATGTGGCTGACGTAATGTGGAGAAGGTGAAATCATGCTCACAGATAGCTGAAGGCTACACTAGCAACTTCATTGATTGTTTCTGTGGCTTTGGAAGTGCCTGGTGTAGGTAAGACACTCTTTTTTTTTTCCTCTTATCAGTAAATTTTGAGAGACGATGAAAGTGGTGGGAAGGGGTAACTGCTAAAACACAACAAAATAATAAGTTGTCGTTCTTCCAAAATTATTGGTTTGTTGACACCTTAAGGTCACAACTGGTTTCTTCACTCTCCTACTGTGAATGACCGTGCGCTTCTGCATTGGCTAGGACATGGCCCTAGCACCTCACGAAGCTCTGGGCTGCTGAAGCATTGGGTAGGCGGAGCAGATGGCCTGAGACAGTGCAGTCATTGGTTAAAAAACAGAACTCAACTGTATTTAGCAAAGGTAGTAAAGTAAATTATTCTAAAATGGATAATCTCACGGAGCAGAAACAGTAGAAAACATCTTGAAGTGCCCCCTCTGCTAACAGTTTTTACTGTCTTCCAACACTATTGCAAGTGCATGTTTCAGCGTTTTAATCCATTCTTGGCCAACCAGAATTAAGCTGGAATTTTTCTAAATCGCTGCTGATTGCAAGTGCACCCACTTTTCCGTACAGGCTGCAGCTGAGTGCCTAGAAATTCAGGCCTTTATAATCAGTAGCTTTTTCTGAAAGTGTGTCCCATGAGGTACCTATCCAGTGCACTGGGTTTTGTCTTTAGAGTTCTCACAACACAAGGAGGGAGCAAGAGCACCATTTTTCTCCTGATGTCAGTATCTGTAATGAGCATTGCAGCTGGTTTTAAACTGAGCAAGGGTAAGTTTAGAACGTAGCATTCTGTGACTGGGGAGATCTGAATCCTCTTTGCACCGCTATAAAAGAAGCAAATATGATGTATCACCGTTTTGTACGGTACAGTCTTAAATGGTTGGCAGGAGCTAGAGTGGTAAAGAGCAGCGCTTGTTCAGACAGAAAGAGCAAAAGCCCCTGTTGAAACCCAGCAGTCCTGCCCTTTGCAGGGTGGGCTGGCCAGGCACTCTCCTCTGGCAGCCAGATCGATGCTTCCAGCCAGACATTGCCTTCAGGGCAGCGCTTCCCAGCAAATCACAAGGCTCCGGGAGAATCTCTTTGCTCATCAAATGCTTGGGTTTTTCTGCCAGGGTTTCCCCAAAAGATACCAGCTGTAATTATACTGGGTCCCCAGTTCAACTTACCTGATTTAACAATAATGGTAAGTTTAAAAAAACTTTTAACATAGTCATGGACGTGAAATTAGTAGTGCATAGATTAGAAATTACCCAGCATGAGAGCTGATTTGATGGCCCTTGGGAGCCAATGCAAATTTTTCCAGAAATCCAGCAACTGGAACAGATTTCTGAGAGACTTTGGATCAGACCAAAAAATTCTACATCTGCTACGTGTTACTCACAAGGTGGCAAATACTGTGTTGGTATTACGACGGCTGGATCATTACTCACAGCACAGAAAGGGTCCACTGTTTTCAGGTTAGTGTTTGACCAGGCATCAGTGGCCAGACATGATGGCAATAGAGAAGTAGACCACAGAAGAGCATTTGCACCAAGTGACTGGCATGGTTGTTGGTGCGGAGACCACTGACTGATTAAAATAAAATAAAATAAAATAAAATAAAATAAAATAAAATAAAATAAAATAAAATAAAATAAAATAAAATAAAATAAAATAAAATCGAAAACAATGACATAGTATGGCATAAAGCCACGTTACAGGAAAAAAAATAATGAAATCGCTCGCGTGTTGTGAGGGTTTCCATCCGGCAGGAAATCATTTCTCCAACAGGAGGAGCTCTTTGCTTTGGTGAGACGATGTCAAAGGAATGGCCACAGTTTTACTCCAAACCCCCTCCTCCTCCTTCCCCTCCCTCCCCCGTTTTATACGAGAGCGGCAGCTTAATTGATTTGATAACAAAATAAACAGCAGCCGAGGGCTGCCCGCGGGAGACGGCATCGGAAGGTGATGGATGCCCGCCGCACGACTTTCCCCGGCCGCCGCTCTCCGGGCCCGGCGGGGAGCGAGATGCGAGCCGTCCCTGCGCATCCCGGCACCCCGCGCACGGCACTCCGCAGGGGCGCAGCTTGCTCCTGGCTCCGCGCGGTTCGCAGCCCTCCCGGCGGGCCATGGCTGCGCGCAGCGGGGAGCGAGGCTTTCCCTGCCGTTCCCCCGAAGGAGCAGCGGGGGAGTGCCGTGCAAAGGGGACGGCAGGCGCGGCATCAAGTCCTGCCCCGGGGGCTTCTGAGCGGAGCGAAGGGTCAGCGCCTGGGCTTTCTCCCGGCGCCAGTGCGGGTGACGTTTTATTGTGCTGGATCCCCTCGCTGCGCCGAAACTTCGGGGGGGAAACGGCCCGCACGTCTGATTAGTCTGGAGGTGGATGTCCGGCCTGAGTTTGTAGGGTAACTCTTGCCTTCAGGGCAGACGCTGCAGTCGCCTTCAACATCTCAAGCTCACTGCGGGGAGAAGCTGCCTCCTACCCTCGGGTCGCCCCGCTAAGCCATCCCTCTAACTGCGGGCAATGTAGGGGTTCGCCGCCGGCCTGGCATCGCCCACCTCACTTCCCACCCATGCAAAACCCCCCCCGCAGCTGCCCCAAGCGATACTGGCTGATTTTACAGCACAAATTAATCTGCTGTCCGTAAAGGCACTTCACTATAATTCTGGGAACTGGCGGGCCGAGAGCCCGCCTTAAAGGTTGCCACGGAAGGAAACCGCCGTGGGGGCTGAGCTTGCCCGCAGGGCATGTTTGTGACGGGGAAAAGTGGTTCCCGAGCAGCCGCAGCAGCAGAAGGAAAAGCTGCCGAAATAGCTGCGCTAAGAGGCGCTCGGCCACAGCCGTGCCCTTCCGTGGGGACTGCCCGCGACCCTCCTGCCCCGCAGCGTGCGCTGCGCTCGCCCTCCCGGGAATATCCGCACGTCGACCCTCGGGTCCCCGTCCCTGCCGCAGGAGAGTCACTGCGCCTGCCCCTCCACACCCTCCGGTGTCCCTTGGGCAACCGCAGAGGCGCTCGGAGCCCAGCGATCTCGGGCGGGGGCTGCGGGATCCCCCGCAGCTGCCCACGCGTGTGCGGGAGGCCGGGCGCGGACGCAGAGGGCAGGGCAGTGGGGAAGGGTTCCTTCTGGGATTAGCGCAGCAGCGAGCAGCAGCAGCGTGGAGTTTCCAGCGCCTTGTCCGCAGTTTCAGCTTGTTTTTCTTCCTAATTATTTTTTAAAGACTCGATGACTTCTCTGTGTGGGTTGTGCTTTTTTTTTT
>VZRQ01005687.1:0-37022 GCA_013397975.1 Machaerirhynchus nigripectus
ATGTTTGCAAATGGCTTCCAGGAGGTAAACATGAGGCTTGAGTTCCACAAATTCTCCTTCTTTTACTTCTAGAAAAGATGATCAACTTTTGCTTTCTGCTACTCCCCAGGAGCCTCCTCCCCCAAGGTTCTTTCTGAGAAAATCAATTTTCTGTCTCAATTTAATCTCCTCTGAGATTTTCCTCTGGATGAGGCATTATAGCAGATCTGTCTACACTGCCTTTATGATGTACTAATGAAAATAACACTTGTTTTTCAGATACCAGGCTGGATGGCAGCAATCATAGAGAGAGGAGACAGTGCTTTACACTGTGGAAGCAAATATGACCTAGTGTTACTGAATGACATTTCACAGAATAAAATAGGTCTCCCAAACCCAAAACACTGCAAATAAAGTTATCTATACTTTTTTAGTCAATCATAACACTGACTAAGCATTCACGTGAGCTCAAGGAAAAGAATTGAAGCCATATAAGACATAACTATTCAAGCGATTCCAACACTTATTTATACAGCCATGATTAACTAAAACATCACCTTTGAGGTTAAAATGTAAGTTTTAGAACATATATACAACCTGGCAGCTACAATTAAAAAATATGGCCATATATTATATACATAAAGCATCCAACTTCCCTGTGGGGAGCTATTAGAGCACTGCTTTTTCCAACACTGTCAGAGATGCCTGAATTTACATGGCTTGTCCTGTACATATTTTTCAATGTTTTTCCTATTTATTCTTTTTATTTCCTGATCAAACTTGTGCTTCTTCAAGCTTTGCTTAGTTACACCATCGTTTCCACTTGCATGGAAGCAATCTAACACAGTACAAGCTGTACAGCTTTTCTCTCTGCACACAAGTGCACCCAGCAGAGAGGAGCTGCAAGGCAACACACCACTGAACACAACTTTGGTTTTATGCTAGCATAGCTATGGTTTCTGCAGTGCACAAAAATGCAGTGCACAAAAATGCAAAAATTAATATTTCAAACAATGTAATTCGGTGCCTTAGCTGCATTTCCTGTGATGGTCTGTGCAGTGAAGTTAGCTTATTATGGGTTCATCTTAAATAAGCTTTTCCAGTTACCCTGTTGATATCCTTTTCACTCAAAAAAATGCTAGAGAAACTGTTCAATCACTCCTTTCCAGTTATCTCATCTGCTAACGGTTGAATTCAAAACCAGAAGTTAATGCTAATGTTTCATGACAAAGCAATACTTATTTGGATATTAAATGCTGTCCAAGCATCTTGCACAGTTTCCACAGCTGTCATTATTCATTCTATCCCTTTCACACGAGAATAAAATCTGAATATTAACTACTTTCTTCCAGTCACAATTCAAACCTTAAACTTCTTTCTTCCAAGAGAGGCAGGTGGTTAAAAACTATATAAGAGCAAGTACACAAAACTTAAAGAGGCATAGTTGTAAATTCCGTGGAGAGGAGGGAAAAGAAAGATACAAAAGGAGAAGGGGGAAAAAAAAAGGAAAATACTACAATGCAACAATGTGCTATATATGTTAAACAACCAAAGTGGAATTTCCTAAAATGGTACCTATTTGCAAACTTCTGCTAGCACAGCTGAAGCAGGAAGACTAGCAGGTGTGATTAGCAACTGAACCAGCAGAAGCCCCTGCCACTGACTTAAAGTAGCTGAACTGGTTTAGCTGATTGAGCTTTCACCGGTACAGCCAGTTTGCTTGCTGTGCAGGGTTTTACTGGATGGCCCTGCAGCAAAGCCTTGCTGTAGAGCTGCTGCATAGCAGAAGCTCCCTGGCAATACTTCACACTAACACTGTTACAACCATGAAAGAACACCAGAGCAGGAGGTGCAAGTTCCTATCACAAGTGAGGCTGCTCACTCATAATGTTCACAGAGAACAATTTGGTCTTGTATTATCTTATGCTATGTATTTTTGCTCCTCATCACAAAGCACACACATTCAGAGAAAAAGAGAAGTAATATTTCAAGTGGCCACTGTCAACACCAAAAAAATCAAGGAGCTCTGTTAGTGCTACCGAAGGATCTTCACCAGACAATTATTATGTTGATGTAATTTTTTGCACATCTAGAAAAGCACTTGCAGTTAATCACTCTTTATTGTCACTGAATCATTACATGTGACACATTTTCACAAGTCCTGTTTACTTGCATTTCCCTGACAGCAGCAGGAATGCAAAATCTTACTACTTTGAGATGAAGTTCAGTAAAATGGTGGTGTCACTATAATGACAGCACAATATCAAAAATGCCGTTTCAAGTTCACCTCTCCCCCTGCTACTCTGTATCATGCTCCAGTGATGCAAACTTCCCTTTTCTCTCAAGCAGTCTAACCAGCTAATATTAATTGGCTTTAACTAAAAACAATTGCCTGTAGCCAGTATTTATCTTTAATTTCATTGCTTGTTGCCACATCTGATGAGGGGATACTGAGTGTGGGAGCCTAGTCAGTTTTTCCAACAACACAATCTAGTAAGAGATAGTAATTTAGCCTCTCCCTGTAAATCCTGTTTTCACTTTATGAATGTCTAAAAACATCAGTAGAAAACAAGTACATCTGTTAGCACTCATTAGCAAATGCTGGTGCTGCCGGTTGTCAAAACTCAAGTCCCATCTCCCTCTCTGTCCTTCCAGATACATCCTTCATTGGTAGGACTTGAGAATCTCATTTTAGTACAGACAGGCTCAAAAAGGTGACTGAGAAAGCCCCCACTAATACAACAGCCTTCAAATAAAAACCTCTCTCTAACACAGCAGTAATTAATATATTCTGTCATTCTTTACAGTGTTCAGTGTAATGGAGCTGCAATTTGACAGCAGAAGGACATGGTACAGAGATTGGAGAGGCAGGTTACCAACACATTACAGGAGCTCCAGGCATAAGCAAGGAAGCCCTGAAGGAGTTCTTCAGCCCTGGAACTTGTACACCCAGTTTCAGCTCCATGAGAAAATAAAACCCACACAGAAGCTGTGGGGTGGGAAAGTGGGAAGAGAAGAGCAGCTTCTAATGGAAACACATGAGCCTTAAAGAAAACCTACTGGGAGTGCAGTATACTCAGCTTAAAGAGACCAAAACTACCCTTTTCTAAATATCTGAATGTTTATTAAGGGACAAAAGCAATGGTAAAAATCCCAGCACAAACAAATAGGGTCAATATTAGAGTGTCACTGCAAGTGTCACCAGGGTTCAGAAGGGCAAGAAACACATGCTGCTTCCTTGTGCAAACTCCAATATAGAAAAAACTCCATCCTTATACAATTGCTTAGTGGAGTAAAAAAGGTTGAATTAGTGGATACCAGAGGATAAATTTTCTTTCTTTATTTTGTAAAATAAAACTCCCTTTAAAAATAATTTCCTATACCTTAACTTATATGTTGTGGTTTTAGATCCAGTATTTATTTCTGCATACAACACACATACATCATGCAGGCCTACTACATGGACACATATGGATTTCTGAATACACTGGGAAAGGGATTACAGTTTGAGAAGGAGCTTTTATTTTACAGTTAATGAGTCATTCTTCTCCCTCCACTCACTCAACATTTTCCTCTGATGTCCACAGTTTGACTAGTCTCTAAAAAAATTTCACACTGAATGACAGGCTGCAGAAGTTCAAACAACCTAGTAAAAACATGTGGGCTAGCAATACAGAAATTAGAAAGTTTTCTTTACAGAACCACAGAGCAATTAAGGATTATGAAATGCAGTGCTCAGTCCCACAAGCACTGGTGCATGTAAAGAGTTGTATTCTCCTTGTCATTCCATCAACCTCAGTGAACCACTGAAAGGTGTCAAAGTACTTATCTTTTCTTCTGCAGGGAGAAGTCCTGGCGATATCTCACAGCACAGTAACTCAAACCCTAACTCTTTCCAGGATTTTACTTTAGCATTCTGTACGTTTACAAAACATCAGCAATAAACCAGTTTTTGCTTTTGAATCAACTATCACTAATTGTGACAATATGTTCATGAGAGCTAATAACGCCAAGGTTGTGGGTTCAATCTCCATATGGGCCATTCACTTAAGAGCTGGGCTTCATGATCCTTGAGGGTCCCTTCCAAATTGGAATATTCTATGATTCTGTAATCTGTGAACTCAAATACACAACCATAGGCCTTCAGGTTCTCTCAGTTTAAAAGGACAGACTCAGAGTCAAAGAAAGGTAAATACAGCAAGTATACTACAGAGCATTACAAATCAACTGAAGGTTGCAAAATCAGTAAGGTGTGGGGGAACAGAAGTAAAAACCTGAGCATTTGTCCTTCTGTACCTGCACAACGCTACATTTCAGGTAGTTCCACTTACAAGTGCTTTATTTCATGAAACAAATTATATAGCAACTATTCTACTAAGTTTTAGGATTAGACTCCTCTAAACCAAAATAGATGAATTAAAAAATTCATTGAAAGCTACATTGAGACATGCATGCAGCTTTTTGGTGAGTGAATTTTAACTACTTTTTATTCAAGATAGATAATGTGGTAGCTCTGAGTTACAGGCATTTTTCCATCCATATTTCCCTAATTCAGTCCTGGAAGGAGAATAACTCAGATCAGCTTAGAGGGACTGTTAAAGGAGGAACAGATTATGTTTTGATAGTACAATAAAACTGAGCCATGGGACATTGGGGAAGCAAAAAGAAAACATGAAGATTTGCATCTTACTTTCTTCTGCCTCTAATTATTAGGATTCATTGGGCCAGTGATTTGACAATGGCTGATGACAGTGTATGAGCCATGTCTCTGTAGGGTCACGCAGACAACGTGACAGCACCATGCACTAGGACAGGCAGCCTGCTCACCTGCTGGCAAGGTCCTCGGGGCAGCATGATAAGGAAGCTCGGGATGAGGGAATAAAAGGGAAAAAATCCTTCAATCAATCAAAAAGCTGATAAACACAGGTGGCAAAAGGAAAGCTGAATGGTGTAATGCTCTTGGCACCAAGTAGGAAGAAAATAATTTTCTGCCAAAAGGATTAAAAAAAATTTTCATTTGGTTTGTATTATCGATTAATAAGTAAATACCGACAGACAAATCAGGCAGCCTAAACACACCAAAGCATGTTTAAAAGGGAAATCAAGGCTTAGCTATGGTGGTTATCATGAACCAGCCAAAATAACGGCAGTAGCTTGTAACCTGAAGCAGTCATGAAAATTACGAAAGAAGTTTCTGTTTCAGAGACATAATCTGTTGGAAGGGTGTTTTCAATCAGGGCTTTTGATAATACTGATAGTAAGGACCTATAGCTTGTGGGAAGGCAAACCCAAGTTCTCTGGAAGAACAGGTGGAAGAACAGAACAGGTTCTGGAAGAATTCAATCTTTCAAAAGGTGCACTGAGTCCTCACCAAGCAGGAAATGGACAAATCAAGGTTTTGTGAAGCACCAGATACATACACTCAACACATTCTTGAATGGCTTGTGATGCATTTACTTCTCTCAATATTCCAGTTTAAAAAAAAAATTCAATAAAAGCAAAAGTCATAACCACCTTCTGTAAAATGAAAGGTTTGCCTTGTTCCTTCTCCTTGGGTGGGAAGTACCAATGTTATTTTTTAAATTGTATGTTCTACTTGTTTTTCCTCACCACCTCCCGTCACAACCACCGGCACTAAGTATCCATCACCAAAGAAGTCTGAAGTCAGAGTGAGTAAATAAATGCTATTACATGATGGCAGTTTACCTGCACCTTTGCCTTTTTCCATGGTAACTGAATAACTAGAGTGTCTATATATAAACAATGATATATTTCATATGGCTGTAACAAAGCCAAAAAAAGAGGATTAAGAGGCTCACATACACTCGGCTCTTTCCAGCTCTGAAGAGAACAACATGTTCTCTGCTCATAAACCTGAAGTGCTCTAATATACTCTCTCATATTATAATTTTACTAACAGTGCCAGTGAAATTCTAGTAGAGTACATAATTAGGTGATGGCAGGACATGGTGGACCCTTTAAGGACTGTCTTCACCATCAGCTTCCCAAACAGTTGCCAAAAGATTCTAGGAGGAAATTGCAACACTTACAGGAACAGAATACAAAGATACTTAATTAGCCAAATACTACTTCCAACAGCAAATAATGCAAATACTTCGTCATTCCAGTTGATATGCACTTTATAAAAACATGGAAACGGTTACGTTGTCTATACATGATACTTCAGGAAAAATCAGCACTTCTGTACATAGAAGTAAACCCCAAATACAACAACAAAAATCCAAATAAATTAAAAATCAACACCACTAAACAAACCCCACATATGCACATATATTTACTCTTAATAAATTATAGTGTTTGGTCAGAACTAAAAAGTATCACTAACTCATGGCAGCAGCAGTTAGAGCAGCAATCTCTGATGGCTTTCTTTTTTTTCTACACGTCCCTCTTGCTCTCATCTTCATTCTTACTTACTGTTACTGTTAACACTTAATATAAACTGAAAGACAATCAGTAGATGAAGTCTGGATACAGACTGTATTGTTCTAGCTATGTAAATGGACTATTTGGCAGACTAAGGCTGAAGCACAACCTTTCACCATTATGATTAATAAACACTGTAGGTATGCCAGAAGCTTTCAGAATATTGTTTCTCTTACACCCTTTTTTGCAAACAAATATTAAAACCATTAAAATCAGATAATATTTCCTAAACTTGAGAGATTCCATCTGAGGACTTTGTAATTAAACTGCAAAGAAGGTGGAAGTATTGACAAGTATTCTCATGTTAGCTTCAAACAGCAGTGAGACTGAACTGCAATTCAATTTCTAGATGCCTGCGTTTTAAGAATTTTAATGAGGTTTTTGGTCCTGTCAGGAAAAATCAGATACACAGCTGTACTTTCTTCAAATCCAAAACGTAGACCTGTTTTGCAAGACATTTGTATGCAAATACTGCTAGGCACCTCAACAGATTCTACCTACAGAGAAGAGTTTCTCACAGCAGCCTCCTCCAACAGTAAAACAATTGCCAGACCAAGTGTGAAAATGAATCAGACCAAAATACATGGATTACTAACATATCCACCCACACGCAATCTACAGAGAAAATAAAAACATCCGGAGCTTGTAAGGTTGCCAGAGGGGGGAAAAAAAAAAAAGAAAAGAAAACTGATTTCAGGGAAGAGATAATATAAGTTTAGGACACTTTCTCTTTGCCTCACAACCTTTTAGGACTAGGCTGGAGAAACGCTGTGAAGCATCTAATCCTGCCAATTCTATAAATCCTTATGACTACTTTAAGAGGCTATTGCCAAAACCACACTGAATTCTCTGTATAACACACACTTCAAATAATAATATATAACTAAATTCTGAATAAATTGAAGCTACTTTAAAGAACTATTATATTATAGCACCAAAGAAATTATATGTTTGGAAAGATAACTTCTAGATGGCACATTTTGTTCTTGTTTCAATCTCTGATGAGATTCTCCTCATGGCTTGGAGCTTCAAGAAGGAAAGAAAGAAAAAAAAGTATTTTTTTCCCTTTTAGTCCAAACTGGGATTTTTGTAATTTACAATATAAACAACAGCATATTTTAAACAGGAATACTCTACTGAGGTTTTCTTAAGACTACAAAAGACCAACCTGAACAGGAAGAGGAAATAATTGAGTCTCCTTTGTATATTAATTGATACTACCTACATTAACTCCATCAGTAAAGCAGTATTATGTGTATTTAAATAAGAATGATTTTAGACATCAGCAATTACATTGCATAAAGAATGAAAAGAAATAAATTTTGTTTTCAAATCCATAAATTTCAATAAATTGTAGAATGGTTAGGGGTTTGAAGGGACCTTAAAGATCATTTAGCTCAAATCCCCCTGCCATGGGAGGAGTTGGATCCATGGCAGAATTTCCATCAGTTTTATCAATACATAATTACAAGTAAGCCACAGACTTTTCAGAAGGTTACTTTTTGCAATATAATGTACTAGTTACTATAAACGAATAAACACCTTAACACTGAAGCTTCACACTACTGTGTGCTCACTACATGACTCCTGCACATACTTGAAACTTACTTTCACATACTTCATAAAATGTTTAAAGGCTAATTCCCACAAAACATCCTGACAGCCCCAAACCAGCACCATTTTTCCTCTCTTTTCCACACCCCCACACTCCCCTGAGTAACCCCTCCCCTCAAAGCCTGCCATCAAAACATATCCAACAAACTGTTCCCCACAGGACAGCCAAATCCACACTTGCTCCCATGATAAACATACGGGGTCCATCCTGCTGACTGCAGTGAGCATGGCACGCTTCCCATCCGGCTGGGAATGTCACCAGTTCCCTGTGACAGGGAATGGGAAAGAGCCTCCCTCGGTGCCAGGGAGTTTCAAATCATTTCCAGGCCAAACACGCAGGGCAGCTGCCTCACTGGAGCTCCCTCACCTCCTCTGAATCCAGATGAACAGGTTGAGGTGTGACATCGTTTGTAATCACGCCTTGGGCATCCAGGACAGCCCAGAGTGCTGTCATTGCTCTGTGCTCAACGCCCTTGTAAGAGTGAGCACAGCCAAGTCAGAGACTATTGACTGGCACAAGACCATCTTGGTCAACCTCTGTCTTTGTGAGGAGATGGGCTGGGAGACAGAGAAAGATTTTGTTTTACTAGTTTTACATTCACCATTGTAAGAGTAATAACAGCAGCAATAATAAATAATAACACCCTGCGATGTTAACATTTCTCCTTACAAAATCTTAATTGTTGATGACAGAAACAAAAGTTCAAAGAGACAACATTTTCACATGACTCTATTTTCTTGCATTTCACCATAAGTATAACAAGTTTAATGGCCAGACACAAAACTTGGAATAAGAAGCTAGTACTCCTGACTCTCATTCAGTTAGGATCCCACGATCTACAACAGTTCCTGAAAACAAATATGTAGACAGTATTCTAGTAAGATTTCCAACGACAACAAAAGAAAAAGCTCATTAATTGAGTTGCAAATTCCTGCCAAGTATGTAAAAAAACCAAAAAACAAAAACAAAACACCAAAAAAAACTAAATCAGAAGTACCCCAGCATAACAAGCCATTGACCCATAAAGCAAGTTATCTTTTCAAGTACAGACAGAAATAATTTCCCTAGTCTGGATATAACCTCAGTGCCTCTGCTCATGCCACGGCTTTCCCATAATCCTGGAATATTCTGAGTTGGAAGAGACCCACAAGGATCGAGTCCAGCTCTTAAGTGAACGGCCTATATGGGGCCTGAACCCAGGGCAAGTGGCTACTGAGGCAAAGCTGACCTAGACATCACTCAATTAATAGCACTCAGACTGCTGAGGAGAGCAGTGAAGGCCCCAAGAACCTACAAACCCCGGAGCAAAGGCAGGAACTCACAGAGGTGCCAGAGAGTGCAAAAGTCTGTGGCAAATGAGCAGGACAGGGAAGGACAGCAGCAGCTGGTCAGTTCTCTGCCCTGCCAGCAGGTACTGAGCAGCAGCTGGGGAAGCAGAAAACACTGTAGGAACCAAACTATTCTAAAACAGGGGAAATATTCTCTTTCATGCCCAGGAGCCAAACTACAGCCGCAAAGGGCCCGTGCATGTGCACAGAACCGATTTTATGAACGGTTTTATGAAAGCACGAGCAGGGATGGGTAGGGGGGTGTAACAAGCACAAGGGTCTCAGCAAGAAATCACTCACAGTCCCCCCGCAACCTCTGGCTGATTGTGGTAAAAACAAACCATACAGAGAAGAAAATTAAATGACAAGCTACAGATAAGGATCCGTACCATGTACTTATGATTCAGCATGAACATCCTGACATCCTACAACTAATGTGCACTATTTAAAGATTCTATTCTGCTTGCAAAACAAGAAATCCAGGGTTTTTTTCTGACCCGAGGCAGCAGTACAGTTACACAAATCCCTGTCCTCTTTCACTGATTCTAAAACACAAGCTATACACCAGAATTTCAAAAACAACTACCACTACACTTCTTGCTTAAGATAAATTTACCTCTCCAAATCACCTAGTAATATTGGCAAGTCCTCTGGAGTACAGAGAAGCTTTCAGGTTGTTACATGCAGCAGGTTCCGTTTACCAGTATAACACTATTCAATCCCACATAGAATTGACTTTGAAAATTAAAGCCAGCAAGCATGGCTCTGCACCAGTTTCCTGCTTTCTACATCCTCATCTGCTATCAGCAAAGTCTGTCTGTCTCACAAACACGGTTTTACACTACAGAGCATGGATTTCAAGTTGAGATTTTCAAGCTAGAAAGACATCGAAAACCAACTTTATATCACAGAAATGACCAACACTGCAACACACCTGATACCTCCTCCTTGTCAGCTGCATAACTGAGAATTAAAAGAGACACCAGGAACAGTACATAATTCTCCGTTTGTACTTCTATTTCTCTGCCTGAAAACTTGAAAGAAAACAGAAAAAGACAACAACCAGATCCACTTTCATGCATTTCTAACAATACATTCAGCACCATTATCTCTAATAAAAAGGTATCTTCAAATGTTGACAGAGGTAAATTAGATCTTAAAGAGAGACCAAAAATTTTTCTCATATTTAGACAAACCTCTTCCACAAAATCTTCCGAGTGGCCATAGCCACAGGCTACGAGGCAATGAAAAAGAAAATAAATTTCAAATACCTTCTCTGTTACACCTTTCATATTGAATTTCAGATCATAAGAAGGGTATGAATCCGTCTTTTTCGTCACTATGAGTATAACTATACAGAAAATTCAAAGCAGTTGTTTTGTAGATTCAAGAACAGGAAGCACCTCCGCTACAACTTCGTAGAGAAAGTCCCTTGAAAAAAAATAACTGCGTATGTACTTCACGTATATCATTGCTACCTCCCCTTTCCTCTTTCTGTCTCACATCTGTCTTCAGACAACTCCTCTTCAGTGGTCTCCTAATTTGCACCTACTCCAAGAAATTTAAAAACACTTTTATCACAGGCAACTCCAGAAGTGTTTTCCACATTCAGAACCTATTTCACATTCCCTTGAAAAACATGGGGGATTTATTCCTTAAGTAACACTTCAAATGAATGTCTTTTCATAAACTTTCCTAATATCCTGCATTTCCCTAATAGTTCCCCTTTTGATTTCTACTTGTTTTCTTCCAAACTGCACTTCCAGAATCTGTGCACAAATGCTAACAGAAACCATTCAGTACTTTTTACAGTGTTAACTCCATGATTTCATTTCAGCCCAGACATTCAATTTTTGCAAACCCCTACAGCTTATTTGGAACATCATCATGAATTTATTCAAAAGGAAATAAAATCACAGGAAGTTAAAGCTCTTCTCTGTAAGAAATTATTCCCACCACTTGAAGGTAGAATGCGAAGTACCTCAAGAATTTCATTTGTAGTTTTTAACCTTTGAATAACTTTCTCAACTACTCTTAGAACAAATTTTGATAAGAAACAGGAATTTGGAGTTGCGTTCAAGTCCACTATTTATGTCTAGCATCCCTTTTTGCCTGCTTCTCAATTACTTTGTTGACACATACTTTGCCAATGGGGCATAAACTGATTGCTGGTGAGCCCAACACTTCATTCGCTTGTTAAAAATTTTTCCATAATCAAGAGAAAGTTTACAATTACTTAAAATCCTACTGGGCAGAGTGATAATGCTCAATAAACTTTCTAATGGGACTGCTGTTTTGACTACAGCTCTCCATATAGGAGATTTACACAAGAAAAACAAGAAAAATAAAGGTTTTCACTCAAGAATTTCATAAGCTAACTCTACTTTAAGTAAGTGTGTATCTTCTTCCATCTTACCTAGTTTAGAGAGAAAATGCTTGACTACAAAAAAACATCTTTGACTTTAAATTCTTCCTCATTCTCAGCTTGAACACAATGTGGTTTTTAGTTCTTTAGAAAACAGCCCTGGATGCTGATTAAAAAAAGAAATAAATACAAAAAAAAAAAAGAGGGCAGGAAGGAAAGAGCAGGAAGTGGTATTTCATGACAAGACAAAATCTAAACCATTTACTGCTGTTTTAGGTCTTTCTATGGAGAAAAAACTATTTATATTTCAATTATGTGACAGGATGCCACAGTTTGAAGTGATTTTGGAAAGAAGAGGCCTTAACATTAGGTACTAATGGTGTCAACTTGTAAATCTTTAGATTATTCTATTCCCATAACAGACACTGCATTTGTTTAGAACAGTAAATTCAATACCTCCTAAAATCAGCAGCAGATTTAAAGTATCAGCCAGGAGAAAGCTTAGAGGAAATCTGCATTTGTGCCACAGTTCAGTTCACCAGAGTTCAAGCAGAAAAATATTACCAATACACAATGAATACCAAAACAGTTTCTTTCCCATAGCCCAAATGTGGATTTTCAGAGATTAGCAAAAACCAGATTACTCATTGACCTCCACCACGCCCTTTCATCTCATTGAGGCCCTGGCTTGCTCCTAATTTTTGCTGCCTGACAGACACAGAGCTGCTCTTTCTTCTTGCCAATGACAGGAGCAAGGACCAGGGTGTATGTTCACCCCCACAGAAACACCTGAGGCTCCCATGTCCACCCCCACGCCCCCTGCTATGGGCTGGCTAAACTCACGGCCAGACCACTTCCCCCAGTGACCTCGACACATGCAGCACTACTGAAGCAAAATAAAATTACTTCATTGTGTCCATATGTCTAAACACACAGCAGGCTTACACCATTAGGCAAAGTTAAAAAAAAAAAAAAAGAAAGACACTTATACCCTTAGAAATGGGAAAGTACAAAATCTCCCCTGAAGCTGTACTAAAAGATTATCATAAAATCTATTTATGTAATTTATTGTAGTTCTTGGTCTCTTTTCCATAGTGGAGAGCCAAGTTTATGGAGATTTATAGAAATTAACAGCATAGGTCTGCAATGACAAATCAAGGAGGCCCAGAGGTACTAGTAGCTGCCTTCATATATGCAGGCATATGTGTGCACACACAGATGCCCAGTAAAAAAAAAGAATTTTGTTCTAAATCTCTGAAAGGCTGTCCTAAAACAAGGCTTACTGCAACTTATTTGGTATATTAAGTGAATACAAATTAATGGGGTTTTTTTAAAAGTTTTTATAGGCAACTGTATGGAAAAATCTAATTATTCTCAACTAGTTTAGCCAGAAATAAATATTCACCAAAAAAAGCTTCTATAAAACCTAAGAAAGCATTCTGGAAAAGCAGAATCAGTTACAGGGAAGAGAAAATATTTCAAATGCAAGAACCTAAAAGTTGTTCTAGAATAACCACTTTGTTCTCAGACCACGAAGTCAAATATTATCACTGAACAGCAGAGAAATGTAGGGGTAGCTTCTTTTAATTTCAGCTTGTCTTTGCAAAGAAAGCAATCTGTTCTTTGTAACATTGCCTCAATAGAACATTGCATTCTATATATGCAATAAACTGTATATATGCAATATATGTGTATATACAATACATGTGTATACGCAATATATTATGGTTTTGAGTATAGGAGATATTATGATATAAAGGCTGATATTTAGCCTGAACAGCACAGTACATAAAGCTTATACACACAACACAAGAACTGTTCCACTTTGTACTCACTCTTACAAAGTTGTCAGGGAACAAACCTCTTCTGCCTTTGAGCTGTCCTTCCCACCAGCCTCCATCATCTTTCTTGATATTGGTGATTATGTCACCTACAGTGATTGTCAGCTCATCATCGTGTTGAGCTTTGTAGTCAAACTCCACTATCGCCTCCACTAAAAGAGAAACACACATATGCACGATTATTGACTACTTTTAAGTTTTCCTGCCTTCCAAAGGCATAAGAAAACATGAGTGCAATCATATATTCTCGGTGAAAGTAATACATTCAGCTTAACCAAGAGAGGACATCAAAGAGGCAACATGCAACGGTAACGTTCTGTGGGTAACTGCTACAAGAGAGGCCAAAGTGAAAAAACACACGAGCAAGCCCATCGTGGTTAAGGCAACAAATGGCATGCATTTTTCTTTATTTTTTAAAGGAAATCAATCTGTGATGCTTCAGCAATCTTTATTCTGGCATCATTACAAAGTTTATTTTTATTTCTTGGACAAAGTTTTGCCTTTTGTTCACAAGACTTTTAAAGCATTTTATTTCATACGGAAATAAATATGGAAAGGTTCTCAAATTCATAAGCATCCCAAGCCACTGCAACTACCTTGCTAAATACATCACTATCAACCTAAAGAGTATTTGACAAGAATTTTTTGCATCATGATGAGTTTCACTGCTGTTTATACAGAAATGCAAAGCTTTGCTGCATGAACGTGCCCTCGCAGGGTTTCATCAAAAAGAGATTTACTTTCACTTGTGATGATACATCAGAGAATTAAGATGAAATACTTCTACTGCTCTGAATGTCTGTTATCAGAGTTGCATTATAAGCTCGCTACCATTATTAGGTATGTCTGTCTTTCCCCAAGAGGTCTCCCCATTCCTTGAAACCACACACACACAAGAAAGTCTCTGCAGAGAATTAAGGAAGTCATGAAGACAGAAAAATTCCATCAGAGAATCAAAAATAATACACCTGGAAGCCATAATTATATTTAGTGGTTCATCAAACATCTACTAGGAGGAGCCAGACTGGCAAGATCTGGGATACCCATATCTGTTAAGCCTTACTCCTGTTGCCTTCAGTGGAAAAGCTCGCCCCAAAACATTCCACCAAACATTTAGCACTTCAACCATTGAAACAGCAGGGAGAGCTGGTAACAGGCATCTGCTTTCTGCACAACTGAGTGTGCCATGTAAACCCTGCAAGCTCTAGCAAACAGGCAATACTAGCTCACAAAGCAAAGCCAACCATTACACCACAGGCAGAAAAAAAGGTTCTGCCTGAATAACAAACCCCACATACTAAACTGAATGAAGTTGACAGGAAAGCAGAGTTACTTCTTTCCACCCCCAAAATGTCACACAGTCACAATGCTGAATATCTCTGTCCCTCCCCCAGAGCCTGCAAGTCATAGCTAAAGCAGTGTTCTGACTTTTGGATACATACCAGCCACAAGTTTATGGCTTATAATATTCCTCTATTACTTCATCTGGGAGGTCAAAAATCATTACAAAACCAGTTTACAAGAGGCCTGCTAAACTACATAATGAACAGCAAAAGAGAAAGAATGGCACCACACATGGTAAGCTGACATGCAAACAGAACATGAAAAGTTTATCACTGAAACTTAACTGAAAATCAGTCATTCAGGCTGAGGGACTTCACGTCTCTACTTTAGCTTTCTGTTCAAAGCAGGACCAGCTCTGAGGTCAAACCAGGTTACTCAGGGCTTTGTCCACATGGGTCTTGAAAACCTCCAACCTTCTCCTACCGAGGTAGGTAGGGCACACAGGAGAATCTGCTCCAGTGCTTGACTGGGAAAAAGGTTTTCTCTCTACAGTCTAATGGAGCCTTTCTTGTATCAGTTTTCACCCAATGGTCTTGTTGCCCCACTGCGCACTGCTGTGCAGTAACTCCATCTTCTTGATAACCTAATTGCTGGCTTTGAAAGGCTGCTATTAGAACCTCCCAATTTCTCTTCTCCAAGCTAGACAATCTGAATTCCTCTAGATTCAGGTCCCTTCACTCTTTAACACATGAACTCTTCCACCAATTCGGTAGCAATCACAGATGTGAGGAGAATGCACTCCACTGCCTTCTCCAGTAACTGATAAAGATGTTCGACAGAACAAGTTCCAGGACAGCCCCCGGTGGTTCTTCATTTATTATCAGCTTGCACGTACAGTACAAACCACTAACCACTACCGAAATCACACACCTTTTGAGGTTGGAAGGCACTTCTGTAGACCTCTTACTCAAAGCAGAAACAGCTAAAGCACAGATTGCTCAGGGACTTATGCGGCCAAGTTTTGAGTAACTCAAAGTATGGAAATTCCAGTGTTTGATCACCCTTAAGATTAAAAATGCTTTCAGACACATCAGTATTTTCAGCCCGAGCCTTCTCTTCTCCAGACTGAACAGTCCCATCTCTTTCACACTCTCCACAGATCTCACAGGCTCCAATCACTCAGCCATCTTCATGGCCCTTCACAGGGCTCACTCCACTCTCTCCATCTCTCTCTTGTAACGGAGAACCCAGACCTGGACACACAACTCCACAGGTGCCTCACCAGAAAGGAGAAGGGGAGAAGGATCACATCGCTCCTCCTGCTCACACCACTCTGCCTGAAGCAGCCCAGGGAGCCAGGAGCTGCCCCTGCCACAAGCACACATTGCTGCCTCATGCTCTGCTTGGTGTCCACCAGGATCCCTGAGCCCGTCTCCACAAAGCTGCTTTCCAGACACTCAGCCACAGCCTCTACTCGTGCCTGCCATTATTCCTCTCCAGCTGCAGGACTTGGCATTCCCCTCTGCTCATCAGCATCCCGTCAGCCCATTTCTCCAGCCTCTTCAGGCCTCTATGGATGGCAGCACAACCCTCTGGGGAGTCAAACTTTTCCCAGTTTTGCAGCACCTGACAACTTGCTCGGAGTCCTCTCTGCCCTGTCCTCCTGGTCACTGGTGAAGATCCTGAGCAGCACCAGCCCCACTACCCACCCCTGTGCCACCACTGCCAGTGACCAGCCTGTAACTGGACCTCATGCTGCTGATCACAGCCCTTTTAGTCCAGCATTTCAGCCAGTTTTTTCCACTCTCCTGGGCTGCACCTCATCAGTTTCTCAAGGTATGGGAGACAGTGACAAAAGCTTTGCTGAAGTCAACATAAACAACATCCACTCCACAGGTCAGTGATCTCACAGTAGAAGACTAACAAATTGCTCAGACATGACTTCCCTTTCATAAATCCATGCTGACTACTCCCACCAGCTTCTTGTCCTCCATATGTTTGCAAATGGCTTCCAGGATTATTTTTTCCATCACCTTTCAGTGGTTCACATGGGGGTGACCAGTCTATAGTTTTCAGCAAAAAAAGAGGCTTCTTGCTCTTCCTGAAGACAGGAGGTACATTCTTCTAGTCTTAATGAACCTCTCCTACACACAGTGACTTTTTGAAGACCATCAAGAGGGACCTCCCAATATCAGTTAACTCCCTCAGGATGTACCACACCAGGGCCATGGCTTTGCATGTGACCAGTTTGCTTAAATATTCCCTAACCTGATTCTCTTCCACTGAGGGAAGGTTTACCTTGCCCTGGACTTGCCCAGTGGTTGCAGAGTCCTGAACAGGCCAAAGTCTTTCCTTTTCAAGTCCAGGTTTGCAACCCTGCTTTCTGTCTATCCCCCCTCCACTCTGGATCCTGAACTTTATCATCTCACGGTCAGTGCGGCCAAGGCTGCCCTCAGCCTTCAGATCCCCAAACAGCTCTTTGTTTGCAGGTATGAGATCCAGTAGACCACACACTCCAGAAACCTCCTGGATTGCTCACACCCAACCCAGCACATAAACAAGCTACACTATTCCTCCAGTAGATACCAGGGTGATTGAGTATGAGTTATCCTATCGTATCTTCACAATTCCAACAAAATCATAAATCTGAAACTACATGCAGACATGTAATTCCTCTTCTTTGCATCCCATGCTGTGTACATGAGAACATGGACATGTCAGAGAGGCAACCAGCCACACTGACTTCCCAGAAAGAGTAGCAGAGTTTTCCTTGTAATTCTGAAAAGCACTTCCTTGTTTGGAAATATGGGTATGCTTGGGAAGGGCCCCCTTCAGTCCTGATTTTCTTGATTCCAAGGTCCCCATTGTTTGTACCACACTTTGTTTGCCAACCTGGTCCCCCATACGCTCATAAGGTAGTTAGCAAAGATGCTTTTGCCCTAGTCAGGTGAATCCCATCTTTTCCAAGCAATCCTCAAAAAGACACTCATGATCATAAAACTAGAATTCTGTTGCTGACACCAGCTATGCAACCAGCTTACCCACTCATCCTAATGCACTTTGCTCTCACCCAAAGGATCAAGGAGAATCCACCCACAAGGATTCCCACACCCTTGGTCATCACCCCAGAGCCACACAGTCACAGCTGATAATTTCAGATCACTTCAGGCAGTATCACTGAAACCTACATGGGAGAGCAGCAGGGGGTAGTAGTCTGAAGCCAGACAAGCTTTGGCAGTCTTACCACAGTGCTCCAGACTCAAGCTCCTGGCAGGCAACAAGCCTCTCTAGACAACAGGTCAGGTCCAGTCAGCAGATGGGAGTCTCCAACACTTGCAGCAGAGAATTTCCCTAATGTTACCACTTCCCACTTTCTCTTGATGCTTCTGCATGACTCAGACTTACCAGCTTGGGTGCTTCACTGGACTGAGCACCCACACCCCCATCACCTACAAAAGCACTGAATCTGTTCTGTAATTGCAGATCTTGAGGTGGAGCAGGAGCCTTCCTCCTGGCATCAGAAGTTGCAAACTTCAAATTTTCAGACTTGCCATTCTGGGAGTCTCCAAAACCACCCCAAGAGGCACAGATTCTATCTGCCCTTCATTCAGGTAAGTTGGGGGTTTGGGCTCTTGAAACCTCAGGAACCTGAAGGTCTGAAAAGCCCAACCCCTGAGCTCAACCAACTAACCAATTTTTAGTCATATTTCTAATATATGAACTAGATTCCTTTAATTAGCATCAATATTATCCATATATATATATATATACGTGTGTATCCATATATATATATATACACACACGTACATACAGTTTACCCCAGAGCAACCAGTGCATTTGGTTCAGAAGTTGTATTTACACAATAGCTCTCCAAAGACTACTGGATTCAAGCAGTGGCACCAAGGTACACACATCAGTGAAAATCTTTATCTCCACAGAACACAACAGCACTGTGGGTCAGAAAAGGTAAAATTCAGGCTATTAAGCAGGGTATTCCAGTTTGGTTGAACCCCAGGAAAGATCTTTTGAAAGCAAGGCCCTGTATCTTCATTTTTAAGCAGCCTGCCAGGATGTACTTGCTTTCAGGACCCAAAGCTTTTTGCACGTGCCAAGTCATTTCTCCTCCCTACTTAGGAAGCTTTAAAATCCTATTCTGATTTTGCCATGAGTGCAATTGCGTACTGCTTTGCTCTTCCTAAGCAACTAGGAGGTGGGTAGAGAGCTGTAAGGGGGAGATGGCAATTGAGCAGGGATTCAGGCTGGCTCCAACTACTGATTCTTCAAATGCTCCTCAACATTCAGACTTCACCAAGACATAATGAAGGAAGGCAAACAACTCTCTCACTCTCTAAGTCCCATATTTTTCAAGAGTTCTAGAATCTGTCACTGTGCTTGCAGCTTTCCCTTAAGAATGACATGATTATTGGCATGTTCTCTCTCTTCTGTTGAGAGACAAAAAGGTAGGATGGGGCTGTTGATCTGACTCTAGAGTGGCTTGGGTAGGCTGGAGGCACTGGAGTTAACTCCCTGAAGTTTGTCTGGCTTGCACTAATGCACATAGGGACAGCTGCAGCTGTTCAATCACTTTTGTTTTACTGGAGGTTTGTTTAAACAAACAAAAAAACCCCAACCCTTTACTGTTCAGGCTTTTCTCTGCCTATAAAAGTTTCCACTTATTAAAAAACACATATAAATATTTTTAAAAGCTGCCTCCTCTCAGAGAATTTGATTACTGTAATATAAGTGTGTGTAAGCTGTCAGAGACATATGAGTCACCAAAATAGGACCACACAATCAAGATGTTTATAAACTCTTCAAAGGAAACCAAGAGCACAGTTTGGAAAGAGGAATAAGAGCACACCTAACAAATGTGTGGATTGTGACAAACTGATGGGAAGGTACTTCTGAGATCACTTGAAATTCTCATTTATCGCAGTACTGAATTTTGGAGACCATATGACAGCCAAAAGTGCTTTAAAACTTACATGTTGATGCAGTTACCTTTTTAAATCAAACTCATTTTCTAAAGCGTGCTAAACCACAGCACCTTCTCAAATTGTGTTTTGAAAAATTCATTCTGCCAGTCAAACTTAATCTTTTTTGTTTCTTTTGAGGTGAAATTTTGTCTTCGTGGAAGCTGGATTGACATTAGAGACAACTGATACAGGTTTGTTAAGAAAAAAAGAGATCAGAGTTGTGCTTAACATCTGTAAGTATAACATACCTGGTTCCTGAAGTGCTGTGCTAGATTTCTCCTCAGGAACCGGACAAAAACCATGTCCCACTTCGCACAATGATTCATGATGTGAGAAAACACCCTATGGACAGTCAGCTCAAACTAATTTTATTTGTTAACCAACAAAGGTTGGTCTTAGGCCCAGCTCTGGCCAAGGTAAACAGATTGTTACATTAACAGCCAAAACTCAAATCCCTTCTAAGCCAAGAGAAAAATAAAATGGCAAAACTGGGACAGATCTGGTTTCTCTTTTTTGAGACATTTTCTTCAAAATATTGTACCTCACAATGCCTGAAAGTCAAACCTGCCCAAGCCTGCAAACTCTAGCTACTAGACTCTTTCTGTTAGAAGAAGGCATTTTGTACATGAGGAATGAAATCCAGTATCAAAAGCTATTCAAGTTATTTTGATCTACAAGGGGAACATTCATTCTCATGCCAACAAAATCAGCTATTCCTAGTCTTATATTACCATCAATCCAAATTGTAACATAAAAACTCATGAAATAGAATCAAAGCTAGTTATTAACAGCCCTGCTGGAGACTGGCACAGTACAACTCATTACTGCAATATCAGGGACAAAGATTTTTTTAATTTAATGCTTAGTGGTTTGGATTTAAAATACACAATTTGAATTGCTAATGCTATGAACCAGGCATTGAAATGTAACCTGACAGCTGTATTTTTAAAAAGCACATCTAGAAAAAAAATTGTTGATTGAAAATTTAACTAGTCCTACCACTCATTCCCCAAGTTAGTCTTGCACATACAGGTGAAATGATTTTGTTGATAATTACAAATATTTTTCTTATCGCTTTTTTCCTTGCCACATTTTAAATTACAAGTAAAATCTAATCTCTTAAACTGACCTAGTCAGAATTTCTTTAATAATGTTACCAAACTTGAAGACAGAAGTTTCTCTGTTTATTCTATTTTCAGTTATTGTACAGTGCCTTTCCAAGCAAGAAATAATAAAGAAAAGAAACAGAGATTTGCTACTGTGCAACAAAAACTATGTTATTAAATCAGTTTCCTGTGAGACATCTGAAGTGTGTAGGCACAATGGAAATGTTATTAACCTCTTTGGCACTATTCCACCCAAGTAACAGCATCCATATGGCAACACCACCTTCTGCAGCAGTCAGGTTTCACACCCAAATGTAGACTTTAGAGTGGTGAATACAGTTAGACATGGCAGTCAAGGAGTTAAGAGCTTCTCTACTGTAAGCTTTATGTTTTTGCTTTTGTAAATCACTCAGTTTCATGTGAATGATACTGTTGCATTGGCTTACCAAAAAAAAAGAACTGAAACCAGACAGACTACCTGCAAATATTCTACATTCAAGCTTTCAATTAAAGTTCAAATTACGTTTCCTCAGAAGAGAGTGCATCAGAGCTTTTCTCTTTTGCATAAAGATAACATTTTATAACGGGTTAAAAATCTGACCACTGAATTCCATCTGCCTCAGAACTTCACAGACAAGGTCTTCTTCAAATGTGCTGTTCTATCTAAGGCACCTGGGTACAAACTGGTGAGCCTAGCACACTTGCAGAGCTTATGGGCACACTTAAAAAAGACCCACATAATTCTTGCTATATGACAGGCTGTAATAAAACTCTTAGTAAAATATTAGGAACCACCAGGAGAGAAAAAATCGATACCTTTTATTAGATCAAATAGACCAAACATCAAAGCACAACTGACTTACAATCTGAACTCAAATTTAATAAAAAAACCAAAAAAAAACCCCCAAACCCAAAAACAAACAAACAAACAAAAAAAACCACAAAAAACCCCACAAAAGAACCCAAACAAACAAAAAAACCCCACCACCACCACCAAAAAAACCAAAACCAAACTACATTACATTCAATAATGCTGGTTTCCTAAACTAGATCTGGAGGGCCATCTGAAGATCAAACATGACCTACAAGGCCACTGTTTTCTTCACCCTAAGAATGCTGAGCAGCTGGCAGGCCAATCACAGGAGGGATGCTGTGGTACAAATACGACTGAGAGAAGAGAATGAAGATAGATTCATATAAAGTCTGATCGGGCTCTTCTACCACAGAACAGAATAATCTGTAGTTTATAAAGATTGAACTCTCTCAATGTCATTACACTTTATAATATGAGATGAAGGAATGAATCACTGAACAGGCCTTGCAGTCTTCATTCTACCAAAATAGAAATGCCTCTTAAAAAATTTGATTAAATAACAATATACCACTAACTTTACAGCTTAAATGTAAATTGCAACTAGGATTTTTAAGAAAGTTTGAGCTGTTAGTGTTGTAGCATGTCTGTGGCACAAAAATATAACTTCAACATTTTGTATGTACTTGACTGCAAGCAAGTTCCGTAATTTCCTTGAAAAATTAATTCCAAATTTTGCTCAATTTTTAACATTTCTCTTTTGCAACATTATCAGGAATAATACTCCCTGCTAAAAGTATGTGCAAGGATTTCAGTTCCTAAAAAAAGAAAAGCTGGAGGGGAAGGAAAAAGCAATATCAGAAGGAAAAGCAGTACTATTTAATCTTCAAGATGTTAAATCCGTGCTACATGATAAACAGCAACTCCTCCACTAAGACAACAGCCTTCAGTTTACATTACATTTTCCTATTTCCCCTTTGCAAACAATGGGGGGGAGCTAAAGGTCATGGTCCTAGAATAGTACCTTCACTGCATCACCCTCTCAAGGAGCAGAGCAGCCCCAGAAGGGGCCGCCTAAGCCTTATTGCCCAGGGTCCTTTTCTTGTTACAGTCCCAGCCCCCTCCCACAGGCCACAAACCCTCCTCACCCAGTCTGCACCCTGGGAACATCACAGGCAGGCACAGAGCACTCAGGACAGATGGGAAGCATTTGAGGGGAAGCCCCGTGGTGTGCAATTCACATGCACAGACACAGGCACAGAAAGAGAAGAGCTGTGCAGAGGACCCCAACCAAATCCTAATCTAGAGGACAGGGAACACTTGGCCTGGGGCTGTCCTGATGTGACTCTTCTCTGGGCAGCAGCAGAGCTGAAGCCACTCCAGCTGACAAAAAGCCCGAGCTGTCCTCCAAGAGGAGAGGAGAGCTAGTTTTCTGTTTTTCAAAGAGGTATGCTTGGTTCCAGTTTTCAAAACACACAAACACGCAGTTATTTGAGTGGAAATCACCCAGTAGGACAAGAAATACTTTATATTCCAGCTAAGGCATTTAGTATGACCACAATCCATCGAAAAAATCTCACACTTACAGTCAGGTAAAGAACAACAGTAAGTCAGTGTGTTTGTATTTTTGTATCTACATGGGGCATTTCCACATAAAATACACATCTCATAGCAAGTCTGTGGTAAACAACTTCAGGCAGGTATTTCTAATAAGCATTATGGATTTAAGTCTTTCTTAAGCCTATCATAGCAGTTGCTTCTTAGTGAATTTATTGTGTCACACCATATCTCTGATAAAAACGTTTTATGCAATATGCCAAAGCACATCTGAGCACCAGAAATGTTCATGCACGAGTAAGCAATGAAAGATCACTGTGATAGTTCTAGGTGGCAGCAGTTACATCTGTATTCCCCCTTAATACCACTTTGAATCCAACAACACATGTTAGATTTTATTGGGATGAGTCTCCTTAACCCTTTAGAAAGACTGAGATTGAATAGACAATCTTTGGCATTCATGTGGCTCTCAGTTGGAGGAAGCATTTCTATTCCATGAATTAACTGATCTTTTCCTGAGGGCAAAATGGTCCTTCTGCCTTGGACAACAAACTACTCAAATCCCATTGTTGCTGCTGAAAGAGACTAATTTTACTGTAATCCATTGGTTCTATTAACCAGAGTGCCTCTCAACTACAGCAGATGCTCCCAGTGTACAGCATGCACAAACAAACCTACCTTAAATTCACATTGTCAAGTTTGCAGACAACGTGCATTGTGTTAACCTGTGATTGAAGAAATATAGTGCTTCTCAGAGGCAAAATTGTCTTGAGAGCTGTTCACGTTTGGAATTGTTCTTGCCCTCAGAAACTAATGCACACAAGGACCCATTCGGAAGAAATGGAAGACATTCGATTCAGAGGAAAACATTTAACATCATCTTAACATGAGTTCCTGCCTCCTCCAATATCCATAAAAACAATTCAAAGTTCTGAAGAGTGTAAATTATTATACCCATTGCTGAGAAAAACAGAAAAGGAGAAGAGTACTGTAACTTAAGGTAAGTAAAGACAAACAAGTCCCATTTGACAAACTATATGTTCATACAAACTTGTTAGTAATGCTTCTCTACTCTTGCAGTTTCTAAATCTGATTATCAGACAACTGAGAGGATATAGGAAGGATATGAGTTACTTCTTCAGAACAAAAAGGAGACAGATTACAGCTACATACACCCAGAACTATTCATAAATTACCATTTAGCTAAATTCATAAGAACTGCTACCAAATTAATGTATCACCATAAAAAATAAGCAGGACAGAAAAGCTGATGCCATGAAAACAAGTGCTTTGTTAAATTACACCGAAGTACTAGCCCAGTAATGTAGTCCCAAAGTCGCCTTGATAGTATTTATAGATGCCGATGGATAGTACTGAGGTGGAAAGATGAATAAAAAAATTGAAAAGACAAGGAACAACTAGTTTTCAGTGACATGACGTAGCATCATTTAACCCTCAGGAATATGAGCAGAGGTTGTGGTCAACAACTGGTTCACAGTCTTCATATTGTGCGATGCATAGCACTTGTTAAAACTCTGAGCTTCTAAGCCGGCAACATTCACCTCATCTCATTAAAATCAGAGTAGAGGCATGAATGTAATTATGAATATGATCTCAGAGGAGCTTGGAGGATTTCACTAGATGCCTAAGCTGTTACTATCACCACACGTCTTTGCCAAAAGTAGCAACCCTTTTGCACAGGAGGAGGATGGGGAGAATACAACACACTCCTCTGCATCCTAGCCACATTTGCTTGAAGTGCTCATAAAAATGGTGTTACATTAAATAACCAGACTGAAAAGTGGTGCAGAGATACATCGTGTTGTGGCATTCTTGCTTTTGGAAGTGGCAATTTCTGCGAGAAGAGGTTGCTGGCAGCAGTAGCCTGATACAGCCAAAATCCTCACACTATGCTACAGCCCTTCGCTGTGTGATGCCAGCTGCAGACAATCACGGTGTCTTGTAGCAGTTTCAAAGGTACGTTGTTTTCCCTCCATTTAAGGGAATGCTATAATTTTTAAGACAGCAGTTGGAAAATCTTTACCCCAGCAGCAACTTTTCTGATTCCACCTGTCAAATGCTAGGACTACAAACCAGTGCTGTGTTTTAACTGATGCATTATAAACTGTCACAAAGACGTGTGTTGTACAACAGCGAGAAGCCGGGCTGGATGGAGAAAGAAGTAATCAGCTTTTATCTTTCTAACCTCTTACATAAATGCAAGCATTTCAAGCTACAAAACTTCACATTCAGAGGAAGGTCAGGGCCAGTATGGAACTCCTCAGCAATTTGATAATTTATAAGCTAAATTTAAGGACACAGCTATTGTGCTTTCACATACAACAGACTTGCGGGCATTACAGGAGCTGTAACTCCTGTGTGTGTGTGCTGGGGCTCGCAGCCCTGAGTGCAAGAGCTCAGATGATGGGTAATTTGCATTTCACCACCATGGTAATACAACATTTACATGCCAGCATCAAGCCATCTCCACTAATCCTCTACACCACGCTGAAAGAAAAGCCAGCAACCACCTAAGGTGTTAAAACCACCCAGCTTCCTCAGTTATGTGAGCAACAATCGAAGGTAGGATAGGAATATTTGGGAAAAGGACATGTGATTAAAAGAACACCTTTACCACCTATCAATATAATATTTTCTTGAATAATAAAGAAATCTCATAAAACTGCTGCTCATGACCCTTAGCAACTTCTCTTTTAACATCAGGGTTTTTTATTCTCCTTCAAACTGTGGTGAGAACAACAGGACTGAAAAAAATGCTGCTTCAGAAGTTACTGCATATATGAATTCACAAGTTCCAGACAGTCTTTGGGCAAATAAACTTCACTATTATATCAGATACCATGTGTCAGCTTCTGTGCATTAAAAAACTTTCAAATTTCAATTTTAGATTTCAGGATGCAATTCTGGAGTAATCAGTTTTTGATGGTATCTTTAATGCCTCTGTTTTCTCAGCTCAAATCATTTTCTGCAGGTAATGTTTTCTGGATGTCACAATAAATGGAATTCACAAACTAACACTTTTTTTTTGTCTTTTACTTTACAAAAATGTTTCCCCATCAGAAGCATTAGCTGCTCTGGTTTGTTTTAATGGTGCTTTTCAAAATCCCATGTGTCATTCATAGGCCTGGGCAAGGAGGCACTTCCATTAACATTTTTTAGTTTTATTTTCTCTTTGAGAAATAACTTTAATTTTGAACAAGGCGAAGCCTTTCAGAAGGCAGAGATTATGCTGCAAGTAGAAGACACAGCTCTTTGAACAGCTATCTCTGGTAGCATGTTAAAGGTCTCAAGAAGTCTCCTCCACCAGAAAAAACTCTGTCTTACTTCCAAGAGATCTTCTTTAACTCTTGTGATGAGAACAAACCTCCAAAAGGGAGACACTACACAGAGCTCCTCCTTAGAAGAAAAATCCTGAAAGCAAAACCTGATGCAAGCCAAAGAAGTACATCTGAAAGCTTATCCCTGACTTTCATTGTGAGCCAGAACAGCTTGTGACCTGATGATAGCATTGTTCCAATAGGGAATCTGAGCCACTCTGTGCTGGGTGAATGGGAATGCTCAGCCGAGCTGCACACAGAGTGAAAGCACAAACAACATTCAGCATTCAGACAGAAGAACCCATTGCTGCACTGAGGATGGGGGGGAAAGGGGGAGAAAGCAGCAGGATGGAGCTTTATGGAACCCAAGCAAACAAACAGAGGCATAAATACTATTGTTTTATAAGCAGTTATTCTTCTGACAACCTCCTCCTCTCATCCACCCCAGTAACCAACACTGGTACTGTCTGGAACAGAACAAAGCATGTGGCCAAGGAAGTAACAACAAGACAGATTCTTCTCAAGACAAGTAGAACTTCCTCAGATGCTGGCACAGAATCTTTCTACGGCATCCAGGAGACAACAGGCAGGTTAAACCATGCAACCAAGAGAACTAGAGAGGACAGAAATAAGGTGGTCACTGAATGTTATCTACCTTGAGCACTTCTTCCAAGGCTAAGGAAGAAGCTTTTTTCCCATCTAAGAAAAAGGTTCCTGGACTCCATCCCCTTAAAGAATCTTTTAATGACCTTTCTTGGTTTTGAGTGATACAAGCTCTTAGAGTTAAGGAAACCAGAAGCCAAAACTAACTGTAGATTTCAGAGGGTATGGAGAGGCAAAGAGCATTTCTTACATTCAATTTCTCTACCTGCAAAGCCGCACTTACATCAGTTCCTTGGTTTTGGTTCGAGAGAGACACTGACAGACTTGAACAGACAGGAACTGAAATTCTTCTTAAAATAGCAACATCCTGCTTTTAAATTCTCCAAATTAAAAAAAACATTGGAACTCCAGCATTTGGCTTTGCCAACTTCCACAACCTGTTTTATTCCACACACCAGAGGCACCACTCTTCCATCAGAAAATATCAAAAATGTGGCTGGCAAAACACAATATGCAACACACACCTCAGCATTATTCCAGGGTACCAATTCTGACTCTGAAAAAAACCCTGCAGTTTAAAGCAATAGTCTCTAAATGACAATCAGCCCCTCTCCTTCCTGACATCATATTTATGGGAATCCAGCCAAAGGTTTCTTCTGTCCCTAATTCCAAATAAAATGCATCAAGGATCACCTACAATTGTGCTACACTCCACACCAGATTGCCTTCAGAATTCTGTATATCTTTGCATCTTAATTTAGAGAATTTTGAGACTCTGTAAGTGAAGTACATAGAAAAGCTTTCTGAAAAGGGAAGCAGTACATTTGAAAGACAGGTCAAAGAGAAGGAAAGATGAATTTGAAGGAAATGCATATGAAAAGATGGGATGACAGAGCATCAGGTATGTGAACAGACAAAAAAAAAAAAGGCTGAAGAGCATCTGTCCTGAGAAACAGCTGGGAAACTAGTATCAATTTATTTTAAGAAGAAAAGAAACCCAGCCCAACAGTCAAAAACCACCACAACACATGAACCCAAAGCAACAAAACACAGCTTACAAAGGGAAAGAAGCATACATGTACTTCTGTAGGTGATGAGAAGAGGTGCAACTGCTTTCTGACAGGTGAAGGAATGAGGTGAAGGAATGAGAAACACACAGGAATACAAGACTGTTTTCTCCACAACGGTGAACAAACTATCAAATACACTGCAGAGGAATACATATTAATAGATGTCTCATGACTCCAGAACCAGTGCAAACAACTTTGAATTGTCAGAAGATAGTTCATCATGAACTAGAAGGTATCTTATCTTAATCTTCCACGAACCACAGTCAGATAATTGAGATGTCAGCTAATCAAAAGCACTATTTATAGGTGCTTCACACACAGAAATTGTAGCCTTTAAAATAAGTCGCATGGTTAATGCAAGTCAAAGTGAGCAATTCTGAAGGGCGGTATGAGCTGACAGAACAAAGACTATTCAAACTGACCTCAGTGGTCAAAGTTAAACTGACAAGTGTATTTCAGCTGTTTTCAAATGCAGCTAAAGAAAGGTATTTGAAATGATCAGCAGATACAAGGGACTTTTGTATTAAGTTTCAAAGAAAATAAAGATTTTTCCCATTTTAAAAGAGATTACTGGATGGAGGAGGAAATAGCAGCTGTCCAGGAAGATGAACATTAAAAGCAACTATAACCAAAGATGACAGCAACAGCAGCAGGAAGATTTCTCTCCCAGATGAAAGGTTGTTTCTTGCAACAGAAAGAGCTGATCTTACTTGTACAAATTAGTAGGCTGTTCAAGGATAAATCTCTTTTCATCACACACTTAGTCAAGCAAGGAAGAAGTCAGAGAAGGATTCTGCTTATTAAGCAAACCTGCCATCAATAAAATAGCAGTTAACTAGACTGGATTAACTATACACACAAATCCCTTGATTAACCACGTTACCTCTATGATGTTGGAGAGTTCTATACAGAGAGATAAAATTGACCCACTGTGATCTACGAGACTTACAGACTGCTACAAAGAAAGAAGCAACTGAGAAGCTGGTCGAATCTATAAGCTAACTACTAAAAGTCAACAAAATCCATAAAATATTTAGTTTTGTGCCTGGAAAATTAACTTTTTTGTTCAAGTTGCTAACAAAAATAGCTACAAAGAACACACTTCCAACATTAAGAATGCAGCAATTAACAATGAATCAAGATTAAAAGTAATCTAGTATCAGACTGAGATTAACAACTGAACTAGTTACATGATCAGCTCAGAGCAGCAGATGGCTTAGAATCTTAAAATTAGATAAAACTTAAATGTTACCATTTTCATTAAACAAAAATGCAACAAAAGCCCAGAAGTGTATCAAACTTCAAAAGTACTAGTTCAGAGGTTTAACCTTTTGACTTCAATATCAATATTTAAGTGTGAATCAAATCTAGATTTCAAGATTGCACAGTGATTAACCTTTTCTTTCCCATATGCAATCTAAAAATACAGACATAAAAAAGGAAAAGCTTGTAAGCTACCAAGCTAGTCTTCTCCACAACCGCTGGCAGCCTGATGCTTCTCTGAACAAAAATTAAAATCATATAATGAGGTGTGGCACATGCCATCAAAAAAATCTTTAATATCATGAGGATTTGTAAATTTGTGGACACTTTTTATACTCTCCTGGAACTAGAATTTTATTTTTCATTATATCAGCAGGTGAAGTTACAAGTATTTCTTACTACCAGGCCTGCCTTCACATGGTGCAGTTTTTCTCTTCCCTGTTCACAGGACCTGCCTGGAAGCCCTGCTGCTCACTCTCAGGGGTTCAGGAATACCCACTGGCACAAACTGCTGGATCATGCACTCAAGGCAAGGATCTCAAGATCAGCCTTTACTGGAAGGCTTTCACTCTCTGCACTCATTTCTCCATCCCTTCCCTCAGCCCAGCCATTTAAAATCTGATGGAACAAAGTCAGGTTCCTCTAGGGTTAGGATTTTTTTTGGTAGGAATTGTTTGAGGTGCTTTAGCTGCTTTGTGTAGGTTTTTGAGGGCTTCTTCTATGTGATAGTTTAAGCAGAAAAGCTGGATATTTGCATTCAATGAACATGGCAGTTCTGCAGTCTCAATGAACTGTAATACCAGGCTATTTCATGGGAAATTAAGGTGGTCTTGTCTAGAGTGAAAGGTTTGGATAGGATATTTTTCCGTAAAGCTGTTGATGACAATAAAGACATATTCATAAGAAATGGCTAAAGAAAAATTAAATCTTCAGTAGTAAATCTTCATCAATAAAACATTCAAATATTGTTTATAAATAAGCATGACCACTCTTCCAAAGCAAGCCATTAATCCTTACATATGGAAACATAAGGCTAAAGCTAAAACACTTTTTTATAAGTGGTCCAAATTTTACAGCAAAGACGTTTTTTAAACCTTGCCATAATGAAACCTCTAAATAAAGGCATCTTTTTCTGGGCACAGTTTGGAATCTCTGGTGTGCCCTTTGACAGTGGGAAATAGAGGAGCACTAACAGCTCAATAACAGCTCAGTGAGACCTCACAGAAAGAACAGCAGGAATGAGAAAAACACAGAAAAATTAAGCTGAGGTCTTGCTGCTTGCCAGTTTTGTATCTGTCACAAGGACAGCAAATTTTCAATGCTGCACAAGCCTGTCAGGGAAAAAAAAAATCCACTCTGCCAAGTTACCAGAGTATGAAAAATATTTCTTGCCAGTGGTAAGGATGAATCAGCAACCGAAGATAGAGAACATATTTGACTTAAGCCTGACATGAGAGTTCTCAAAGAATGGCTTTACAATTGGCTCAAAAATGAAAAGTTCTCTACATTTACTCTTATACTCTGATACTGCTGCTGCCTTTGATGAAAACCTTTATAAATCCAGCTCATGGGGAAAGACATACAAAGAGAGTGCTACACATAAAGAGAGCCAGGCTGACACAAGTAGTCCATACAGCACCAGCAGTTGCACTGACCTCCAAGAATTTCTTCCCACAAAACCAACCCAAAACAAGCAGGAAAACACCCTGAAGTGACTTCTGTGTGTGTTTGTTTTGAGACCACATTATCAATAAAAAGCACCAATATGTTGCTTTTTTGAGGTAACAAGCAAGTTCCTGGAAACTGCAAGTGGAGAACACATGTTATGAGGATTCCTATTTTGCAGGGGTGTTTTTTTGTTTGCTTGTTTTAGGTGGGTTGGGGGTTTTTTAAATGTAAGTTGCGAATTCATTAATTACAAATTACTTGTGGGACATAAACCACTTAGTTTTTAAATACAAGCAGTGTGACCACTGAAAGCTAATTAAATATTGATAGATCATTTTGAATGCTTTGGGTTGGGAGGGACCTTTAAAGATCTAGATCTAGTCTAATTGGGCCTTGACTTGCAACACATGCAACGAATCTATATTGACACTTTTGAAAAAGCATTAGTTCCCCGGGGAGCTGTGCACCAATGCTGACTTTGATCTTCAAATAAATGAATAGACTTACACTGGTTGTGGTGTGAGCTGGTTTCAGTTGTCAGAAGTGATTTAGCTGCACAGTATGAAAGGCAGAGAATGAGATAAAGAGGAACTTTTTCCTTCTGTACAATACTCCTAACGAAATTCAAAGGCAGAGTTCAAAAGATACCACTTTATACTGATGCTACAAATTAATCAGAAGTTAGGGATATTTTCCTTGTATCACTGCTCAGCTTTCTATAATACTTTATCTTTGTTGCTAAAGAGAATTTTTTCAGCACAGACATCATTTCTGATCCACAGCTCTACACAACTCTTCATACTAAATCAGAAGCACAAATTCTCAGCAGCACTCCCCCTGGAATACAAACTGCTATAAGACTGGGAACAAAGACATCCTTTCCCCTTCCACTGCTCATCCTCCACTATGCCCCATTCTCTAAGGCAAAGTTATGTTAGGAACAAAGCATAGCCAAGACCTTGCAACCATCATCTCACCACACAGCTTTTATGTGGAATTACCACTGCATTCCCAAGGGTTGGTTTCTATTGATGCTTCTCAGTTAACAATTATAAAAAGGAGGGGAAAGTCAACTTCATTTGATAATACAGTCCATGACTACTGAACTGCAGTATTTGCATATTCTCTCACACATAGGGACTTCAAGCGTTTATTGTGTTTCCTCTCAGTGTGAAGTAGACTGTCAGCAATTACTTTTACATTAGCTGAATTACTGAATCTTGATACTCACCTCCCCTCTCATTCCCCTCCCCCTAATATATTCTTTCATCATTTCTCAGTGTACAGAATGTAGATATGCCCTGCAGCTACTTCCTGCTTCTGCATCAAGGGAAAACATCCGCTCCCTGGTCCAGGATTTTAAAAACCACACAGATAGGAACCATACAAAATCCATCATCATTTTTTCTAAGCTTGCTCTATACCAGCAGGATCAGAGCATAACAACAGATACCATCTCTGCGGCTGTTTCCACTCCTTTGATCTCATCAGGGCTAACCTGCTTGCAGCACTTCAGTGACCTCTAACACATCAGACTTGAAATTTCAGCTGCTCATTTCACATTACCAAGCTCTCCATTTTCTCCTCCTAACATATGCGACCCTTCCCCTGCAACCAGAGGAGGAGTCAATGCATTATCTACAAGGTCAACACTGACCTCCTACAGGAATTCTGATACACCAGCAGTAATCTTAAAAAACCCTCTAACATCTGGTAAATAACAATTACAAAATAAGCAATCTGAATAATATCACAGAAAATTGTGATAAATTGTATATATTACATTAGTAGCAGTTTAAACAGAAATATGTATGCACTCAGCATTCATATCAAAAGAAAACAGCTTCTCAATAAAGTGTTTTATTACATTACATTATTATTATTACATGCACATTACATTGCTTCTTTAAACCCAGGCAGAAAAAAACCCTTTTCTAGCAGCTCTGTTGTAATTTTCTACAGATAAATCTTTGATTAGCACAAAAAACAGGCAAGAATTCGGCTCTTCTAAGAAACCATTTATTTTAAGTATTATGTTCTTTATCACACTTCCTGAGGTAAAAGCAACAGTTAATATAAAAAACCAACTATAATGGAGAGTCTGAGGAAAGAAAAGCTACTGGAAAGGAGCAAGCAGAAGAGATGTCACAATCAGAAATTATTTTCATAATCTTTTACACATACACACATATTTGCATATTTCATATTTCTTGATTTCCAACCACTATCTTGATCCATGTAGAAGGCAGCTCTGACAACATTTTATTACAGAAATGTCATTATCTCTTGATCTCTAAGAAAAGAAAGCTTCATGCCAGCTATTTTTTAATGAAACTTTTTACAGGTTACTGAAAATATTTTATTGTGGTTTGTGAAAACTCCACTGGAACTCAGACCATATGCCATTCACAGACTGTATAATGTCACCAAACCAATGGAAATCTGATCCTGAACAGCTCCAATGTAACTCCTTTCTTGTGAGAAACAAACCTACCAACGACCACAAAGAATTAAAATCAGTAACATCCCCTATGAGGAGGAGAATAAATACTTTTTACAAGTTGGGAAGGATTTTTACACAATATTTTCTCTATAAAGCCACTTTAGAGTTGCTTAAAACCTTATTTAAAAAAAAAATCAAGTGTAAACAGTCATGCTAATCATCTTTCTTATGACTTCCCCTTATTCAGCTGAAACTGTTCAACTGCCTTCAAGGATGACTAGAATGACAAATATCACTTCTATTTAAAAAATCTTACAGCTATTTTCCTGAAAGGCTCCAATATCTAGACCATTTTGGAGAGGCAACCACAAGCACACCTACCATCTCCTGTTAGTGATGTGTACAACTTCTGCTAAGCTCAGGCCTCAGAAATCCTTCATTTTAGAGGGGAGCATAGAGTTGGGGAGGAGTGTCCCAGCTGCACTCCCCAGGGCTCCTGCTGCAGTGAGCACTCTCCAGGTGTCACCATGGGGCCAAGCAGAAGTTTGGATGCAGGCACAGCTCTGGTGCTGGAGGTGAGCCTGGCCCCAGACACAGGAAATGTGCTCAGAGCACTACCTCTGTTGATGCTGTGATAAGAAAGAGGAAGAAGAGGAAGCAGCATCTCTTGAATGTGGAAAGAGAAACAGATGAGGGGCAAAGTTGAGGACAGGGGATAAAGGAGAATTTGGAAAATGGAAAGAAAAAAATAAGAAAGGTAAAAACAGAAAAAGGGCTTGCAACTGGTACAAAATAATCAGACTCTCACATAGACTGAAACCTTTTGAATTAACAATGCAAACTAATGCACGATTGCATTAGTTCTTGGTGTAACATTCTTTTAGTGTGCACAAACTAGCTGCAGTATTTCACAGCAAAGCACCTTTCTCAAGCAATTATGTAAAATGACACAGACAGCAGCTGCCTGCCAGTGTAACTAATCTAACTGGTTCAAAGGGCACAAGACTCTCTCTGGATCCAAACTCCCAACTATGGTGGCAGCAGAGGTGATCGATGTGATTTCACATAAACAAAAGCAGTGTTTCCTCTCTTCCCCTTCCCAGATAGCAGAGCTTTAACAATACCTTGAAAAACATTTAGATGAAAAAAATATTGATGAAGAAAGTGTTTAAGCACAGTGATGAAGGTTTCAACTGCATAGCTTCCTTGCAATGTTATTATACAGGACCCACACCTCATTTAATGCACTGAACTGGCTGTGCTTTGAACATGAGCAAAGACTGCAGAGCAGAAGAAAAGGGTGTTCCTTCATTTACTGCAGAAGTTGGGAGGTGTGTCTCGACTGACAGAAGGAGCTGCACAGCTGTTTTGTGCTGATGGCAGTTAAATGCTGCTCTCTAGAATCACACTTCTAATCTTGCATTTTCTAAATTTGATAAGCGGGACATTTCAAACCAGGTTTCCCCCAAGGAACTCCCATATCTACTTTGTTTTCTGCACGTTCAACTTCAGGAGGACAGTCTGATGAGTGGACACCCCATCCTCTTGCAGACTGAGTTCCCTAACCATATGCAAGTCTAAGTAGTTTCAAAATAAAAACAGAACAAAACAAACCCAAAAGCAACAACAAACAAACAACCCCCCCCCACATACACAAGTCCCCACAAAACACCACCTCTTCATTTCTCAAACATTTAAGGAGGGGGACCAAGCTTGCTTCACTACATTCACCTTTAAGATCTTTGTCTTATCCCCCTTTTTTATGCTGTAGAGAACTAACATCATTATTTCACTCAACTCCCCTGACAAGTCCATTCCAAGTGTAAATTAATTAATTTTAATGCACTCTACCTATGATGTCATAGAAGAACTCATAAAACACCAATTACACTAAGTATTTCTTGTAAGATTTGGGGTGTTCTGTGAAAAAGCACTGAATCTCAGTAGACAGGTACGTATAACACACACATATACACACGCACAGTGTTGGGCTAAAAACACACTGCAGTGCCACACAAAATATAAATGGTTAAAATAGAAGGCATACAAGTAATCTGAAAATAAAATGTTAGGAATCTCAACAGTGTAGTACACAAAGAATTCACCTATTCTCTTCTGCATCTCAGATACCTTACAAAAATGTTAACTATTTAAAAAATGTTTTTAATAAAACTGCTTTCATTTGATATCTCCTAGAAAGATTTTACTTATATGCTATGCATATCTTCACCTACTTGCACAATTTTTCTATTTGTTTGTAAACGATGAGAATCACCATTTAAAGATATGAACAACAATTAAATCATATCTACCTTCCCTCCACTCCCATTTTGCAAAGCAAAGTATGACTGAATCATGGTGATTTAGAAAAGTCATCATCCAAATGAGCTTCAAAGAAGCCAGATGTGTAGGATCACAGCCCAGGAGAGGGATGGGTGGGTAAAAAGAAAAAAATATGGCCTTTACTACCAAGTTACAGTATTAAAAACCTTCCTAGAGCTCTACCAATGCAAATTACTTTGTTGGTTCTTTAGTGCCTTCCTTAATCTTTTGAACCATGAAGGCTAATATTTGGACTATGGATTAAATTGAAATCAGAAAAGTCTTACTGTATCACAATACAAACTTAGTAAGAAATAAACGCATGGGGAGAGATTAGGAAACCAAAAACAATTTTTAAAAAGGTTATTTCTTCTGATATGCCCTACAGAGTACAGATTCTGCTCCATTCAGCAGTTACAAAGCCTACCTCTCAATACAACGCTATGCTTAAAATCTTAACTCTTGTGACAGAGGACAGAAGTTGAGAGCTGTGCCAATGAGCCGCAAACCAACCTTAAGAGAGCTTCTACAATGCCCCCAATTAACTGTGGCAGCCTGGGATGCCGGCCTAGTGTCAGCAGCGGCGGAGTTCAGCCCGATCAATACAGCCGAATGAGCTGCATAGGGATGAACCCATCTCAGCCCGAACGGGAGAACTAACTGAAAGTCGATAGCAAAAAGCTTGTGCTTGATCTGGTAACACATAGGTAGAGCAGCTGTGCCTCGTTCCCATAGCACCCCGCAAACTAATCTCTCAAAGAACAAAGGGACGATTTATTTCCTACTATATTCCCAACGTCACTGTATTACAACAGGTGAAATTGTGTAAAATGTCTTCCCACACAACGCATTATATTCAGTCGTTTCGGTGATGCTGCTCTCAGGTTCCCCCACAGTCCAACCGCATTTCCGCCGCCGTGAGCGAAGCGGGCAGCCTGGGGCCTGGGGACATCCGAACTGTTTCGGAGCGCCGTTCGCTGCTGTCTCCAGACGCCGGCCAGTGTGTGCA
>VZRQ01005687.1:38349-72567 GCA_013397975.1 Machaerirhynchus nigripectus
GCTGCATCCTGCGTCCTGCGCCGCGGCTCCCTCAGCGCGTACGAGGAAAAGGAAATATATAGAAATCAGGCAAGAGAAGGGACTCAGCCTTCAGCTCCTGCAGCCGGCTGGGTCCCCGCTGCCGCCGGGAAAGCAGCCCAGGACGAAAGCGCCCGGAGTAGCCCGTGCCGCCGAGCCGCGGGAGGGGCGGGCGGTGAGCGCGGCGCGGGGCGGGAGCGGTTCGGGCTCNGCAGGAAGCGGGGCCGCGCCGCGGTCCGGCGGGGGTAGGGGCAGCGAAGAGCGGAGCCGCGACCGGGAGCGGGGTGGCTGCCTCCCTCTCGGGGCAGGACTCCGAGGGCGCGGGGAGGGAACGGGGCGCGTCCTCGCTGGGCGCTGGGGGAGGATAGAGAGCGCTCCCGGGCGGCGGGAGAGGCGCCTACCGCGCCTTCCTGCCCCGCACCTGCCCCGTCCGCGCACGCCCCCAGGCCGCCGTGCCCGGCCCTGCCCCCGGGGCGCCGCTTTCGGAGGGACTGGGAAAGGAACCGGCAGCGCCGCAGCTGCTGCCCCTTGTCTCGGCCCGGCCCACCTTCCCCACACACACCGCTACAGGTTTGGGGTTTGGAGCAGGGAAGGAAGGAAGAAAAGACAAAAAGGGAAGATGTAGAGTGCTTTTAGGGTGGTGTTGATGTTTCACTAAAAAAAGCAGCGTCGCACAGGAGCACGGATTGTTCTTACTACAGGAAGATGCGAAAGCCCTGCTACAGTAAACAGTGTGCACAGATCAGTAACATGTCTGGACAGAAAGGAACACAAGGAGGGTGGGGAGGCTTCTGCACAGGCACGTCTGCCCACAGGTAAAGACCCCTGGGGAAAAAACCTACAGTAGCAGCAGAGGAGAAGTGCAGATTAAAAAACAAAAAAGCTGGTATAAAAGATAAAGTATAGGTAACATTTCACAGCATGAGCCCCTTGACTGTTAATGAAAGGGTGAGCAAAAAGAGCCTGTTCTAACCTCAGGTAGTTAATTTGTATATAAAAACAGAAAATTGCCACTAACAAAGTATAGTAGCCTTTTCGTACTTTTTCACTCCCTACACAACAGATTTTGAAAAAACCTTTTTTCTTTTACCCTGACAATTACACCAGACATTAACAACTATTGAATCAAATCACTGAATTATTTATAAGTAAAAATTTTGTGAAAACATTTATTGTCTGTAGAAACAAAATTTACATTTATTTTATATAAACTATGTTAAACATACATATAAACATACCTACATCGTACTATATATACTCATGAACGAGGCTTTTAGATAGGGGGTAACATTGTCAAAAGCACCGTTGTGAACTCAAAGACTACAGACTTAAAATGCATTTGCATTTAACTCCAGCTTCAGTAGTTTAAAAATGTCATTTCTTATCCACACTTACAAATAATTACATTAAAGGCTTCTCTAACAGTGTTTCCATGTGTACATATATGTACACATACACACATTAGACAGTCCTTGAGAAACTACAGTATAAATAACATCAACAACCTATTCCTTAGAAGTGGACATTAGTTCCCCTCATTCAACTGGGAGTAAAAAATTCCTGCTATTCTTAAAACAAAACAATGAGGCTTTTTTTATTCCTTGAAGAACATACTCAAACAACAATTGTTTCCACTCTATCTCTTCCCCTCAACACTAAAGATGCGAGAAGCCAGTCACAAAATGAAAGCCATCTACTACATTATTTACAGAAAATGAAATATTAAAAAGACAACATGACTTAGACTACTTAAGAAAAAATTCAGAGGAATGAACAGTGAACAGAAGAAAACTGTCTTAAAAGTGGCAGGCTATTAAACCACGTGGCTAAGTACCTACTCAAAATCCCTCCAACAAAAACCATCAGGCATGGAAGGAAGGGGCAGGTGTTATGACAAGAGTTTTCTCTGATCTTGACACTGAAAAATAATGCTCACAAAGCTCGAAACAACACATTTAAATGTTCATGGCTATACTTCAGGTCTGTTAGGGAGTCAGATGTTACAAGGAGGCTTTCAAAGATCTTGAAATGGCTTTTATTCTTTCTTTCCTTCATAAGGAGGCTGAAGAACTTCTTATCTTCAAATTCTGCAGCAATGGAATGAAGTCTGTCACAGGTCAGAGTTATGTGCAGAAACACCTTTTTTTTCCAATTCATTAGGACACGTCTGATGTCTTTCTTTTAGAGGACTCTCCCATAAAGAACTTCGTAGATTGCTGTTCAGATGCTTAAAGAAAGGCAAGAGGTGGGTTTCAACACAGTATGGGAAAAGCTTTCCTTTAGGAAAGAACGGAAATTAAAGAACTCCCTCTATTTACAGTCTTCTAAGGTGAATACTGAGAAATCAGTCTCTCTTTGTTACGTTCTTTTATCATCTTCTTCAAGCAACTCTTAATATCCACTTCCCAAACAAGGCAGAAAATGACCTTCTGATGCATAACGAGCAATTTTGGGAACTCTGCCTTCAATGCCACAAAAGCGTGATCTTGGGGTTTGGTTTTGTTTTTAAAGCAACTAAGTTCATTTAAAGAAAACTCAGCATTTCAGCCTGGGGCCCTAGGGAAGATGGGAGCAAGTAAACATACACAGCAGGCAACTGATCAGCTGAATTTACTCCTGTCCTCTGCTATCAGTTACCTGAGTTGAGACAGTTATGTTCAGGTCTCAAGACCATCTATATCCATCAGGTAAAATGATTTCGAATATGAAGTTATTAGAGTTAAGGCAGGCTTATAGAAACCTTGCAATGTGTTGCTTCTTACTAGCCCCAGAATTTTGTTAACCTTGTGAACTCAATCATCACAAATTTAAAATAAGTATTCTAATCAATTAATGCAGAAATTAAATGGATCAGCAATATAAATGCTAACATTACAGCAACTTAGTATTTCAAACATTTAAAAGGAAGACTAGTCATATTAAACCCATTGCATTTTGGATAGCAATTAAAAATAAAATTTCACATGTGAACAACTGAAAATGACAGCATTTAACAGCCATTTCAAGCTAAAAAAAAACAAAGGCAATTCACATTTGTATTTTCAGAGTATAAAACAGAAAGCTAGAAAGCTCTTAAGACAATCACATTTTTATCTTGCCCTTCCAATGCAAATACAGTGACAGACTTTACTAATGAAAGAGTCACTGTTTTCCTACAGAGGCTTACACACCTATTTAAAGTAAACAGTTATTTTAACAAGAACTGTTATCAGTCCATGCTCCCACTAGAAAGAATGCAATGTATTTAAGTCTTTGTATATGTGTTTTCTACAATGCAGTCACAATAGAGAAAGGCACCAGGTTATTCAAGTAAATTGACCTTTCTTCTACTTAACCTTTTTTCTTGTGCCTTCACAACCCAAACAGTAACTTCAATACATTGCTCTCAACCAAACACTGTATTCCAGTACAACAGAATTTTCTGTGCTAAAACAATAAACAAGCTGAATTGGGTATGAGTATATACACACACAAGTCTCTGTAATTCACAAAGATAAATCTACATAGCAATGTCTCACATCATACCATGGAGTAGATGCTTCTAGCACCTAAGCCACGGAGTTTTATAAAATTAATAATTTCTGTATGCATTTTATAGAAAGTAAGAGATTTTATCATGACAGAATCCAAAATTATTTAAGTAAAATTACTGGTAAAGAATGTGATTTGAGCAAATGGTATCACACAAAAGATAAACCAACTGAAACAGAGACTACATTTCATACGACATTCATCTTAGGACCCAGGGGTGGCGGGGAATCAAAGTCAGCAAAAAAGTCAAGAAAACACAAACTTCTTTGCAATATGTTGCTCACAGTTGTAGAAATAAAACACAAAGCCAAACTGTTAACCTACAAAACAAATTAGAGATATCTAATCATGCATAGATAAAATAAAGCACAAAATCAGGAGTCAGTCATGTGTTGAAACCTGGTTAAAGCAGCTTTAACTGACTGAAGTCTGACTACTCCAGCATTACTTCCAAACAGTGTTAGCAAAACTGCCATGTCAGAAGTTTCTTCATGTATCCACTTTTCCCATTTGCTCAACAAAGAGTTCTCTTGCAGAATTTAATAAGAACACTGCAGGAAGCTTACAGACACAGTAGTATCCTGTTGAATAAGACAATATAGCCTCAGTAGTTTGTCCTTTATCATATATGGTTTCATTTCTCACATCTCACATCTTTTACAGTGCACACTCAGAGCAGTGAAGGACTTGTTGGCTTCAGGGTAAACCTGCCCCCCTCTGCAGGGGATGTGCAGCACTCCCCTGCCAGCAGCTTGATCAGAACTGCAGCTACTCCACACTTGCTTTGGGTTGACTCATTTAACCTGTTGTTTCAATTCCTTATTTTCATCTCCCAGTAAATCTTCACAGGATGATTCTGACAGATTCATCACTGACAGCACTAAGTAAAAAACCACCTTCTTATCTGCAGAAGGTTGCCTGCCTCTATTTGTCCAGGGAATTCCTTTCCTTCCACTTCCCATTTTGTCTATGCATGTCAAAGTTACTGAAAAACTAGTTAAATTATTAATGATTGTTATTTAAACTGAAAACCTGTGTTTTAGAAACAAACCATCTGTTATCACTGAATGGCTGTGACATCAATGAATGTTGCACACTTCCTGCATTATTCCCTATGAACACTAAGCAGAACACCCATGAACTGAAGAGCTCAAGTCACGCTTATTTTAACTGTTCTGAACCATAACTACATTTTCAAATAATCTCTCTACTGAAGGCATTGTGGAAAAAAACATTACAAAAAAGCATGCAGAAATCACATCCTGACTCTCCACCCAAAAATCCAAATTTCCTTTTCTGTGAACGTACCTCTAACCCAGAATTCAAATTCTGATCTACCAGCCACAACAGAGACTAGCCTTCATTCCATACGGAAATATATCTGCCTGCATGTATTGTGGATAACTTTTTTCTTGGAAAAGAACATCTCTAAGAAGTGCTATGCATCTTTAATTTACTGTCAATAAGCAGTCCGAACAAATCTGCGATACAAACACACAACCCTAGCATAGATAATGAATTAAGGCAAAGGCTATAAACAGGAAATAAACACAATACTGTTTATAGCTGCTTATGAACCAGGTCTGGCTATTTGAGTTTTGCACACAGCCTAACAATACTGCAGTAGGCTAAACTTCAGAGAATCGTTCTGAACAAAATCACCAGCTATCTGCATTTAAAGCAGTTTCAATTACGAACAATTTCTTTGTTAGAAGACATGCTTTCAAAAACTTGTATTTTTTTTGTTTTTCTTGTTATTCAATACTTCAGGCCCCAATTTTAGAATCCAGGAATTCACCAAATCATTTATGACAAAAAAGATTAGAGAACATGTGGCTTGGTCAAGAATCTCATACACCAAAAGATAATGAGACAGTAATTTTGAACACAGACCAACTAATCCTCTAACAAACCCAAGCATGCTTTCAGCGCAGTTAAAAGCTACTGCCACAGTACTTTACATACCTGCCTGTTACCATTAATTTTATCAAATGCTGGAAGTTGTCCCAGCATTCTAACAATTTACAAATGTATATACACATCAGAAACCCAAGTGTATTATTAATCCAAAGTAATACAAAATACTGTTTTATGGAAATGACTGAACAGAGGTGTAAAATCTATTGCACAACCTAAAAGGTCATTAATTGGAAAATCCTGAGCTAATGTGCTATTACCAAACAATTCAGGCACTTTTTTTTTTTCTTTTTATTATTACATAAGCAATAAACTTTCAACATATAAACCTCTGGGTATAACAACTCAAGTTCCCTCTGTAACATCATGCTTAAGAGAAAAAGTATTCAATAAATAAGACTCCCTTCAATTACTTCCTTACTTGAGACTGGTATGCAAACAGAACTAAAGGTACATAATACGATGTTTCAATTGAATACTGTACTTTAAAAGCAATTATTAAAACTGTAAAAAAGTTCTGCAGCATTCAAAATAAAGTTATTTTTTAATCAAGAAAGTTACAGCGTTAGTTCCTTTATCCTATTTTAAGTCTTGAGAAAGTTGTCAAAAACTGAACAGATGCTCCCTTTGCTGTGTTATATTTCAACTTCAGGATCTCAGCTCAGTTCAGGTTTCTGTTGCAATATTTAGATTTCCCTACACAGAGAAAAAAAAAATCATTACTGTCAGTTGTAATAGCAGAAAAACCCTCCCAACTTTCCTAAGTACTGTATTATAATATGTAACATGCAAGATTCTTTAAATTATGCATTCAAACAGCACAATTGTAAGTACTGTACCTTAAAGGATACATATGCAGCATTATTATTTCAAATGAAATAAAGTGAAATAAAGATGCTCAGACCAGTTTAACAGATCTTGACAAGTTTAATCATTACAATAGGCAAAATGCTACAATTTCAGGAACAGTTTTGGTTTTTAGGAATTAGCCAGCAAACAGTATGCTGTTAAGAAAATGGTTGTCATACTTATTCTTCAGGATTTATTTTACTTTAACTCAGACACAATCAAATTCATCAGGGCTAAAAAACCAATAAAATGCAGAACTCACGATGATTCTCTGATTCAAATCATATCTAGTAGCCAGACTGTGTGAAGTATGCTTTACAGGTTCCAGGCAAGAATCTTAACAGCCAGTTACAGAAGAACATTGGAAATTATTGGGAATAGCTCACTACAACAAAATTGTAACACTTCTATATCTATTTTACAAGGTCATAATCTTGTGGGGTGGAGGAATTATCTTTCTCCTTCTATTTTCCACTAATTTCAATTCAATTTAGCCTTCAGAGATAATACTTCTCAGAGCCCATGCAAATATAAGAGGCATTTGCCCAAATACTTCAGGAACAAGTGATCTCTTTACCTTGTCCCAAGTGCTCGGTTTTCTTTCTGTTGGCTGTTTTTCACTTGTTTGTTTTTTATTTTGTTTTTCACATGTGTGTTTCCTTAAGGGGTTTTAGGGACTTTTTCTTCCACCCACTGGGCTGTAAACTTGAGGGTTTTTGCAAAAAGCTGTAAGAACCTGTGCTTCAAGGTGCTGCTGTGCTCCAAGAGCTAAACTGTAATCCAATTACAAATGCTTATTTATTCAAGTGTATTTACTTGTAGCTGGATGGACATGGGAGTTACAAAACAAGAACTCACAGAGAGCACAGAACTGCAAGGGGCTGTGTAGGTCATCTAATCCAATTCCCTGATGTCACAAGTAACTTCATACTACTTTGATCATATTTGATCAATTCTAATAAAGAATTTAGTATGTTTTAACTACGGATCCTCACAAAAGCTGAAACATTTTATATGGTTCAAAAGTTCTTCTGCGGTTCAAGATTATTGTTGTCCCATACACTGCAAATCAAAACATCATAAACCAGATATGCCTATTTCAGTTTAAGCTTATCAAACCATTTCACACAGACATTATATTGTGCAGGAAGTTTTGTTCAGAGCAGCACTCCAGTGCATATTTTCAAGCACATAATTAAGGTAACACAACAAAAAGAAGCACACAGACGTATTCAAAAATTATCAATATCCTTCACTTCGATTAAACAGGACAGAATATTTTGTTCCACAAAGGGACAATTTCTTGTCCTGTCAGTAGGAAGAGAGATCAGCTGAGCTCAAGGAAAGAATACTGAAACAGAAGCAACCAGCAACCACAGATTCTCAGAGGGCAGTTCTCTGATTTGCAGTTACCCAAAGCAAGTTTCAGCAAGTTTCCATAGAATAAACAGGGGGGGAACAGGAGTGCACAGTCAAGTTTGCCAGTGAAGTACAAAGAGCCAATATTCCAGAAAATCCCATCCAAGTTATTCCATGGGGATTTAAAAATTGAAATGGATCTTATGAATATGCATATTTTACAAATGGCTTAGTGAAAAATAAATTAATCCAACTTACCTTTTCTTTCCTCAAAAATCCATCTCTGAATTTATTAGTGGCAAATCCCCTTACACCAACAGAACGTAACCGCTGGTACTTAGCCTGAATATATAAACCCTTCTGCACTAAGCCTGATATATAATGGGATTGCAAACGGCCATCTGCAAAGTTGCTCTGTAAGGGTGGGGGAAGAGAAGAAAAAAAAGGTGCAAAATGAGGGCACCAAAATGCAAAAGTTCATATTTACAGTTATACACATGTAAAACTTCCAGTACTCAATGAAAGAAGCATGCATTTGCAAGTGCACACCCTCTTCCTTTACATCCATTTATTATTCCTCAGACCACGTAGCTCAAAGAACTGCTGTATTGCACTTGCTGTTTAAAACATCTGAAATTATCTTCCTAGTAGAAAAAAAGTAAATGTATTGTGCAACATTTTAAGATTTTTTTCAACTGTTAATGAGGCACACTCATCACCAAAAAACTGTAAGACAACACCTCACTGCCGCTACCAAATTCAGCGATGTCAAGCCTGCAGTGGGCACACATGTTGAGTCTAAAGTCACACTAACACAAGTCAGTACAGATGTTTTTCCTAGAGCTTTAATGTCTGACAGTCTGAACACACACACATTCTCTTTACCTTCGATACCTCCAGACTGGAATACTGCAAACTAACCTAGTGTAGGAGTAGGAGCAGAGGCCACAGAGAAATCAGAAGACTTAAAGGTGAAATGCATTATAAACACACAGAAAGGATATAGCAAGATCAACACTGATCACAGCAGCTGAAGTCTGAAAAAGATTTTCTTTCCTAGGCACTCAGATCTCCAATAAAATAGGTAGTAAAAATCTTCAGAGTAATAAAAACACTATTTGGCATAATTTTCCATAGTTTTCCAGCACTGCCATTTAAAGTTTTCCAACACCCACTCCAAATTTAAACAATGGGTTTTCATCTAAAACCAGAGAAAACCTCCTGACCATATAAATTCTTCTTATCTTTTACAAACATCTTTGAAGGGTAGGAGAAAACAAAGTACCTCACAGAAATAGCCCTCGAACATGACAAAATCACTTTGGTGAAATTTGTCTCCTTTTGACAGAGTAAGGATCGCTGGAAGAAAAATCACATGCTCTGAGATTGCAATAACTTTAGTACCACTTTTTCCACTGTGTTTTCCACTGTGTGGCTGGTGAACAATAAAGAAAGAACTGTACAGAACAGAGGTTTCTTTATGCAAATGCAGAGGCTCTGTTATTTCCCAAATCATTTCACCCACCTACTTTGTAGGAGGTAAGTGAGAAGCTGGCCCCATCATTCCCCCAGGGTTACTCTGATGGAGGACACCTGCAGGAGGCTATTCAATGCCAATCACTTTCCTGAAGAGTATCAGAGTGCAGGCACAAAGAACTTCCTTGCACTGGGTTGTATTACGTGGGTATATGCCTATCACAGGGAAAACTAAAGGGCATTTTTAATGCTGGATTAATGCCCTGAACACAGTTAGTATTAAAAGTTCCCATTTCCCCACTTCTGCTATAGTTCCCCTTGACTTCAGCGATAGAAAGGAGGCTTTGGTGGTCTGCCACTGCACTTGTATGACAATAAACAAAGGACCGGGCAAAGTAAGGGATAGGAAAAAGGTGCAAGATACTGAAAATTGCCTTACAAACAGCTTAGAAGTTTCAACTCAAGCATCTGCATGTTAAGTGGGGAGGGAAGGACACAGCAGTAATATTAATGTAGAACAGCACCAGTTGTAGACAAAGCTAACAGATGATATATACATTTGGCATATAGGCACCTCAGTGACACACAGCTTAGGGAAAAACAAGATAATCTAAAGTACGTGGAAAACATGATTAACTTTTCGTCTAGAAGTAAGAACAAAATCTGCTAAAGTGGCATCTAGTTTTACATTAAGACTGTTTTATATATTATTTTTATATATTATAATGCTAATTACAAACCCCTAGGATCCTGAAGCTCTAAAATAAGGATATATGAGCAAGTACATACGGCTGCACTGAGTCTGGCAGGTAATGGAGGTAATTTTCTTCAGAGCAGCATGCATGGTGCTGTGTTTTGGATCTGTGACTAAATTCAATTTGTGACTGCACTGGTAACACACCAGTGTTTTGGCTATTGCCCAGCAGTACCTGCACAGCACCAACACTTTCTCCTCTTCCCTTACTCTGCTGCTCAGCAGGACACCAGGGTGGGCAAGAAGCTGGAAGGGGACACAGCCAGGACAGGTGGCCCAAGCTGAGCACAGGGATGTTACACACCATATGATCTCCATCTAGGCAACAGAAACTGTGGGAAGGGGGTTTTGGAGCAGGTAGCCATTGCTTGGGGACCAGCTGGGCATCAGTCACCTTGTGACAGGTGGTGAGTAACAGCCTTTGCATCACTCTTTTCTTCATTCCTTAAAACCATCTTAACTCATGAGTCCTCTCACCTTTGCTCTCCACAATTTCCATCCCATCCTGCTGGGAGAGGAAGGAAGCTGAGGGGAGGGTGAGAAGCAGCTGCGTGGTGCTTAACTGCTGGCAGGGGTGAACCCACCACAGCTAATAATACACTGAAGTTTTTTTGAGCAGTGAATGCAGTTTAGTTTTAAAGACCACTTTGCATTTACTTACTTAAAGGCTGACGTAGTGATTCACGGCAAAGGGTCATTACAAAAAAGACCTTTAAATGTTGTAAGACTTCTCCAGATCCTTTATAAGATATTTTAGAACAGCAGTTTTTTCTTTTCCCAAGAAGTTTAGCATAGTGCAGACCATATGTTTTTTTAAATACTCTTAGTAGTCATCACTTTTTGCTTATCAAGTTTAAATGCCCCCATTTAATATATCAAGGAAAAAGATGTGTGGGGCTTGATTTTTTTGGGAGGGGGGAGAGGGGAAGGCAGAGAATGGAACTCCATATGGTTTTTTTTATGAGATTTTTGTTTCTTTGTATGTTGTTTTGCTTTTAAATTATTAGCCAAGAGTCCTGAGTGTAGAAGATAGTCAAGTCACCTCCATTTCACCAACAGCACAGCAACAAAAATCTGTTGTGCAAGAGGAATTTAAATGTAAAAAGTTGAGGAAATTAAGTCAACACTGTTTCCATGGCAATGATAGAAGTGCTATACACATAAGCAAACTGCAATACAAGTGCATATGCCATTTTCCCTATAAATATTAAAGCATCATGGGGACAGATCATTGGATACTGCAATATTCATATATACGTGTGGTGACAACTTAAATGGACACTTCCATGCTTGTAGAACTGCAACACTTCTGCAGCGGAACTGCAGAACGATTTAAATGAAAGAAGCATCAACTACCAACGCTGCCTCAGGGATCCTGCAGCCAGTGCTAAATTCCTCCAGCACTTGGGAGGCTGACAATACACAGGGGACACAGAATAACAGGCTATGATGTCCTCATGTGTTGAAACAGTTGTATCAGGCTTTGAACACTTTGAACTTTTTAACTTAGAAAAAGACAGAAGTTTTGTTAGTGTTAGCTTAGCTATCTGACTAAGATTGACTGGCAAAGCACACCTAAATAGGAGAAAGTGCGTTAATCCAACAGTTCTTATGTTTGGGAGGAAAAACAAGAAGAAGGAAAAAAAAACCCCACAACCCACACCTACACTTCCCCACCTTTCCAGATTTCATCCAAAAATGACAGCTAATTAGCCATTAAAATTTTACTTCACTATCTACAAACCAGAAAAGGTGACTATCTATTCTGTGTATTACTTTACTCTTAAGAATGCATGTTAAAAATGTGGGGGCAATTTCAAGGTAGAAAATTCGTATAAATTGTTCTAGATTTGATTAATACTTTTCTCACATCAACAACTCTAAAGGGACCCATGCATAGCATGCCACTCTCAGCAGAAAAGGAAATGTTTTGTTTCTCTGCTGAACCCAGGATACATTTTACAGTTAAAAGGCATTAGGTGGCCACTGTTCTACCTGAGAAAGAAGCACAGTTGCCCATCCCTTTACCACCTTGAGGCCCCAAGAATAAAACCTCACTTCTTTCAATTTTTTTTATGCACAGTTAGCAGGATGTAGGGTATTCACAAGACATTAGTTCCCCAGAAATCCCTATATGAAACAGTTAATAAAATAACAGTAATACAGTTTTGAAAGTAACACAACTCATGTCTTCCAGTCTTTGGAAAAAGTTCAGGCTTCTGTCACGTGAAGGAAAAAAAGCTCAGCAGCTTGGGTTTTGGATAGATGAGTTTTCAAGTCATTGTGCAATTCCTGCAATTCTTATTCCTGACTCTGCAGTAATCTACTTATTTCAACTGCCTGGATACAATACTGGACAACCCTGCTCAATCCACTGCCAGCCCTCCTACCTACTAAAAGCTAAGCCTCCCATTATTCCAACAGAAACAATTAGGCTTTGATGACCCTATTTTTCATGGCACTTAATACCTTCAAAAGCATGTCTCCTGTTACCAAACTCAACAGGTTTGACCACCATTTTATGTACCAAACATCTGATAAAAGCTGATCTGTACCTTAAAGTGCCTTCTGATGGGTCCTGCATTTTCAAGGTGTCCTCTAATGCGTCTGTGGGGGTAAGCATCACTTGGTTTTGAAGAATAGTAAGAATTCTAGTAGGAAAACAATTAAAGCTTCATGTTACTAAATTATTCAAGAAAAAAAAAATTGTCCAGGTTATACTAACAAATATTGCAACACTTTCAGTCTTGTAGCGTTTGACACAATGATACTCTTTGAAGGAGCAGGAGTAACAGGAGCATTGCACCTGCAGTCCAGGCTGGCTGAAGAGACAGCAGAGCCCACAGAAGCTAAAGATGATATAGACCATCCTCCTGGAATTCATCCTCTTGGAGAGATCTAAGCAGCTAACAACCCAAGGAAGGTTCTCCATCCCTCCCTCCCAGAAGAGGTGCCTCAAGTTGCATGTATCAAGTATAGAAGACAGGCTGCTACAGCAGTCATCGTTTACATCAGGAATAAGGGCAAAAAGATTGCTTCTCTGAACCTCCTGGTTAGCACATGGCTGTCATAGGTTAGTGTGTAGCACAGACACACCTCCGTAGCAAAACAAGAATGTGTAGCACACTGAGGTCCTTAGAAAATGCTACTTTTAACTCTTTTTTCAAGAGGACATTTGAGAATTGCCTGCCTGCCACAGAAGGAAAATTTCAAGAGCAAGTCACACAGACAACTAGTATTGAAACTGTTGTGTCAACACACTGAACAGCTGCAGTCAAACAGCTGTGGTTGCCTAAAACAGAGCACTCCTCCAGCCACTGACTTACCTGCACATTTTGGCTCTTTTCCAACTTTCCCTATGACAGCTACTTCTAGAGGATGTCATTCTCTTCCATCATTGCATATGACTATCAGTATTTACAGAAGCCTTGGCATATACTTGCATATACTACATTAGAGTCCTCTATGCACAGAATGGATGTGCTACTGAACTCTTAGCAATCAAAAAAATTTGTTTAGGGTCCATTCTTTCTTGAATAGTCACAGAAGCATTCCAGCACTGCTGAACTTTGTTTTCTCAAAGGAAATTTTATCAGCTTGAAACACATTTTTATAAGAACCTAAGAAGAGAACTCTCCTGAAATATTTCATAGATACTAGCATTTGATTATAAATGCAAATGCATGCTTTGCTGTTCCCAGAATTTTTGTCCTCTAAGAAACTACCAAACCTTTCTGGTAACATTGTTAATAATGGTGTGGGGAGAGAGGGGGCTATAAATATAATGGAATGGTGTTAGAATCCAAGATAACATTTAACTAGGATTTAAGTTAGCTTCCTTTTTTTTTTAGACTGTGTTATTACCTACAAGTCAACTATTTAGCTTCTTACAATGCCTGACAAGAAGGGATTCAGAGAACAAAAAGAGAGGAAGAAAGATTTCATGAAGTGAGATCAAAGTAATCAAAGTGGCTTTTCCAAGAAAAAGATAGGAACTTCCCAGTTCCCTTCTTATTCTAAGAAAATGAAGACACTCCACAAAATGAAGTTAATTTTCTGCATACAACACAATTAAATCAGGAAGCTCCCAGCTGAAGTACTTCCTTCCTTAAAGGTGGGAATCCAGCAAGATGAAAAAAAAATTCAAAAATTTCCCACTGTAGTTAAAAAAAAACTCCAGGAATTAAAACAAAGCTTGCCTTAATTACCTCTGGATACAGCCCTCCCCATCCCCACCTTCCTTAAGACTACAGTACATTCACAGAAATACGAGCATTAGAACTACTTGATGCAAAGGTACAGTAAACCACTTTTCAGGAACTTCCTAAACCAGAGGCTTAAAAAAAAAAAAAACACCAGAAAAAAGGGAGGAAGGGGAATACAAATATGTACTTGTTCTGATTTTCTACTTCACTCTTTAGCTACCCTCCTTTTTTTACAGGGTGCAAAGCTAAATGGTCAATTCTTACAATCAAGCTTAGATACACAATTGTACCTTCCAGGCCTAAGTTTTTTTCAAGTTTAAGCTCAACCCCCAATTACTGAATATTAACATCACAAATATTATATTTTGATTATAATTGAACTTTAGTTAAAGTTTTCCATTTTTGTACTTGTCTGCAAACCAGCTTCTGTAAGGCTGACCATAAAGAGCCACTCCTTCTTTAGGATGCCTGCATTTTTAATACCCACGCTTTCACAGCTACTGTTGTTCCAAAGGGATTACTCCTTACTGCAGTGCAGGACTTCCTAAAAGTTGCATGTTTGCAGTTCACTATTAAGTATGAAAATGCAATCTTCCTGAATCTTCAGCACATTTAGCAAAAAACCCAGTGTCTATTTCAAACCAACCTCCTTTTTATTTGCAATTACAGTATTACTGTGGTGGGTTGACCTTGGCTGAATACCAGGTACCCACCAAGCAGCTCTATCATTCTCCTCCTCAGCAGGGCTGGGAGGGAGAGAATAAACTTTAAAAAAATCTCACGGGTCAAGAAAAAGGCAGTTTAATAAAGCAAAAACAGAGACTGCACACAGAAGCAAAGGAAAACATAAGATTTCTTCTCTACTTCCCACCAGCAGGCAATGTCCAGCCACTTCCCAGGAAGCAGGGTTTCAGTACTCTGTGGTTGCTCCAGAAGACAAACATAACCAATAACCTCCCACACCCTCCTTCCTTTCTCTGAGCTTTTAGTATTATTATTTCCTTTCTCTTAGCTCAGCAGATGATGTCATATGGTCAGTTTGGGTCAGCTGTCCTGGCTATATCCCCTGCCAACATCTTGCCCACCCCCAGCCTACTGGGGGGGGGCGGGGGGAAGTGGGAGGGGCACCTTTGATGCTGTGGAGCCCTGCCCAGCAGCAGCCAAACTCCGATGTGTTACCAACACCTTTCTGGCCACCAAGGCAAAGCACAGCACTCTGAGGGCTGCTGTGGGAAAGTGAACTCCATCTCAGCCTGATCCAATGTAGTTACTTAATGAGCCATTACTACTTGCTTTAGAAGACTTAAATCTTAATCTTGAGTAAGTAATATATTTTTACCATTGAAAACTTGTGTTTCTTTACACTGAAGGAGGAACTGTTGTATCTGCAAAGCAGCTACACTTCAGAGTCGACTACATAAAAGCTACTTTTGATGGACCTCAGAAGGTTTCATGGGCTTCTGGAACCCTCTCCATAGGGCATTAGTTACAGTGTATAAAGAATGACAACTTATGTAAGTCTCCTCCTTATTTTGCAGCCATCAGACAGAAAAAAAATAGTGGTTTAGAATTATACTGCACACATTTAAAAAGCTTTTCTGGTCTCACTAGTTCCCCACGTTAAACAAGCACAAACACTTGGAATTGATTACAATTCTTTAGAAGGAATTTTCCACAGAGACAAATTTATTTCTACTGGACCTAACATTACTGTCTTGCCCACTTTGCTATTGAAGTGCACCACAGACAAATAGCCTAAAGAATAATTGTCCAAACCTAGGTTTCATCAATGCATTATTCAATATGTGATATTCCATTGTTTAACATTTCATCCTCAGAAGCATTATTTCAGATGTTTCTCTTTATTTCTGTGATTTGCTCCTCATTTTTATTTAAAATAAGTGCTTTTCAGGACTTTTATCATAATGAAGAGAAAACAAACACTGTTTCAGTAACAATACCACCTGCACAAGATTCAGGCCTTCCCTTCCAACCACTGTCAACATGAATATAGGAGAATACTGTTTTTCTCAAACTACTTAACATTAGCTCATATTATCTGCTCAATAACAAGGCCTTCTATTTTATCATTTAGCTAATTACACCATTATGTGGAAGAAATGTGATATTAGACAAAAACTTCTTTTATGAAAAGAAAAGGAGTGGTATCAAAGTGGTTTTAGCTGAGATGTACTAACCTCTGCTTCAAGAAATACCTGAGGAGACTCTTGCACTAGAACTGTGAAATGAGTAGTTTTATTGTTGAGGACAGACAGAAGATAAAAAAACCTCACTCAAAACTTAAAAGGGCAAGACATCACAGACTGTTAAATTTACATCAGCACAGACAATGCAGCAAAATATGAATAATACATCAACAGTGCAGGAGCTACTATTTCTACATTTAGGCTTACCAGATGAGGTCTTCCAATAAATTTTCTGAAAGGTGGCTTAATGAACCTCATAGGCTTTTGGAAGCCATCAACTTGAGATGTTTGTAACTTTGAAAGACTGCAGCTTTGCTGGTTCCTGATGTATGAGAGAGAGAGTGAGAACAATTAATATCTAAAGCCCTAGCATATCAACACCCTGTGTTTTAAACTAGCTTATTCTAGCATCTGTATCACAAGTGCGAAGTGACAGCTTTGAAGTAAATTTTCCCAGACAATCACCAAATTCCTAGTCCAAACTCAAATTGCACAGAATTCCACAGCAATCTGTACTTCCCCATGCAGTGACAAATGAGCAGAGATGCTCTGCTTCCTGGAATCCCGGGTATGGAGCCAGACTTCCCCGGCTCAGGCCTGCCGCCGGTCACTGCTGCCCTCCGCTGGTGGAAACGCTTTCTGCGCTCGAGCCCTTCACACCGAACTGTCCGTGCGAGCTGTACAGAACTTGCCCTTCCATGACATTCCCCAACCCACTGAAGCTCAGACGAAAACCTACATCCTCTGGTTTCATCCTCAGCAAGCAGCCGATTCTGGCTTCGGGCTTTTGCTTGCTTGTTTTTATGGTTTTGGTTGTTTTGTTGGTTTTTTGGGGTTTTTTTAACCAAGCATATTGCTAATACAGATGCATCCATAAATTCTAAATAAAACATTTACCACGAAAAGTAACCACCAGAAGTCAGAATTTGTATTTTACTAAACATACAAAAACAGTTTTCATAGCTGCAAAATAAATTAAGGAAGAAAACAGCAGCACACTTAATAAGCTCAGAGGCATTGCCAGTCTCTCATGTGACCTATTAGAACCTCTAAACCTCAGGAAAATTCTACATATCATTCATACCATTACTGCCCTCAGCCCACATTACCCTGACAGTGGAACTCTTCTGACAACAAACTCCAGGACAGCCATACTTAGCAAGGAAATTTATACTTCCCACAAAAGATAAGCAGGACAGTAACTGGGGAAGTGTGCTGGGGGAAATGAAGGAAGTCCAGGGATTTTTTCCTCCACTTGTTAACCTTTTTTTTGTTTCAAGAATCTCAAATACAAGAAATTTCTTCTACAGCGTTGCCATTACAGACTGCATTTAAAATGAACAAAGAACAGCACACTAAGAACAATCCACAAATCATGACTACAGTGTGGATACATTTTATTACACTCTGGAATTCATTAATCAACATTTCTACTAACAGTCCCTCTCTCTAATCAAACTGACCTCACAATATCAAAAGTGAAACAGGATGACTGAGATTAGAAAACACCTTTGAGGCAAAAACCTTTAACAAACCTGTTAAAGGAATTAATAGGAGTAAAACGCTATTACAAAACTCAAAGCTTTCAAATTCTCCAAGAATCAGAAAAATTCCAATTATTTGCTGATATTCCACATTTTATTATCAAAACAGTAGGACAACAAAACAAATGTATTCATCCTAGAATGCTTTTACAGAACTGCAAAATACCAGGAGAATGTTACGTGGCCCATCAAGGAGTTTAAAAATACTTAAAACTTTTTCAAACTAATTTTGTCCCCTCTTCTAATTCTACAGTGCTACAGTTTGTGCTTGCTTTTCCTTTTTACAGAATCTCAGAATGACTAGGTTGGAAGAGACCTTCAAGATCATAGAGTCCAACCCATGCCCTAACACCTCAACTAAACCATGGCACCGAGCGCCACGTCCAATCTCTTTTTAAACACATCCAGGGATGATGACTCCACCACCTCCCCAGGTAGACCATTCCCACTGCAGTTTAATCTCTTTCAAGGTAAAACCTCATTACAGAGTAGTTTGCAATGTATGTCAGTTGAATTTCAGTCCCAGTCAAACTTTTAATGCCAAACTGTGGAAAAGAATCACAACAAACGTGACTGTAACTGTGGAAGGGCTCAAAGAGGAGCACACAAGGGAACTATGGCCTTGGGCCAACAAAATTATTTGCTCATTACCTTGGAGTTACACCATCTACATGAAACACTCTCTCATCTTCATTCTTCAATCTCTCTTTTCTTCTCCTTTCTATATCATACCGTAGATCATTTGGGTCTTCTAACACTCTTACCACGTTCTAGTTAAAAGGAAGGGTTGAAGCCGAGTTAGCTGGTAAGAACTGAACACCAACCTGATTCTGTCCTTCGGGGCAGCACCCTGTACATTGTTAACATAGTTCAGCTGTCTGCACATAGGACAGGTTCACATCAACCCAAGGATCCAAAGTCTAAAGCAATACCAAGTGGTCCTAGCAATTTTCCTTTCTTGCACCATCTGCCTTTTTACAAGTTTCCAAACAACAGTGAACAGACCACTGGAATTCTGCATGGAGTTGCCAAGGCATAAATATTCATGTAAATTTCAGTAAATTTGAAGAAGTTCTACTATCCTTAATCAAGCAGAATCTCCACGTACCTGTGCTATAGAAAAGGAATGGTAATTAAATCATAGCAAGCAGAGCTTGAAAGGGGAAGACAGAAAATCTTATGACCCCAGATGCAAGCATGGGATAAAATAGCATTCTGAGGAACTATGTGGATTTTGAGTCATTATAACATTAGGGTAGAAGAAACGTTAAGGCTTTTTGTAATCTCAGAAGAAAAGCAAGAACCACACATCAGTCACTGACTCAGTACTTATATTATTTAAAAACAGACAGGAGTTCAAGCAGCAGGAATAACCACACCCCAGCTACCCTGGAGAACACAGTACTCTTGCATCACTGTGGTATCTGTAAACATGCTCAGGTGCACATTTTTTTCAAAATACTCAGAATTACTGGTGGTCTTCACAGCATGTAAAAATTATGTACCAATAGCAAGGGGAAAACACTGCTTACATCTATAATATTTAAACTTAATGCTTGCCAAAAAAGTTAGGCAGTCAAGATACCTGGGGAGATTCAGATGGCACAGTTCGCTTGTTCTGAAGTTCTGCTAGAGACATGTCAATCCTCCTGGAACACAAAAAAAAATACTGTATAAAAAACCAATGCCATCACTGTAACAGCAAAAGCATTCTTGACCAAGTTACAGAATGTTTTAAAGATACAGGCAGGTAAAAATAATAAATAAAAACTTCACACTGTGTAAAGTCAACTGAAGATTAACTCCCTTAATGCAAATAAATTAACACAAGAAGTTCAACAATTACCTGTGAATTTCTGGATCCAAATGTATTTTAACTTCATTTGTATTTGCACTTGATTTATCCTGAATTTTTGAGAACCGTTCATGTAGAGTTATGTCAGAAGATGCAAAATAATTTGCTGTGAAGAGGTATTAAATACAAGAATGTTATTTGTAGTATTTGAAATGCACAGTGGGAAAATCTATCTTTTAAAAGATTAACTCCAAAGAATACCATGACAACTTTACTGAAATGAAATCTCAAACTACTTCCACTTGCAGTTTAATATTCACGAATGAAAGATGAGGCTGGCCCAACTTAGACAAACTTATTTGATAAGATTAAACTCAATCATCAGCTCTACCATGGTAGTACTCAGATTACTAGACTCTATGAAGTGCAACACTGAACATGATGATGCTGCCTAAGCACTAACCTGAAAATTTAAAGGAACTACATATAACTAGAGAACTGTGATTACAGCAAAGCTCCTTTTTTCCTGTCGTGTTTCCTAAACAAGCAGGTTACTCTCACGTACTGGCATAAAATCATTTTGATTTTTAATCTCCACAATAATGCCTCACTTATATAGCCTGAGACCTTCTTGCAGTCCTCCTCCACTCAACTACTTTAAATCCTCAACCTACGTTTTCCTTAAACAATACAAAAGGAAGCCAAGATACAAACTAAGCCAGTGACAAACACCTGAGACTTACAGGGACATCATATCTAAACCATTCGCTTTGGGTTTAGTAATCATATATACATAAACACATACATATTACACAAATATTACACACAAATATTACAGCCACCTTTAACTTGATGAATAATTGTGATTATTTCCTGAGTAAATTCTCTTGATGGGTCGTTTTCAACATTTGGTGTTACAGATTCCATGTGCTCAAACACCGGATGAAAATTTTCATTTTTTCTGCCAACAGCGACCAGATCATGGGACATCTGTCTCTCTGTAGTGTGACTAGAAGCAGTCCTAGAATTTAAAAAAAAAAAAGTTTATTTTAAAGCAAATATCTAAATCTGAAAACTTGAAATAGATGAGTAGAATAAAACAATAAATTAAGAAGTTCATTTTAGGAATAAATGGGATTAAAAGCCAAAATCTCATCTTGTTCCTTTTTTTTTCATTAAAAATCTTGTAAGGCCATAAAGAAGAAAATCTATAATAAAATATGAAGAGATTATTTCACTCTCAGGAATCTTTGTTTCTGTGAAGCATGCAATACAAAATTTGTGAATTTTATATTTAATTCAACTAGATTATCAAATCTAGATAAAATTAAGATTCTGATAGATTTCTTTAAAATAATTCTGAAAGGCAATTATGCCTGTTTATATATATGTCTTGTTTATAAGGAGCTACCAGGCAATTTTCAAGAACAGTTCAGAGATAAAAAAGTCTCACATCTTTAAGAACTGAATCATCACTTGAGCCTAGTGAAACAGTAGTGGAACTGCTTCAGTTGTAGTGTGTGAACTTAAGAATGTGCTTACCATATTTTTGTCATTTTTTACTCGTTCTAAGTAAGTTTACACCCCAAATGGTTGCACTGCTGCTCAAAAATTATTTTGACAAGAAAGCCAACACTTCAACAACCCTACTGTTCTTGATGCAAGGGAAATGCTTGTCATTCTAGAAGATAAATTAAGGACTCTAAGAGCTCATATAAAAGCTTTTAGGATAAAGACTTTTAATTGTTCATTCTGCAAAGTGATTACGTCCCTGGCCATCCTGTATTAGAAGCATACAAGACTAAAATTCTATACAAAAATTGTACCAGAAATAACCTCTAGCAGATGCCATAAATCTTCCATTTTCCCCTAGCAAACCGGAAATAAACGCATGCAAGAACCAATCCAAGCAACCTCAGGTTTAGATATTTGAATTCTCTACCTGCTCCCCAGGTTTATAAAGAAACTATTCTTCTTAGCTGAGTCATTTCAAGTCGGGTGTTTCTGAAATGCCTAAAGGAGGCAGCATGAATATTCCATGTCATCAGCTTCTGTAAAATTAGTGTTCTTATCTTTGAAAAAATAAAATATTTAGCACTTTTGGCTGCAGAAGCAAACTCTCCACACATTAAATTAGCTGTAATCAATGTAGTAGTTTCTTTGGTCTGCAAACAATTACCACGTCCATTGTGCATGACCTTCAAAAACAGCAGCAAGAAGCTACTAGATAAAGGAATCATCCTGTGGGTTTGCAACAAAACCCAGCAATTTTCCTTACATTATCACTCAGGAAGTCAAATCCTTGTCCTAGCCCAACAGTGGGAGTGAGCATTACTCCACCTCCCTTTCCTCAGTCTTTAATATTAGCCCATTACATGCAATAGCTTGTCTTTGTAACTCTCCCTTGTATTACGTATTTTTGAAAAAGTACAAAGGGAAAAAAATTGATAAAAGATGTTTTACTTGGGACAAGCGGCAAAATACCCTTAAAATTAAGGCTGATCATTTTGGAAAGGAAGGTAATCTCTTCCAAAACCAATTAGTACCAATATAAGATATTCTGGTCTGCAACAGCAAGACAACAAACCAGAAAACTCTGCAAAAATCTATCAAAACCAAGCTGCTTACTCCCTACCATGTATTTATCATCTAAAACTTCATAGTGCTGCCACTTTTTCTTCCATTGCAGCCAGCACTGGGAATGCTAAAAGCAAACACAACTATTACACAGGAGAGAGATGTAAGCAGACTCTACTGCTTTTCAGTTCTGATGCCTCAACATGTTGCCACTTTGTTATAACAATAAATGAATGACAACTCAGAGATCTCTCATTTTTGGCAGTTTTACTGAACTTGAGATCTTGAACATCTGAATATGTGCTTGAGATTTATGCATTTAAAGGTTAGCTGATTTTTAGAAAAAAGAAGGGGAGACAGTTAAAAAAAATGCCACTGTATTTCAGATGAAAGCACAGGACTAGGCTTTTCTGCATTTGGGTTTCAGTGTTTTGGGGGTTTTGTTTTTAAATAAAAATACCATATTTACTTATCATAACCAACTTTCAACTATAGGTTTGTATCAGGCATATCTGCTCTTTCCACTTCCTACATCTCCATAGAACGTTGTTTTTTGTTGGTTGATTTTATTTGTTGGTCAGTTGGTTTTATTTCTTTGTTTTAATAAAGGTTTAATAGTTAACTTGCCCAGACAGGAAAGTTACCATTTTAGAAGAAATTAAACTAAAAAGGTACAATCATAGTTTGTCCTGGTTACCTCCTAAAGAAATCATGCTTTCCTCCAATATTCATAAACTGTAAAGAGCCAGGAAGAAGGCAGAGGTGAAGGAAAACCAATACCTGTACTTGGTCACCATTTTCTTCATATCCACTTTGACTGTGAGATGTTCTCTCATAGAGTTGGCATCTGACATTTTCACATCTGAAACAGTATGACTTGAATCACGCTGGCTATTGGAGGAATCTGCATTTTTCCTCAATTCCCCATCTTTCCTTACTCTTTCATTCAGTTTGTTTTTAAAAGATCTCAGCTCAACATCCGTTTTGGAAGCGTTAACACAAGCATTGCAGCCCTTCTTTGAACTGTATTTAACAGGATTTTCCACGTGCCGTTCTTCAGTCCGCCTCGCTCTTCCGCCACTGAAGTAATCTAACTCTTTGCTGTTCCGGGCACCCTTAGAACAGCCGTACTTCTGCTCTTCCTGCTTCACGTACTTCTGAGCTCTGTCATCTGGGAAAGGCTTTTCCCCCTCCGGATGCCTGCGCCGTTTGTGACTGTACTCATAGGCTATCTTTGTGACAGACCCCCCCAAGTACTCCCTCTCAGCCGACCGGTGGGACTGGGCACCCGGGTATCTTTGCTCCTCCTTTTCTTGGCAGGGTGGAAAAGAACGTTCTTGCTTCCACTTGGAATTTCTTGCTACTTCTCCACCGTCATACCTCTCCATTTCCTTAGCCCTTTTAGACGTGTGCCCATATTCTCTGTAATCGTGATCTTCAGGATACCTGTGTTGACATAAAGCAATTTACACTTGCACTAGAGAAGAAAGCGAGAACTTATATGTGCAGAATGTTGGACAGCAGAATGCGTGGCAAGTTAACCCATAATCCCTCGCGCCAAGGTACAGATGTGCAGGGGCTCTTAAGAGGGAAATATTATCCTTTCATACTCTAGCCAGCAATACGATTTACTTAAAAGACAAATACTTCACTACTACCAGTCGCCCATAATTAAACTACAAAGTGGCCAACGTGTTTCAAGGTGGATATCTTCAACTATAATGAAAACTGACTTTCACTTGAGGCTTTACACCACAATACCCAGGGTTTAATTATTTTATTCCTATACCTCTTCTGTAAAGAGCTCCTTGCCGTAAATTCATCAGAAACTCTTCTGGGAGACTGACCATACTTCTCTTCATGTAACCTCTGGTGCCTCAAATCATCTTCATGCCATTTTCTTTCAAGTTTGCATGAAGCCCCTAACGGTCTCTGAAAAGGTTTCATTCCTTTTTCATTTCCAGTGACTTTGTAGTGATCAAACATGTATCTGTCCTCCATTTTGTGCTGGTAAAACGGACGATCATGCTCTTTATAAGGTATTTCCGAGTATTTTGGTGGTAACTGGCATCTCCTATTGCTTTCAGTCCTTTCAGATGAATGTGTTCTGTAGGGCTTATGACTGTAAGCATCTTCTATGGGAATTCTTTTCAGGTTTGGTGAAGGTGACCTACGTTCATATATTCTCGGGTGGTTATTTCCATGAGGTGCAAACCTGGAATTGCTTTGTCCATATTTTTCATCTTCTATTCTCCAAGGCATAGACTTTTTTGGGTCCTTACGAAAGCTTTTATATTCACAGTCATAATTATTATGAGCATGCCTTTGCCTGTGGTGCTCTGGGCTCCTAAAAGCTGGAGATAAGGACCTGAAGCAAAAATAAAATCCACTTTGAGTAGTCCCATAAAATTGAATCAATTTCTTAATGAGAACATCTATTTCCTAAGGAAGTAGAGTTTAGTACATAATTTTAATCAGCTTGTAAAGAAATTAACACCATGGCATTTTCCTGGCTACAGTACCAGGCTTACTTCTGCTCTGCTGCAAGTTTTCATAGTAAAAATACCCACTTGAAATTGTAGTAAGTCAATCATTTCTGTCTCTTTGAAGTTTTTCATTTAAAACTAAAAATAACTTCATATACATTAAGTTTCCACTACATTGAAAACAACTGTTATACATATTTTCACACTACTCAAGCATTCCCTATCTTTTTCAGTCTCAAGAGAGAAAAGGGAAGGAAAAACTGTGTATAAAGAAATATAAAAAGGGAGGAAAATGTCTTTTCAGGTTTTCTTTGCACACCAAAACAACCTTCAAAACTGAAAGACAGAAAACATTACAAAATATATTTAAATTGTCATACAGGTAGGCTTTTTCCCGCAGAACAAACCAAGTTTGAGAAAGATGCTTTGGCCTTTTGGATAATTGTATGCATGTTAACACATGCATACACATGCACTTCCACACTTACTGCAGCTTTTGCAATTAAAGATTCAATTGCATCACTCAGCTTTGCATTTTCACCTACAGTTACAAAAACAAGGGCAACCTGTTATGAGTTTTTGGCCAAAATCTCCTTAAGATAAAGAAAAAATAGCACAGGCCACTAACAAGAACCAGAAAGTAATCCCAGACATAACAATTCTGCTTGTATTCAAGTATTCACTGCACACTCTTGACATGCTCTTAAAAAAAAAAATCAAAAAACTAAAGTTGAAATAAGTCAAGCCACTTCCTTTGTGCATGTATTTCAAATGAACAGTTTGGCACAACTATTTACTCCATTTCTGCAAATGAGTTCAAACTCAGAACCACAGATGTTCCTAAAACCATAATGGCTGACTTCCAACAGCACCCATACCGCGGCTGCCGTCCCACGTTGGTCTGGTTAGGGCTTGCATTTTAATGAGAGCTGGGGCTGCACTTACTCAAATGACATTCACAGCTATCAATCTAGTATGGACATGGGTAGGATTTCTCTTTTTAAAAACAAAAGAAACAAAAAACCCCACACATTTTTCTGAGTTATCCAGACTCCCTTGGTCTTGGTCATCACAACTCAGTGTGTTTCGAAGACATACCCAAAACCACCAGAAAAGTAATTTCACATTCTCAAAAGCTTGAAATTGTATTCCACCCTCCTGGTTTTAGCACCTCAAATTTGCACTGCAAGTCTTAAAAATGAGGCAGGTAACTCAGAGCATGAAGTAAGCTGGATGTTATTCTGGTGACAAACGTCAAAGACACGTGCTACTAGGCTAATGTCCAAGGAGAAGGGCAATGACTCCCACATTTCCACATGTTTTCAGTCCATGTTGTGCTGCAAAGCATGTCTAACTGTGCTAAAGATCAGTTTACAAATCAGCCCCAAACCTCAGAAAGTCCGAGGTGTTTGAACTAGGAAGTTTTTTTAAAAAAACCACAAAACTAGGGGGTTTTTTAACAGTTCCTCCCTGTAGGCCAAGAAGCAAAACAGAAGCAAGTTACAGACACTTCTGTTAAGTGCACAAGGTGGTGCTTGAGTAAAAATAACCTTAACCAGTTTGGAGTTTGGATTTTGTGCTTAAGGTGTCAATCCCAGAACACGAAAGGTGAACAAGGTTCTTGGCAGACTGAAAAAACCTCTTCCAGCTAAAGAGAAATTGTAATAAAATCATGAGCTGGGAAAAAATTAAAGGTGTTCAGCTTGTACAATAAACTACAGATTACAAAACACATTTTACAATTGCAATTCTGCATGCAATTTTCTTTCTTTAATGCAAGTTTTAAGTCCTAGTTATGAATTCTTATATAGAGCTACATTTCAGAAAACAAGATACAGATATTTACCTTGGTTTCCATCGTGGAGATCTTGATCTAGATCTTGTCATCTTCTCTCACGTGTTTGAGTTTCTTGAAGCTGTAAAAATTATATAATTTTTACATTATAAGTCAGATTATAAATAGCATAATTTTACATAATAAATCAGATTACAAATAGCAACAGGAAGTTTTTTTAACAAGTGTAGTACTAGAACCTTCAAAGTTAGGGTGAGGTGTATTTTTGGGATGTTTTACTTAAAAGGTAAACCTCTAATACCAATTTTAAGGCGAGCAACCTTTTTTCTCTAGTTGCTGATCTTGAAACATAGCATATTTTCTTTATAGATTAAAATATTTGATCATTGCTCCATTTTTCTCTCCATTTTATCATGTCTATTCAACCTGCTGTTAAATGCTAATAAACTCACAAGCAAGCTGCAGCAATGAAAAAAATGGTGTAATTGTTAATGTGTTGAATGCTGTAAATTATGAAGAGGGGAGAAACAGACAGCTTTAAAAATAAAGTTTATAAAGGAAAATGCTTTTGCATTGAATTATATCCTGAGCTTCATATATACTGAACTTCAAATTTGCAATATACACCAAAATTTTTACATGGTTGCAGACTTCTTGTGAGCTTTAACTATTTCATCAAATCTTAACTGTTAGGTTATCACATACTCCATCCAAATCAAACCGGGTACAAAAGATCCCTTTTCATTTTTCTACTTCACCTGCTAATAACCTACTAACTAGACACACACTAAATATACAATGGATGCACTGTGACAAAGTGCTGCTCCTGACTCCTGAAGGTAGCTCTGGGAATGCAATAAAAACCCTAAGCACTTGGCAAAAGTGATGAAACTATACACAAACTCACTAGTAATGTGATTGGTGAATAGGAACAAAATGATTATTCATTATTTAGCAAACACAAAGGATTAAAGCAGAATGAAATTATTAGGTAACTGGTTAAAAACTGAAGTTTGGACCACATACCCATGCCTACAGCTTTTAATTACCACAAAATGCTTTAAAGGCCAGAAATAGATGCAAAACAGATCTATCAACAGCTCTAAAGTTAATAAACAACCAACCACTTGAAACTGAAATACACCCAGGTCAATGCCACTCTATATATGCTATGGTATTTTCTGTAATTATTTGCTCAGACACTTAGAGAGACAGAAAACTAGTCTGAGCTAGCAAGGTATGGCCTTTTTGACACTCCCAGAGCTCAAAAAAATTTCTTAAACTAAATCTTTCACCTGATGAACTGAAATTGAGGAGGGAGAAAAACACTCAAGCTTTAAGGCACTACCTGAAGCAGTGTGCACCCACATGCCTGACCCAGCACCTCACACCCCCCAGTCACACTGGTTGCCCAAACAAAGTATCACTCCTTGCTATACTTGACTTTTCAGCGTGATTACCTCATGGCTGAAACAGTAGTATCTTAAGAGAAGAATGTACAGCATACTTCTGCTGCCACAGGCAGACATTAGACAAGCCACCTCCTATACTAGAAACTGCTCATTAAGTTGCACCGTAAGCTAACCAGACATTTATTTGCAAGATGCAGCAATAGCTTAGTTCCGAAGAAAAACCTCTATAATTTTTTTCCTGCTCCACAATCAATCTTTTTGTGTAACAAAGCATGATGTTGTAATTGTTGCAAAGGATAGTGAAGCAAAAAAAATCCAACCCCAAAGTGTCCCAAGGACAAGATAAAGTACTTGTTCTCTGAACTTTCAAGTATGAAGTTATGACTGCCTCTTATATCCTAAAGGTATATATCTCAGGACTGCATAGCATGACTTAACTTCAGGCCCTTTGCTTACTTGAAGGTCATACTAGCCAAAGTTAGATACGATGCTCCAATGCCAGTATTCACTATTTTTCAAAGAAAAGTAATATTGTGATCAAAATAGTTTCCTATTTTTCACCCATAAAAATACACCTTACAAAACAGTATTACAGAAACAAACAAAAAAACCCCACACTCCCTGGGTAACACATTTCAAAATGTGGTGCATGTCCCACAAGTTTCAAAGATTCACTACTACCATCTCTTCTGGTAACCTTTTAGAAGTGCCAGTGTTTTATGTGCTGATCAAATTCTTTCTTCCTACCTTCCCTTCAGTTCTGAACTTTATTCCTAATTTTCATACGAGTATGTAAACACCAAGAAGACAAAAGCACCATTAAATCCCACCCAACCATCTGTACAGAACTTGATCTGCCAGACTGATAATGCTGGAAACTGAGCATACATAACGACCAATTCCTTATTCTTCCCATTCTTTCCGAGACTGGCTAAACAATCATACCTAAAAGCGTGAGAAAGACTGTGACAGCACGTCCTAGATCTTGCCTTAGGATAAGGAGGACTGCTGTAATTTCCAATGATGACATTCCTTTTGTTTAGTGGAAAGAAGTGCTCATTTGTTTCAACGCACCTCCTAAAACATGACCCACGCAATAGATTTCCTCACAGAGAAGCACACCATACCAAGGCAGCAGACACTCTGCCCCATACCCCACTGAAGACTCCCAGTGTAACACCAGAATCGCAAATTAATCTATACAGAGTTTGTAAACATTGCTAAATCCAGGTTTAAGTCACCTCAACTAAACCAGCAATACGGTTCCATACCAAAAGCAAGCTTTCTGTAGGATGGTATCAGGTAGCAAGCCTGTCTGTAGCAGAATTACTTGAATCAAGTGAAGGCCCTACAGTCTGCAAGTCAGCCATCCAGGTGCTTCTGAAAAGCCAGGTCATGATGGAGCAGAGGTGCCAGGACCTAGCTGCTCTGGGCTCTGAATTTCTCCAAGACCTTCTGCTGTACTTTGTGAGACACTGTCACTATGAAAACATGAAGAACTATCTTTTTAACTAAGCAGCATTATTAGGTTCAGAGTGCTGCCTGTGTTTGTTATGTTAAAACAATAAGTGACTCATTGGAAGTCACTTATCAGTAACTGTGCTTAGATAGTTTTTAAATATTAATGGGAATCCCACCCTTTATTTTCTTTCCCTTGACTTTTGGAACTGGAATCAGACAACTTCCCTGTTGGGAAAACGACCTTAGGCCTGCTACCAGCTCTCCTTTGACTTCACCCTTGGGATATTAGTGTTTTGACAAGTATGAAATTCTTTTATAATCCTGAAAGGAGTATCTTGAGACAAGTAACTCAAAAATGACCAGAAATTGTATGGGATGTGCCAACTTGAACACGTGTTCTTTCAGAAAGGCTATAAATTTTTAACAACTTGCTCTCCTGAACAGAACAATCTTCTATCTGCTTGACTTTCTCCAGCATGAAACAAGAAATCACAAATTACTGCAATCATCTAGATGCACAGAAGGGAACTGGAGCTCCTTCTAATGCAAAGAGCCCAAAATCTGCAAGCCCCAAACAGCTAAAACCCTGCAAGTAAAAGCACAGACTGAGTAGAAGCAGTTAACTCTCCTGGAACAGACTATAACTGTGTGGACTGCTTCACATGCCTTTTTGGTGCCTTCCATCATCTCCAACAGATAGTGGAAGAAACCCTACTCAGGACTCACAAAGGGCAAATCAATCCTAATAGTGCTCATCACCGGGGAGCTGATCTTCAGTGCCTTTCACCTACAGTGAAGGGAGATGTCATTCCTCTTTCGGAGGGATTGCCTGACCACCACAGCAAACCTTTCAGAGGAGACAGGGATAAGCAGGTCTCTCACAGGCTGGGTCCCACAGCTGACTGACACTGACTCTTGCTGTAAAAATTACCCACATCCAAAAAAGGCAAGCAGCAGCTCCAAGCTTTTCACTGACTGCCTTCTAGGTGGGGATCAATTGGAAGCTGCAAGGGCCACGCCAAAGTCTGTATTGCTGCAGTGTCTGTCAAGTAAGAAAAACCAGGAATTGAGACTCTCAATACCAGGACAACCAAGTATTTGACAGAAATACAATCAAATTAAAAGCTCAGCTGCAATCCAGACTTCAGCTTCTTTTCTTTTTTCTTTTTTTAAGTCTGCAATACAGAAAGTCATTTACACCATCGTTAAATGAAAAGTATAGAATTGGCAACTTCTCCACTGTGTAGGTTACTGCGAAGAGCTGATTCAAAGGCTGCCCCATGCAGTGCCCACTCCAGCCACCATCCAAGCAGAACACAAGCCTGGCATGTTCTTGCCCATTCATCTTCAAGGCAAATCTTACCACCTCCCACACCAAATGCTCAGGAAAAAGTATAAAAACAGAGAACCATCTCCCAGCAAACCAGTCTCAATGCTTCTGAACCTGCAACAGGAGTCCTGTAGTCAATGCTTCCTAGACAGGCCTCAGTACCATCTCCACTGTTAACTCAGCTCTGCCAGCACATGGAGGTGACTCCCATCTCAAGGCACACCACCTCAGGGAAGGACACATGTGACAGCTTTGAAAACTATGAGCTAGAACAGCTGTTTAAGTCAAGGACACACACCCAGCTCAGACAAATGAAACTTGGCTGAGGGATTTCTAAAGCATTCCCTCTTTTAGACAACACAGCAGGTGACAGATCAATGCAAATGACTGAGAGCCAAATTTCCATCCTCAATTCTCTCACAGCGCTCTGATATTCAACAATGGCTCTTTATGATTACAGATCCCTTCTCCTGGGCTTTTATCACTCTTGGAGCACCTTCTGCAACTCCAAGGATATGTTTTGAATCTCCACAGTATTTTGTGGCAGGTCTGAGGCCACTGCAGTCTCACAGCCTAAATCCTTACCACCAACATCATCAGGGAGATACTCCCTTTTTTTTCCCCCCTCCATTTTTCATGCTATGCTGTATTTAAGAAATTTCCAGATCTGGTCCACAGCACCTCCCCAGGCAGCTGTGGCAGAGCAGCTGGGAATGGAGGGCAGCAATGGCAGGAGACAGCACCACACTCCTGCTGAATGTGTCATCCCTCAAGGAGAGCAGCTTCAATGCTTCAGTTTATCCAGTGAGAGACTGGGCCTCGCCAGCACCAGAAGCACCCCTCCAACCTACCAAAACTCCATCCACAGGGGCTTTAGAAGTTGTCCTCTACTCAGCTTTATCCTTTTTCTTCGGCACAAGCTGGGGAAGGCAGGCTTTACACAGGTTGTACCCCAATGCCAAGGACTGCTAACCAGGACTCAGGCTAGCGAGGTAACTGTCATGCAGGGGCAGCCTGTGGGGATTGCTCTCCTCTGCTTGCTACACAAACAGATGGGACAGGGATATAAAAATGATTGTTCCTCCTCACACTCACAATAGGATGAAGACCTAGCAAAGAAAGTACAGGCCTAGCTCAAGCATACAGAATTTCTTAGTGGACCACCTAACAAATTCTAAGTAATTGCTTGAAACACATAGAAAGTATTCCCCTGTACCTGCATATTTGAGCAAAGGAATAAAAATAACTGAGTCGGTCTACTGAGCGTATAACTTTTCAGTATGTTCTCATTTAAAACTGACCTATTTAATTACACTAATTAGCAGGCAATGCCTCACCTTTGCAAAAGAACAGATCAGAATGCCAACTTGGAAAGACTGAGCAGGATAAATCTGTATCACAAAATAAACAAGACATTTCACTCTCAAACTTTTTTTACACAAAGAAAGCCCAACCCATAAATATATTAGCAAGCCATTTCTATAATGCGCTGAATTAGAGGCCTTTAACACCTGTTTACTACAGAGCTTTAAACGTTACAGCACCACACTCAGCCACATGTGCCAACCAGTTTCTAAGGGGACACCAGAAACATGTTAAATCTGCTTGTGTCAGTCCCAGGGACAGCCCACAACAACTTCCTGCCGACTGAAAGCTCTCCAAAACATACAAACCATGATGGAAACCTTAGCATTTTCACCTTGGTGTCACAAAACCACCACAAAACCAAAATAAGACCTTTATTTATTCAGAATCAGCAATGCTGCAAAGCAGCATTGCCAGGAGGCTGGGAAGTCCAGGCTGCCTTCCCCTCACAGAAGTCACACCAGAAAAATGCATCTTTGCTGGAAGACTCCAGCATGTTTCCTCCCTTCCCAGCAGACAGCAAGCACCCGCTGCCACCTGAGAGGAAAAGCAAACCTAACTGTGTGCAGCCACATCCCTCACCAGCTTGCCTGCAACACCAACCCAGCCTAGGCTACCTCCTGACAGGCGAACACCCACAAGCCAAGACTGCACCAAAATCAAGCCCATCTTGTCCCAGCACAGGCACATGGAGAGTTAGTTTGATGACTCTTACAAAAGCAGTGGCAGAAATACCAGTTCTTTTGCTGAAGGCAGATGTGGAGGAGTGCATGGACACTCAAGATAGACAGCTGTTTATCAGGATAACAGGGTGTGTCACTAAAGGAAGTTAATTTCAGTTCACCTTATCAACACCAATATTAAAAACAAACAAAAAAAAATTAGAAAAATCCTCAAAGGGAAACACAGTCATCTGTGTTCTCTGCCCCTCTCTGCCCAGCCCTGTGTCAGGCTGCCACATGACATCCTTCACCAAAGATCCTTCCATGCCTTTTGCATATTACTTCCCCTCCCTTCCTGGCATCCTCTTCCACGCTCTTCCTCCAGCCATCCACACCCAGCAAGACTTTCACAGAAGATTCACTTTTCCTTGAGGTCCACAAAGTAAGCAGGTAATTAAAATCTCCCAGCAATTTGAGCAGCCTTTGTTTTAAACCCTTATAACTCAGGAATCTTAACTGTATTTATAAGTGACTTGGGGCATTTAAGAATGGCAGTAGAAATTAGGTGTTGCTGTCCTAGGCGGAGTTGAGCCAAGTGAGGAGACTGCTATCACCAGTTCCTTATGAGACATTACCGCCCACTCAGATGTGTACGAAAAATTGTGCATAATCAACTACACCACCCAAAGAAGTATAAAAAAATGCACAGATTTGTTCAAATCTGCACCAACTCATCTTGCTTTGGCTTGACTCAATCTGGAAAATATACCAAGCTAAACCAAAGACACTGAAACTGAGCAGTGACTGTTACACAAAACCTATACCGTTCTAAAGACTTTAACTGGTGTGGTTCTGGTGTGACAACATCCAAATTACTGGAACCAGGGACTGTTGGTATTTATGCATTGCTCACCTCTAAGGTGTCCTTACAGTAACAGTGAGCAGCGACCTCAGCTCTGCGGTGCTGCTGGCCCAGAGGGTTCATAGCAACACGGGTGTTCTGGAACAGTCACGACTCGGGGGCACGGCCGACAGCCCCGCGGCCACTTGGGTGTGTGCCCCTGCCCTATGCTTTGTTCCTAGCCCTCCCAAACCTCCTGACGGCCCCCGCGCACCGCACCACGGCACAGACGGTCTGTACATGCAAGCTCACACGCGGGGAGAGGCGGGTCCGGGTGCCGCTGCTCCGGGCTACCCCGCCGCCAGCCGACCCAGGATGGGTGCAGCACAATCCCCGCCGAGCTCCCGTCCCCGCAACCCAGCTGCCACCGGCCAGCATGGCCCGGGCCAGAGCAGGGAGCGAGGGCGGCACCTCACACTCACCTCCCCCGAGCCGGGCCGGGCTGGGCCTGGCCATCGCCGGTCCTCAGTGGGCGCGGCGGAGGGCGGCGGAGCCCCGCGTACCCCGGCCCGCTCCCGCCCGGCGCGCAGGCGGCGCTGACAGGGACAATGACCGCGGCCGCCCCGGCTCCCCC
>VZRQ01005687.1:72669-163341 GCA_013397975.1 Machaerirhynchus nigripectus
GGGCGGGGGCGGCCCCGGCACCGCCCCCTGACCGCCCCTCTCAGACAGGGGCCCCTTGCCCGGACCTGCGGGGTGCCGCCGTGCGCCGGGTTCAGCTGCTCGGGGTGGGCGCTAGGCAGCTGGTTCCCGGTCGTTGGTTCCCGGTCGCGGTAGCGCAGAGAGGGCGGGGTGCGCTAGCCCTTCCCGGGTATTGAATTCTGAGCAGCCCCTCGGCTGGAATGCCCTGTGGGAAGCAGAGCCCTTCCGCGACACAGGCAGCCAGGAGGGTCAGCTGTGTCCTGGGGCGCATCAGGCACGGCATTGCCAGCCGGGAGAAGGAGGGGATTGTCCTGCTCTGGGGCGGCCTCACCTCGAGTGCTGGGGCCAGTTTTGGGCCTTGCAATATAAGAGAGATACTAAGCCATTAGAGAACATCCAGAGGAGGTCTAGGAAGATGCCAAAGGGTCTAGAGGAGACACCATTTAAGGAGTGGCTGAGGTCACTTGGCTTGTTCAGCTTAGAGGAAACCTCATTGTGATCTACAACTTCCTCATGAGAGGAAGTGGAGCGGCAGACACTGATCTCCGTGGTGACCAGCAACAGGACCCAAGGGAATGGCCTGAAGTTGTGGCAGGGGAGATTTAGGTTGGATATCAGGAAAAGGTTCCTCACCCAGAGAATGAGTGGGCAATACACCAGGCTCCCCAAGGAAGTGCTCACAGCACCAAGTCTAACAGAGTTCAAGAAGCATGTGGACAATGCTCTCAGGCACGTGGTGTGGTTGTTGGGGTTGTCCTGTGCAGGGCTAAGAGTTGGACTCCATGATTCTTGTGGGTCCCTTCCAGCTCAGAATATTCTGTGGTTCTGGGACACTTCCCACTGCCTGAGGAGCAGCTGACAGCTCCTGTGCAGGAGTGTGGCAGGCCCCAAGGACCTGGGTTTGCTGGGGAGGCACCACAGTCCTGGCCCTTTCACTGGTCTTGGCTGCCCTCTAGGTCAGGCAGGAAAGGCTGGACTGAAGCCTCCCTGAGGCCAGACAGGTCCAACCCTGCAGCTGTACCCACCATGGCACTGTCCCTAGCCCGCAGGTGAGGCGGCCATGGCTTCCTTGTCCCAGGCTGCTGCTGCTGCTGCAAGGGTCGAGGCGCCTTGCAAGGTGTCAGGTACTGCTCTCCAAGACTTTTTGCAAGTTCCTGGAGTTCCCATCAGAACATGCACTACAGGATGGCAGCACTCTCCTTGTCTGGGATCAGATCAGTCCCAGTGGTGTGAAGGCTCTCTAGGCTGCTGGGATGCATTTATTCCCTCGATTGCCAGTCCTGATAGTCAGCAGGCTCAACAGGTTTGGTGTCAGTTTTTCCTTCAGGAGCTATAAACAACAGAATCACACACTGAACATAATGTAACCCTTTCAAAACAAAGTATCTTCTTATGGCTGAAAACCACTCAGAAATAGATTTATAGATCACACAAAACCAAGGAGACACTGATGCTATCTAGATCACATTGGCATCCAAGGCTGTTGGTCAAGGATCTTGAATACTACTTTGGTGCATTGTCTGATCAACTCATTAATAAAAAATTTTATTCAGGACAGATGCAGGCACACAATTTTGGTTTAGCCCAAGCACAGAACCAGTGTTGGTTTTGTATTTTTACAGTAGCTAAAGGAAGACGGGTGATACCTGATACAGTATCATTACAGCAGCACAGGCAGGCGATATCTGATCTGGTGTAAAGCTTACCAAGTTACCCTTGTCAACATTTTTTAAAACAAATTAATTTAAGCCAAAAAAAGAACCAGACTCAGCATTCTGTGTTACAGTCTTGACATTTTTGATCCAGCTGAGAGCCATAGTGTTGCATTTACTCTGTCATCAAACCATGGCCTAACAGGGTAAAGTTATATTCACTGAATAAAGAATGGTTACTCTTGGCCCCTCTTAAAGGGATGGTCTCAGTTTCCTTATGTTCTGAAGACCAGTGTGAGCTGCCAACTTTGGCTGTCCTTTGGACTTTTAGCTGCTGACATCTTCCTCTTCCTGTCCTACTTTCGCTGGACTGATCTTTCAGCACTGCATTATCTTCAGTTTTCTGTCTTCTCAAACCTGGGGGCTGTAGGTGGGACTGAGGGATCCCTTGTCACAGCTATCAATCTGTTTGCTGTCTTTGTCTACAGGATCCTGCTCGGTTCTCTGCGGACTAGCTCAAATGCCAGGAACCCCACATGATTGCTGTATAAAAGAATTTCCTGCATTCACCAAAACACTTTGAAATCCTCATATAGAATTGTAAGATTATTTTTAAATTTAGTTGTATCATTTTCCCAATTAAAAGGGACTGCAGAAAATTTACTGACCCACAGGGCACAGAATTACAGTGGCAAGCTGCACCAAACACCACTTGCTTCCCCTTTGCTGTGCTGGAATTTTTGTTAATAGAAGTTCAGGATGAGAACTGGCTCAGTGAGCTTTAGATGGAGAAAGTGAGACTGAAGCAGACAAGATGCCATTGATCTGCACTTTGCCAAAGAAACCTGGTCCAGCCTGGGTGGCTTAGCCAGATAAGGTGCAGTCCCAGTTTGACATATATGGCAATATGTGGGATAATCACTGTATAGGCAGCCACACCACCATTATCAAGATTCAGGAAGTCAAACTAACAGTAAAAAAGATTTGGTTTTATTCCCTGCTTCAGCTGGCAGAGCAGCTTGCCTGATCTCTGCATGTAGGGGGGCTACTACTGCACTGAAATTTAAAGCAGACACCTCACTTGAAGCAAACACTGAGCTCTAAGTACAGACAGCCTTTGCGTGCATAGGATAAACTTCTACATGACATAAAATAAATTATCGAATTTCATTATTAACCTATTTATTTGTCGTTCCCTCAAATGGTCTTGATCCAACATATATTTATTCTGATGGATAGCAGGATGGATACTATCCTGATGGATAGTAAGCACACAAGGATCTCTGTGGTTAGGAGCATGTAGTCTAAGTAAAAAACAACTTACACATACTTTACAAGTTAAATTAATATTTAAATCAGTGTCTATTAGTAGCTCCACAGCATCATTATTCTCCACCTCTAAATTGGGAAGGCTATTCTGTTGCACAAGACTTGGCAATTACTGCTTATTAAGACTAATTATTTTAATCTATTTCCATGTTTTATTTCTAATTAAGTATCATTAGAATAGAGAATCACTTTCATATTCCTTTAATGCTTAATTTAGTAAACATTCCCTTCGGAAAGAGCACAACTGTGGTTTGTATGCTAAATACTTGGAAATGATGAATGGAAGTTACCTAAAATTCAAAAGCAGGAACTAGCCCTTGACAGCAGACAGATCTTATGTATCTGTTCTTTCAAGGAAGCATTTCATTTTCCACATAAAATGTTACTCTTGGCACTGACCTTTGCTGAACCGTATTATGCTAATTTAAAACAAACAAACAAAAAAAAAGGTGGAAATAAAACATCTCCTTGATATCTGGCAAGGTCAGGCATAGAAGCAGGCAAAGAACAAGGTGTGCTGGGGAGCATCATTTGGGCTTTCCTGCACTGCCAGGGCCAACCACCACAGCAGCTGCTGCTGAACACCTGCTCTCCACTGAGGTGCACCAGATAAATGACATTAAAATCTTGTTCCAGGACTGGGTTGGCTTGGTTGTCATACACAATTCATTTTGGTGTCTGCAGACAGAGCCTGTAGATGGTGATGCTTGAAAGGGAAGAAGCGTCTTTTAGCAGTGAGAGAGGGTCTGGTGGAGTCAACACGCACAAGATGCTCTTGATCTACTGTCAAGAACTGCTGACCAAGCTTAAATCATGGTTTTACCAGCCAACCTCTCCTAATACCTTAAGGGAAATGTTTTCTTTTGTACTTCACTATCTTGTTATGCCTCCTGATTAGGTTTGCATGGCTTCATTAACTTGGATCTCTGCTTTTAAGGGAGTTTCACATTCGTGATTTCTTCTTCTGCCTCTTACCCTTGCCTATCCCTTAATGCAGTCAGGCACTTTTTTATCAAAGTGCTTTCACCAAGCTGCAGCGTGTCTCCTGCTGTGAAATGAGAGTGAGCTGCCTAATTCTTTGCAGGCAGGATGGTCATTTGCTTCTTCGAGCGGTAGTAATAAAAAAAATATTTCTATCATTCAGTGAAACAAAATCAGCTAAACCTCTAAGTACCCACTAAAGGAGCATCAGCTCTTTCTATTAATTTATAAAAAATTAGACATCAGGGTTTAAGTCAGTTCCTGAGGTTATATGTCAAAGGAACTTCAAATCTATAATACCTTATGCAGACAACACAAGAATTTGTTCCAGAATGAAGCAAAACCCCCCAAATTCAGTTGTAAGAACTTTCTTTAACAGTTTTCTATGGAATTATGATAGTTTTTTCAGTCTAGGCTCAAAGCAACAGATAACAACTCCCTCCTTAATTGAGGAAATACGTCCTACATTCTTTATCCTTGAAATTTAAGGGAAGCTAGGAAGTAATGGTTTAATTAAAACCTGAAGGAATGTGAGAGGATGACTAACTGCATGACTTGGCTCTGATAGCATCACCAAATTACTCTTCAAAGAGAGCCTCCAGCAAGCCTGGGCTCTCATGATGTAACAAAGCCTGTGTTTTATTTATAAGGTTATCGTGGCTTTCCTGTAACAACACATGAAAATGTGCAATTGCTGCTGGGCGTATAGTTTGTGTGTGAAGTTGGTAGGATTTTGGCAAAATACCAGTGAAAACAATCTCAGTGTATGAACTAACACCAATGTGTGACATAAATGCAGTAGGAGGATTTTAGAAGTGAAGGCCTTGAGCTTATCACCCAAGAGGCCACAGCAGATAAAATTTGAGGAGGAAGGCAGAGGTGCAAAAAAGCTGCAATTCTTTGCTTGTGCAAGAGCCAGGTCTTGGAAACATGACAGAAGAAGAAATTGCAGTAAAACAGCAGGATGAAAGTCTGACTGAGCAGAGATAAAATTTCAAAGTGTCCAGCTTGAGACAACATTGTGAGCATGACTGATACTGATTTGCCTTAGGAATTTGAATAGTAATTATGTATAAGTAAATATGTGCAGAGTGTCTCAGCATTCTTCAGTGACTGTGACCTTCACCCACTCATCAGCTCACTTATTTGCTAAATCCACCAGCAGTTTCATTTGCTACAGGACACCTGCCCTAAAGCCCAACACTGGCCCAAGAACATTAGCATAAATTAACCTTGTAAAAATATAGGTTAGAAATACAGACTTTGCTTGCCAAAAGGGAAGAACTTCTGACCCAGTCTTCAGCTGGGGAAATTTTAGCCATGTCTGACCAGAACTGTACCTGTTGCCTATGCCAGCAGGGTTTCACTGCTGCCCCTGACACACTACTGCACACAATCGGTCTTTGAAAAGACTCCTCAGACTTCTGTTTCTCTGCCAGCTGTGGTGTGGGCAGTCTTTGTCCAGGAACTGAGAGAACAAACCCATTCCAGCAGGCAATGACCAGAATTTGTACTCTCTTGAATTTCTGTATTTGAACTGATAAGAGGTATAAGGAAAAAAAAAAAAAAAGGAGTGAAAATTATTCCTGATTGAGACTTCACACCAGGAAAATTAGGAGTAACTCCACGGAATTTAGTGGTATAAACCCCCACAGCTTTGCATATTTAAGGTGCTAAAAATGGTATTTCAGACAATGCTGCCATCTGTATTTTAAAAGAGGTTACTCTGAAAAAGGATGTGTGAGCATGTTAATATGGGGTTACAGGTGTTGCGCTGATCCTGCTTACTGTGCTACTTACTGAATTTGGTGAGAGGGGCTATTAGTTCTAGAAAAAACATGAGGAAATACCAACAGAGTAATTTCCCTGATTCTGAACATCTCTTTCACACCATTTTTTTCTTCAGTTATGTAATTTTATGTCCTTGGGTCCATTATTTTACAACATCAATCACCTACAATTGCAGTGGACTTCAAGTTATTCCTTGTAGGCACAGTAAGAAGATCTAAGTGATAATGCAAAGCTGCTGGTTTGAGCTATTTATGTAACTATTTTAAAAACTTATTCCTAGAGCAAGGACTTCCTAGAGCATGCAGTTCATTGCTTACTGCTCCTTCCATTCTATTGGATCTCTCCTGTATCATAGTTGGTTTTTCTCCAGAAATCATTAAGGCTTGATTATAGCAAGGATACACATCTATTTTTGTAAAGCTCCCAAGTGAACATGACGTGCTATCTTCCAGAGCCTCTCTTTTGATCCTGAAAATTGCAGGCCTCAGGTAATCATCAAACCTACTAGTTTAAAAACATTACTAAGCTCAGTCTTGAATAAACAAAATGCTATAAAACATACACAAGCTGGAGAGCAAACAAGTCTACTGTGAAGAAAAGTATCTAAAATTCTGGCGATCAAGAAAGCATTTTCTTATACTTTACGTAATTATTTTAAAAGCTTAAATATCATTTCTCTTAGACTTTCTGCCTGCAGTTTTAAGGACTTTTCCACTTCATATGTTGTTTGAACAGACATGTTAAACTGGAGTGAACAGCATCACCTACTCTTCAGCTGTAGGAGCTCATAAGGATAAGATAAATGATTGATGGGATAAAAAGTGGGGGAGAAATTTACATTCTGGCTCACTGTGTTCTGGACTCATATTATTGCACTAACAACAATAACAAAAATGCATCTGAATATTTTAAGTTTTCTGTTATTTTTTAGTGTATGTATTCTGGACAGATTGAATTTAAAACATGCTTTCCTGAAGATTAAAAAGAAAATCCAGAGAAAATTGTATTCAGTCATGACTTACAATGTATTTTCCAGATTTTAGCATAGTGGCTCAGCAGTAATAATACACATTTTGGAATTTAATACTGATACTGAAAACCAACATCCCCAGTGTCAGGTAACTGCCATTTAGGTCTATTTTTGCACCCACACACAGTGGCATTATAGGTGAATCACCACTCTCCATGCTGGTTTTGGCAACCAACAGCCTGAACAACATTATCCTGAAATGAAAGCAAATGAAGAGACTTCTTTCAGTTTCTACCTTGTTCTTGATTAGGGAGGGAGAAAAGTAAGGCAGAAGTCCCACAGGCCACTAAATCAGGAAAAGGAGCAGCATATTACCATGATTCATTTGTGTCACTTATGGACAGTCTCCCTGTTGCGCAGGACGCAGGCCAGGCTTAGCACAAACAAGATATAAACCTCAGAGTCTAGATTTCAGCTCTTGAATATTGAACTAGATACATTTTATACAGTTTAAACCTTAATGGGAAGGATGGGTTTCTAGGGTTTCCAGGCTTTTGTGCAGCACTGAAGCCCAGTTATCCTGGGATCTCAGGCTTCTCCAACCAGTGTGATGAATGCTGAAGGGCACTGTGCCACCTTGGGCAGTACAAGAGCTGCAGTGCCACACTGACAGTGCCTGGAACGGGAGCGGGGTGGTGGCAGGGCACCTGAGCTGTAGATGCTGTCAAGCTGGGACTGAGGTGGGGTGGGAAGCAGGGCAAGGTGCTGCTCTCTTTATGAGAGGTGGCAGAGGGAAGATCCCCACCCTGCCAGCCAGAGTGGCAATCTGTGCTATTTCTGCAGCTTTCTGCACACATCTCATTAGTACAATTAAAGGAGAGAGGATAATTCCCCCTGCTTCTAGCTGTTCATCAGTAGATGAAAATGCAGCCTGAGGGTCCAGAGCCACCCCTCACTGATGCAATTTTGTTTTGAAATTAACACCCTGGGGTGACAGGAGGCCTGCTCAGAGCCTTTGCCGTGAACCAAGACAAGCTTTGGGTGCCATGTCCCAGGGCAACACCATGGAAAGTGCTGAACCTAGTCAGAAAGCTACCGTGATGCCCAATTACCTCACAGGTGTTATTTATGTATGTATTAGAAACTTACTGATAGTTATATAAAATAACAGCAGAAAAGCTCTATCAAGGACTCATGTGAATCACTAGAAATCCTCCACTGCAGTTGCAAGACCACTGACAAATGCAAAGTAAAGCTCATTGCAGAGTCTTGAATCACAGCAGCAAACACTGGGATGGTGCTGGTATGAAGTTGTTACATCATCAAAAGCAAAAAGAAGCGATTTAACCCCTCAGCTGATAATACCTGCTCCAGATATTCAGCCAAATTTTAAAAGTTACATTTGAAAGCAAATATAAAGGTAAATATGCAATATCTTTCTTCACAAATACTCATCTTGCTTCCTTCAATCTTAGTATATAATTGAAATTGAGTGGACAGATAACATGACTATTTCAGGAGTCAATACAAATGAAATGAACTGTCACCATGGAAAGTATTAATATATTTCATAATAAAAGTAGATTCTCTCATTTGCAATTTTGACTGAAGTGATGATTTTAAAAAGATATATTTAAAAAATTTCCCTTCAGCATTCATTAGAGAACTAACAGCAGCTCCAGGCCGGTCCCTTTCCAAGCAGCAATGTGTGCATGTAGCTTGAAGAGAAGTTCAGCATTTATGTCACAGGTACTCTTACAGAACAGCTCTTGCACTCTAAACAGAACAGTTCCTACTTACCACAGCTCCCAAGTTTTCTTTTGCTTATTTTCTTTGCCAGAGAGCAGGGGCTGAGGCTGCAGACTGGCCCCTATACTGCCACCAGCCCTCTGGATGCCGCACCTTAAGGCTCCGTAGCCACCAGCCTGCATTTCCTCAGCGTACTGGCAGGACCTCAGAAAGCAAAAGAATATTTGGCAATGGAAACAATGCTGAAATATTCTGAGGTTTTGACAACAACTCCTTCATTCAGTATTACACCCTCCTTCGGGAAACACCTCAGAACAAATTAACATACACGTATTTTTAAATCAGTCATGTTGTTGTGGTAATAAAAAGCGCTAAGAAACAAGTCAGATTCATAAATGAAAATGTATTTCACCTTTATACATGCTATACAGGTCATGCAAATACAGAAATCTACAGGTTATACAATGACACCATAATAAAATATAATATGACATTTGTCAAACACAATGTATTACAGCAAAACAAACTGTTTCCGTTTGTTTATCATTTAGGAAATAAATGAAGGACTAATTTGGAAGACACAGTACCATGCTACAGCTTACTGCACAGTCAAAAGAAAGTATTTCTTTGAAGTACACTAACATAAATAGAGCTGGGTTGTTGTAGGTATGATTTTTTTAGGGATTGCACATCGTATCACTGGTTACTTTTCCATTGCTGACTTTTAAGAGCACAAGAATGGTGCTACAACTGAGCTCAATCTACGCTGTGAACTCTTACACATGGGAAAAAAAAGCTGAACACCCCCTCCCCCCAAGTTTTCACATCTTTCGTGTTAGTGTCCAAAGAGAGTTGTATTTATAACTTATTCTTATAAGGGATTGGACAAAATGTCCTCAAAGCAGCACCTGATCTAGCATAAAGGTTCACCAACAGAAATGAAGTTGACACTGTATGCCACATGACGTCCTGACCTTGTACATTTTGATGTGGACTGTTCCATACAGATGTTTACAGAACGTTAGGGGCCCCCAGTGTTCCCTGGGTGCGTCTTGGCCTTTGTGTTTCTGACACTCACTTATTGTTTTGCTGCTGACCAAATCCCATTTTGTGGAGCCTACAGGAAGACAAAATACTTCTTTGTGTGGTAGAAAGCCTGCTGGTAACAACCAAATGTCTGCACCTTCAAAGGTTAACGTGTTACTCACCCTCCTGATCACTCACTCGGATCTACTACAGCTATACTACATATATATTAAGGGATTACACTTGGCATTTTGCCTACTTTGCTTACAGGTGTTACACAAATATGTTTTTAAACACAGTTGATAGTTGCTCCCAGACTAATTAATATTAACCAGTAAGTGCCACTAGTGACTAACAGTGTCAACATAATCATAAGGGGATAGTTCCCACACTCCACAGTCAATAAGAAGGCTCTTTTGATTCCAGCAGCTATGATTTTCAAGCCTCTTTAGCTACAGTTTTGAATGACACACCTCATAAAAGTTGCCAATAACTCCTTATTAAAGACAAAAAAAGATAGGCACAAAACTAAAGTACAGTATATTATTTTGTTTCAATGCACTGTGGGCAAACCCCATCATTATTTACAAGAAAAAGATGTCTAAATGGATGTATGATCAAGCTTAGGAAAGAATTATTTGAAAATAAAATGCACAGGTAAAAATCACAGTGAAGTGTTGAGATGAATTTTAAATTAGGAGAAGAAATAAGTGCTTTGTTAGCAGCTAAAGCTCAAATTCTAATGTACGCTCTGTCTTCCCTGAAACGATCAAGGCTCTAGATCATTGGTTTCTGCTAAAAGCAGCCAGTTATTCAACATATTCCCTGGGAAGACAAGTTATATTCAGCTCTGGTTATTTGAAATCCAGTGTTCAAGGACTGCAGAAGCTTTTTCAAGTGACAAGCTCATATTTTACTGCCAGTAGCATCACAGGGATATATATCCTCCAGAAATTGTAACCTCTGTCAATAAAAAAGAGAGAGAAGAATATCAAGTCAACTACATAAGTTAGATGACCTCAGTTTTGTAATTTAGAATATACTCTTCCAAAAAACCTGACTATGGCTTTGCACTTTGAAACTGTCACTGAAACCTACTATGGTCTTTTATTAGGCTGGGTTTTCAGGGTATGTGATTCTACACTGCAAGTTTTATAGCAGCAGAAAAGAGTAAGCAGCAGCAGTAACTACCATTGCCTAGACTTGCCCCACTTTTAACTGTTTTCTTCATGCAAATAGGCTCCAAAGATATACAGGAAAGGTATTGTATTAATGAAGGAATTCTGGATGCATAAAGGAAATGTTTCCATTTACCAGATACTTGTGGTTGCTATGATACAGTCAGTTTGCATATGACACCAATTTGCAGACAGCTGCAAGTATCAAAGATTATGATGAATTTAAATACCTAAGAGAACAGCTTTCTTTCTCTCTCCACATTGCTGTGTACAACTGCTGTAATTTTCTGGGAAGCTAGTAATCACAGCAATTTATCATACCTAAGATGTTTATCACAATACTGTACCTGTATCTGTTCTGCTGAAAAGCGAGGCTGTCAACAGATAGAATTAAGTGTATTTTCCTGTCCTGGGCTGTTAAATCCCTCAATCAAGTTTTTGTTACAGTCATCTAGGCTAAGGGTATCACTGGACATCTTGGAGTAGGTAGCTTGGCCTGTGAAATCCAAGAGGTCTTCAAGAGCCTTGGCATTACTTGTCCCATTTTGGTCCAAAGAAACACCTGGCATGAGTTCATTCATGGGTGAATATTCAGGGATAGAGATAAGTTCTTCTTTTGAAACCGGGCTGTAAAAAAGATAAAGAAAAGAAAGACATAGAAGAATATGTGTATAACTTTTCATTAAGCAACGATAAAATCAAATCTCTGACTGTTCAGAAACTACCACTCATCTTAAGGCAGCTGCAGCAAGCCTTTGCCTAGAGAATGTCCTAGTCCAAAGAAAAAGATATTGCCCTGTTCAGGATGGAAGGTCATACCTAACCCATGCCCCTTAATGATTAAGGTTTGTGGTAGCTGTGTGACATGAGCACTCATCTCCTAAACCCTCATCTCTGATAGTTTATTGAACTGAGTTTACTGATCATTATTTCAGCCCCTACATCATTCCTTTACCTAAATGTTTATTGCACCTTTCACATTACTGTCCTGATCCTGCAAACACTTACTTAAAGCACTCACATTTCACAACTTAAATAAAAAGTTATTTCTTAAGGCCTTATGATATACTTCTACTATAGAAATCCCATAATTAAATTTAAGAAATGCTGCAACCAGCCACTTTGCTGAGACTAACAAGGCTAGTGCATTTTACTTTGGAGAAGAGAAGGCAGAGGAAGGCTCTCACAGCCATTTCTAAACCATGATGTAGTGATGGATGATTTGAGGGCAAAACTACCGTGCATGAAATCCTGCAACACAAAATGTTGCCCAATGCCACCAATAAGAAACTGGGCTTAATAGGGATCAAAGAATATAATCTACCCAGTGAAACTGTACTGTACAGCTTGCTTCCAGGAGAGGTCCTGGACACAAACATCAGCAGGTAAAAAAAAAAGTTGGGTAAACTCATGGGCAACACGTCAACCAGTGGCCACTTAAAAGGCCAAGGCAGAGCTGCATCCTCAATATCCCTAAGGCAATACTTCAGTGTGATCTTGGATTGCAGGAGGTGGTAGGCTCAGGTGCTCTCCCTCACTAGTTTTTCATATTGATACTCTCTGAGATGAAATAATGGGCTACATGGACTTCTGGCCTGTCCCAGTAGGGCATTTTCTACATATATATGCATATTTGCTGAAAATACTGAAACAGTATGAGAGGTTCAACTGGCTTACTGATTAAAGGAGAACAGTATAAAAATTCCTTGTTTAAAATTCAGCCCTAGCTTTGTCTTAGCAGCTTTAAATTAACTGCTGATGTGTAAGAATATGTAAATAAAAAAACTTTAAAATCCTTCTTTTCTGCATATCCTGCACATCAAAATGTGAGAGTATTTAAAATCACAGTTATTTACTGATTTCTATACATTTCTACTTGTTAAGTACTTAAAATTCTAATTCCATTATTTTCTTTATTCTGTTTGTATGGAGGCAGAAATGCTCATGCCTCACAGCTATGCAGCCAAATTAAAAAATGGTGACATCTGAACAGTATCCACAGTAGCTGCTTTCACAAAACCGTCTGAAAGGTTTGGGCAAACTTGCATGGAGTCCGTAAGTAAGGACTGTGGAAGGATTTCAGAGTCTCCTCCCCAAAACATGTGAGTGAGATGAGGTTCTGTGGCTCTTGTCTCAAGCATCCTGGCAGGAGCAGAGCACACCCAGCACATACCCAGCTGCCACCCTGGGGGGGACGTGAGAAGCAAAGTAGTGAAGTATTAACAAACAAAACCCCAAATCCCGTGTCCCATGAATTCCCCAACCGCTATTGGTAGATCCGGTCTGTACCTCACATCCATGGACTGAACCTCATCTGCTGAATCTTCCATGCTGTTAGATTTCCCATCAACAGCTTCCAGCTGAATAAGTCCTGAAACTGACTTCAGTCCATTAGCAACTACAGCTTGGGAAGGGATTACAGAAGGAGCACTTTCTAAGCTTTTGTTTTTCAGGCAGGTTGCCAATCCATTGATCTCTATAAAAGAAGGTTAGAAATTATTACAGTAGAAACTTCATTATTGAAATAGTTTTAAGTTATATTTGAGTAGAAAGGAAGACTAACAATGCAGTAGAGACTTGGTTTAATCAACGACTCATCATACTATACTGTCATTCCTCTATTCTACTCCAAAATTGCTCTTTATGCTACATTTTTTAAATCTGAGGAAATAGGAAGAGAATGTTTTATCTTTTATGTCATGTACTAAAAACTTTAGCCTGGGGAAGTAAACAAAATATAGATAAATGTCAGATATGTATGTTTTATTTAATAATCCTTTAAATAAATATGCCTTTTTTCTATAAAGTCAAATTAAATGTAAAATTTAGAGTCATACTATGAAAAGCTTGGTTGTGTGCAAAAATTTTCTGCCTACAAAATCTGAAGGTAGATTGCAGCAATCAAACCTATTGGCAGATTACAACTTTTCATTTACAAAAATACTCCATCAGGTACTAAAATGGAGGAGAAACTTTATTCTGCTTTTGCTTAAGTGGCAAAGCAAAGCTGTCTCTGGTTTCTAACATTTGTCACTGATGCAAATGTAGCTGTTCTTTTTGAGATGAAAGCAAAGAACTTATGATGATACACAGTGCTCTGCCTCAGATCAAAAAATTCTGAAGAGAACCAGCTGTGAAAATAGGTCAGAAAAATATGGCAATTTTTACCTGGCTGGTTGAGAACAAGGGCCTTTGGTTGCTTTTCCACATTCAAAGTTGATGGTATCTCCAGTTTTGGCTCTTCCTTCTGAAATCAAGTAATAACTCAGCTGTATTAGAGGGAGGACTGTAACATTCATGGAACTAATTGGACTCAAAACTTGTGAGACTGCCCAGGGCCACAGGGTGACAAAGACCATCCACAGCAATAAAGGACTTTTTTTCCCTTTTTAGTTAGGTGTAGCATTTTTTTTTTAAATCAAGAAGAAAACATTCTCTGAAAGTAACTGAACAAACAGTTTCTGTAGTAGGTTAGAAATGGAATGTCACTTCTTAGCTGGACACAACTGCCTTCTTTTTAATCCCACATTCCTGACAGGCTTAACAAAGAGAGCTCAGTAACTAACTCACGGGCTGGTACAAAGCAGGAAGACATATCAACAGCTGCAAACATTACAGCTTCAGCATCCAGGATGGTGCTGTTGCCCCTTGCTAGCTAATGAGGGGGTTACCTGCAAAGGCTGCATAAAAGCTGTGTCTCTGTGGCAGTGACTGCGACACAGCAACAGTCACTCTCAGTTTGAAATGCGTCTAAAGTTTGGGTCTAGAGTGTACCTAAGTACACTTACTAGGATGGAACTACCCTGCAAATTTAATTTCCACATATGATAATAAAACACAAAAATCCTGCAACCACATACTGTTTCATACCTTTATTTCTGGGGTTTCACTCTTCCTTGTTCTCTTCATTATTTCATCTATTCTCTATAAATCAAAATAAATTTGAGGATGAGATGGCAGACAGAATATGTAACACAAGAGACAGAGAAGGGAAAAAATGACAAAGAGAAACTTTACTGTCATTACATCATCTCTGCCTGTCTTGGAAAGGGAGAACAAATAAGAAAAATAAAAGAAAATGAAAGATAGAAAACATCTTGGAGCTGGCTTTCACCTATCAGATCTTACAGAACGTGACTTTCTCAGTAGATGCACTTTAGAAACAAGCATTTTAATACCAGGTGTTTGCAGTTATGAGTTATGCTCAGTTCTGCAACAAGACATTTGTTCAAAACCAACAGTGGTTATTTGAATCTAGCTGCTTTTCCAACTATGTCCAAGCAGTTCCTTTAAAGATAGGAATTTGGAATAAAAGAGCAAAATGAAGTATCTGAAGTTATATTTGCTGGAAAAGTGTACACATTATCCTAAAATAATTTTGTTTTCCTTCTTCGTTCATTAAAAAGGGAAATTATTTCAGATGTAAGACACTTTGATTTGGTATTCTAATTTGCAGCTGCAACATGCCTCTAGTTCAATGCTGAACAGTTTAAAACATATTGGAATAATATATATGGATAGACGACCTTTTGTAACCAGACAGGGGTTCTGCAGCTGTTCCCTCTTTCCTGCCACACAGCTGTAAACAAAGCTAATTTATGCAGCTTCACCCATTTCCGTGTGCAGCAGTGGCCAGACAGTCCTGCTCCTCTGCATAATGCAGCCAGAGTCAGCCAGGTGGGGGAAAAGCTGTTTGTTACTCACAAACTTTCTCAACTAATGACACAGAGCTTTTGTTGAGTAAGTTTTAAACAAAGTCACTCATGTTTCTCAGTAGTTTGTGATGTCCTGCGTTGGGCAGCAATCGACATTTGCCTTGGTATGCCATTCCCTGTTTGTCTCAGGCATTTAACTTTTCAGGTAGAGGCTGGCTCTGTGCTTGCTCAGTGCCTAGTACAAAGTCCTCTGCCCCAGGCAATTCCACTTTGTTAGAAGTTTTGATGCCCATGTTCCCCTAACAGGCAAGGAGCAAATACTAAGTCTGGCATAACTATTCACCTGTAATCCCTCCAGATTATTGTTAGTAGATACTACTGGGTGCTCCCTGAGTTATGTAGTTAAACAAGAAATGAAATAGTTATCCTGAGATGCAAATACCCACCTTCTTCCGCTCCAGCCTTTCTTGTTCAATTTGCTGCATGATTTGTTCTCTTTCAAGACGAAGTTGTTCAGCTGCCTCACGGGCTTTGATTTCTGCTTCTTCCCTCTAATCAAAATGTGTAAAATACGTTAGGGCCATTATTTATTTCAGGCAGACTACCAAATATTAAGAGGTATTTTTTTACACGTATAAAAATTTCACATTTCTGCTTGAGATGATACCTGTTTCTCAAGTTTGGCTTGGAGCTCTTTTTCTTGCTTTTCCTTTAGCATTTGTTCTTCCTCAGCTCTTCTCCTCGCTTCCTCTTCTGCCTTTTTTCTAGCTGCTTCTTCTTCACGTTTTCTTTCCTCCTCCTTCTTACGAGCTTCTTCTTCCAGACGAAGTCTTTCTTCCTCTGCCTTTCTTTTCAGTTCTTCTCTTTCAAGCCTGCAAAAAATATAACAGAAGGTTGAAAAGGTTTTACCTTGTTTAGCATGAATCCTACTGTATCTACATCAGTAACTGATAACGCATGCATCAGCACACATTTTCATGAAAGTTGCCAGGATACAGTGAAGACACTGGACACATGTTCAGAATTCAGGTTCCTATTAAGCATTTACTCCAATCTTATTTTTAATGCCTAAAATATTTCACAGAAGTTATAATTTCCATTGAAAAAACATGTGTGATCAAAGAAAACATTTCTGTTCTAATTTCAATCAGACTGTCATAATAAAATCAAGTTTCAAGATAAAGACATCCCTCTTCCCCTTTACTTGACACCCAGAATGCTGGTATCTATAAACAAGCAAGTTCTTTTATCCTTTGCTTCATCTGAAGATCAACAGATGGGATAAGTAGCAGCAAATTCCACAAACCACAGTGGAACACTGGAAGGAGTGGGTCAGAATTCCACCTGTGTTGTTCCCTGGCCCACTGAGGGACATCATGCTCCTTTTAAGAGTTGTCTTCTAAGTGATCATTCTTATTCTATCGGGGCCAAAATGGCAGGAGTTGGTCATTCCACTCCCACCCCACCCACCGTGTTTTTAATAAGAAAACCCAAAGTTGAATCTGGACATGCAGAGTTAGTGATTTACTTTTAGGGGTTTGAAGGAAGCGCATGATTTGCTGACACTTGCAACCGGCATCCCATGCAGAGAACCATCTAAAAGCCTGTTCCCAGAACAGAGCCAGAACTTCACTGCTCAGACACAGCAACCTTCATTCTGCCACACTCAAAGCCCTCAGTGCCTGCAGCAGAGTTGGGCTGGATGAACTTCAGTTTAATTATGAATGAATCAAGCACTGCCATTTAATGCATATCCTGCTGCTACAAGACCGTTTCTGCTACATGATCTAACTCATTTAAAGCCACCTCAAATATTTTTTTACAAAACTTCAGGTATGTCCAGACAGCAGTGTGCATACACTTCAGCACGGACATGCCTGAAGTATTTGGAAAAGTAATAGCTTGTTCAGGGTTCCTGAAGAGGTCAAATTACTATTTTCTAACTTCACTAGTCATAGAGACCGCAAAAGACACTAATGAAATATGAGTCTGAAATTAAAAAAATTAACAAATACATGTAATCTCCCACTTGATTCCAAAACTGCCATGGTATCAAGCATCTTCAGCAATACAGGTTAAATTATCAGGTTATAACTTTCACAAAGCAATAAATACCTTTCCCGTTCTTCTCTTTCCTGTCTCTCCTTTTCCTCTTGTTCTTTTTGCAGGCGGGCCTGTCGCCTTTTTTCAGCCAGAATTTTCGCAGCTTCTTCTGCATCACTTGTTCCTGCTGTGATCTTCCCTAGGAGAAGGCAGTCAAGGGTGGAAAGTCAGGCAAGGAACAAAGAGAGATTCCAGGTTTGTACAGAGGCTGAAATGGGCCTGGTTCATAGTGGTAAGATACCTTTTTAAAAGCACACTTCGGCATTTTCAGCAGAGAGAAGATGGAATAGATAAAGGCATCCTTGGATGTCAGCATTTTCACATCCTCATTAACAGTGAGGTACATTAGGGAAAACTATGTTATTTACAGGTTCCACTATGTATCTTTACACATTCTCATAAGCCTGTGACTGAGCAGCTTCATGAAAAGAACAGCTCATCACTGTTTAAAAGTCTCAGGGTCCCATGATATCTTGCAATAATGTCTTGCAGCAAGGCTCACCTTCACTGTTCTCAGCCTTTCCAGCAGAAGACACGTGCTTCTCAGGAGCCACCTGGCCTGCATCATCAGCACGTGCTCCTGGGGACTTTGGGTGACTGACATTTTCTTTCTCCTTGTCTGCTTTCTTTTTAGGTGTTTCCTGGCTGAGACTGGAAGTGGCACGGTGCTTCACAGGAGAAGCTGGATACTGTTTGGTGTTTTTAGGAGACTGAGGATAAGTCTTTGCAACTGTCCTGATGAGGGAAAACAAAAATCAAAACAGGCCAGATGTTACACAGCTTGGAATCAAACTCCATCTTCACACTTCTCATGCTTTTTTGTCTCTGGCTACAGTGGAATATCAGCTGTTTTGCACAGCACTGGAAAGAACCACCTGGATGCAATCAGAACTTGAAATGCATGGAAATGACATGGAAGTGCACATGATTACAGAAAATTCTCATTAAAATACACCAATCACACTGTCCAAGGTCTAGGTGAGAGACAGGAAATGGTGGACTACCTAAACCAATGATTTTAGCAATTACCATTTCAAAAGAATTCTGTTAACATCACTGTTTCTACAGTCCTTCTCAACATGTAAACCAAAGCTATGGCTGCTTTCTGCCTGTAGAAATTATAATGAGCTACAGTGTGCTGCTTTCATCTGAATACCACCTTGCCAGCCATGGTCTTTTTCTAGTAGTATCTGATTTTCCAAAAAAGCACCAAATACCAGTATATACAAAGGATGTGATGGGTACCACAGAAAGAGACAGAACTAATCAAACCATTGTATCATCAAGCAGCACTGTTTGAGGTAGTGCTTTTTTCAGCACCAATGTAACAGACTCCAGACTCCAAACTCAGCCCCTGCAGCCTTTCACAAGCTGCACTTGAGGTGATGGTGATGCACAGCAGCAATGCAGCCCACTGCTCATCTGGCTGTTGCACACTTCAGGTGAAGTGATAACCCTGAAGTCATTTCTGGGAAAGTGGAAGGGTAAAGATACCTGATATTCACTGAAAATAGTTGCACATAAAGAGAATAGATTACCAGGAAACATAAAACTACATACAAACACCATTCATTATTTATGTAACACCAGTAGCTAGCACTTGTAACGTTAAGAAAGGCTGGGGTGTGTGACTAAGTAGTGTAAGAATAAAGAGATTACAATCTTAAAATAATGATTTATGTGAGTCTCATTAGAATAAATTATCTTACATTAAAGCGAACATTACACATGTATTTCTAACCTTCTTCCTGGACATGCAAATATGATATAAATGTATTATCCCATATCACTTTTTTCATCTACACAATATAGCATTTCATATACTATAACACATTTTCTGGACTATACACTCATTCTGGCAGACCACAAGCATGAAAAACATGAGCAACAGCTGAAAATTAATGGACTGGAGTGGCAAGTTTTGGGTAGATCTAACTATAGTATTGTGTGGTCGGAGACTATTATAACCAGAACCGCATTTGCATTACAGAGCAGACAATAAAAATAAGATGTCTTTCAACTCCTCCCCAAACTCATGAATTCTGTAGAAGAAAGGGTTCTTTTCTACCATATTAGACTGCATTTGAAAGAGGTAGAGACATCAGAATACACAGTGCTCACTCAGAGCTGCCTGGTTTGTGGGGAAGAAAACACTGCAGAGTATTGCACCATCCCTACTTTCTTACTCCCACTGAAGAGCCACCACAGACTCCAAAAGCCCTTGGGCTGCAGGAAGAGTAGCACCCAACTAAATCTCAAGTTCATCTCAGGCACCCCCTGCCCGCAGGCCCAGCAGCTCCCTGTCAGCTCAGGTCCTCGCCCTTGGTCCCTGCCTGAGCTCAGCTGTAGGTTGAGCCAGTTCTTCTTGGCTTCCTAACCTGCTGATCCTGACATGATGTCCTGGCTTGTCCTTGCCTCAGTCAGGCCTTTGTTGGCTGTCACTGGGCTCCTGGTTGACCCTGGTCACCATCACCAGACCTACCCTGGTCACTTCTTTCATCTGCTATGGGATGGGGTGCTGCAGGCAAGGTCCCTGTCCTTGTGTGTCCTGATGCCACCCACGACTCCTGCTGTTCTGTGACAGAAACAGGCTTTGGAAGATGTGAACAGGCAAGTCTGTTTCCAGTTCTTGAAAAAAACAGCAATGGGAGAAGCCAATGAGATTGGTTGGTGTTGACCAAATCTGGTTTTAGCATTGGCTTTAGATTCCTCTTTAGGATATAGATGGCTTTCCAGGTCCTTCTGAAGGCAAAGGCAGATTTCAAGGCCCCACCTACACGTGTACATCTCACACGTGCCTCCTCATTGCAGTCATTTCCAACTGCATTTCATAAAAATATAATTGGTAAATAAAAAGAAAAAAATTTTCTCATGTTTTTCTGCAGCACAGAAGGTGCTTCTTGCTAATTAGACACTTCTTCAAAGCGGAGTCCCTTCTTGCTGTCTTTGGTTTACATTTCCAACTTTACCACACGTTCCTCGCAATGCTTTTGATTTAACTTGTAGTGACAGAAGGAGCAAAACAGGCTAATAACTAAGGCTGAGTCATTCTCAGTATTAATACAGAAGTAATTGTTCTCTAATAAAGACATGACAATTAAAGAGGTCGGTAGGAAGCAGTCTAGTCATGAGAGTCACGTATCTTGCACTGCACAGGCATTAGAGCAGACTGGCTGTACAACTTAGCTGCTGGATTAGAAACATGCTGAATGTGTTATTTAGGTACTTCATCTTTGAACTTTTAGACCTACAGTAATTTTTTTCTTATGGGTCTTGGACCAGAAGAACAAGAAAATAGTAGAGTTTGCTTCATATAAAGTAGCTAAAAGCGAGAAGAATAGAAAAGAGTGATTACTGCAAGGATGAGAATAATGCAGTGTGCGGAGTGCAATGCTGAGAAAGTCCATCAGTAATAAGAATATTTTTTCAGAATTTTTATATAATTTACTGGGTGTCAGTAGAAAGTATTAAATCAAGATTTTTTTCCCCTTTGTATTTAAAACATACTCTCAGCTTAGCATCTTTAATATTCCTTGACACAGGGAGAAATGTTACTGGAAAGAACACTCCTTTTAAATAATATTTAAGTTATGCTGCTTTACACCAGAAAGGGCCAAACTTGATTGCAAGGACAGAAAAATGGAATTATTAAGAGAAAAAATTTATAATCACTTGCATAGGAGCCCGTTTAGGTTTAAACCATGATAAGAAAGTGGGAAACACAGAATTATGCCTGATAAGGATTAGAGAGTTAAGATGACAAATCACTAAAATCCAAGAAGTGGTAGCATGCCAGTTGTGAGACAGCTCACTCATTTCAGTAACTGGATTTTACAGGGGAATGCAGAAGTACCAGAAGCACTTCCTCCCTCCCTCCAAGAATACATTAAGTTTCTCACCTAACTGCCCTGAGCTGACATGGGTGCAGCAGCATGTAAGAAGGTACCCCCTACATGCACTGCTAGAACATCTATCAGGTGTGAGGATCCACTGACTTAATTACAATGGCTCCTATTTAATTATGAAAGGGACAGTCCATTCTGCAGAACAATGTCTCAGGAAGAGCATATGAGGGGTTCTGAGCTTATTTTTGCTAAGCAGAGAAATAAAGTACACATAGCACACAAATCAGAGGCCACATCCAGCTCTGGCCATACACAGCTGGGCAGAGAACAGCACGCTCCCCTGAAGAGCCAGCTACATGACAGGTCACTGGTTACAGCTGTTCACAAGAAGGACTGTAAATCAGAAATCTGCAGCAATGCCAGAGCTGCATTATTTTTCCCCTTTCTCCCCACTAATTCAACAAAAACTCTGCTGAAACCGCACCAGGACCTGCATGTTCTCAAGCCTGCTTTCTGACATTGCTCTGATCACAAGCTATTTCTGGGTTCTGACATTTTTGCTCGATCTGTAACACTTTCTGAAAAGCAGCTTTCTTTCACTCTTAGTTTTGATCTTTTGTACCCAAAGACAGATTCATTTCTCTTTTACATTTCTTAAAAGAGAATAAACTCAGCATAGGTCTGTAGAATAGATTTTTTGAATAGCTGCGTTATTACAGATGCTTCAAAATCTTGAAATGGCCTGTTATCTAGCTAACTGCTGAAAAATCCCTCAAAATACTCTTAATTCAACATTCTACTCATTGTTTTTATCTTTCCAAGGCAGAACAAAAACCAAGAGTATTAAATGTAGCACATATGAAATAAAATTTAAAATAGGCCACTGCACGACATAGAAGCTACTTCTGTGGGGAATTCACCACATGCAGACACCTTTCCAATAACTCCTTCTTAAACCTTTTTCAAGTTTGGGGAGCTTTTTTTGTACTACTCTATGTTTGTATTCCATCAGTATTCTGCAATTTGACTGAGCATGCGTATTTCTGACGTCAAAAGTGTGTCCCCCAGGCTACAGGGGGCTGTCACCTAAAAGAACCACCAAGTGAGGGGTTCAGTTAGTGAAACCACGAGTAAAGGACAATGACCAGCCTGGGATCTGGAAAGGAAACATGAACCTCCACCCACAGCAGCACTACCGTCACTTTTCCCTTCCCCCTCTCTCCTTCTCTCATGAGGTAATGCTTCGGCAAAAGAAAATGACAGAGGCTTGTCAGAGCCTTCGATTTTTATTCACTGGCTTATGCTATGGGTCATCTGGAGACACTTAAAACTAAATCCTACTTCCTTGATTCAGTCAGGTGCCATTGATTTATTTAGGGACTATTTACCCAAAGACATGTGAAGGACACAGGCTTTATTGCCTTCCTGATCTATAAGAAAGCACACTTGCCTATTCTCTGAAGGATACTGCAAGAATAAACCAATTAATGTATAGATCTTTGAAGATGAAGCATAAAACAAAAAATTACCCAAACCCCTTATCCTGTTATTATTGATCTTGTGAAAGATCTGAAGGAGCACTTTACACCATCAGTATCCAATAGCAATTGAAAAAAATTAAAGACAATTTCTCAATTATTCAAACTCTCTAATCCATTACTTTTCATCTTTGTCAGCTGATCCACATTAAGATTCAAAATAATAGTTTTGGATTTCTTTCTGTAACATTTCTTGATATATTTACTTTTCCAAATAACTTCAAGTTTTGAATTCCTTCCCTGCTTTTAATTGTTGTTCAGCATATTTTTTTGCCTTTTCCCCTTTTTACATTTGTATCTGTCCACTCATTTTCTCTCAGATGCTTTGTTTTTGGGCTGACCCTTTTTGCTTTCTCATTAAAATATGCACATTCAAAACATTAGTATTTTATTTATGTCATTACTACAACTCTCTTCTGCCATTAATCACTGTGTCTCTTTAGGATGAAGTTTTATTGTCTTGTTTGATCCTGTGTCAGTTACTTTACCATAAAAAGAGCTTTTTATTTAATAAATAATGAAATAACATATTAAGAAGACAAGTAACTGCCACTCAGAAACAAAGATGACAACTGTGAAGAGCTAGTAACTAGAACAGTACCAAGAAAACTTGAAAGTCAAGTCACATATTCTTAAGGAAAGAAATGCATACAGCTAATTGTCATCTAAATCACTGGCCATACTTGATTCTTTCCTCTACACCTTTAGAGGTTAAGGTGCTATGCAGGATCACTAACTGCTAATGCTGTACAATATATATATTCTTATTTCTTCCAGGGTATTTTTTCAGTCATATAGTGTGCTAGAAGGAGAAAGATTAAACTCGTAAAAGATCATTAGTTTTGCAAGTAGAATTGAGTATTTGTACACATATTTAGTCAGATTAAAATTATACTTAGATGTCAGATAATGATGTTGCCGGTCAGTGGATTTAAATAAAGGCAATAAGGCTTTTGGGACCTTCATTTAGACTGTATAACCTTATCTCTTAATTGAAAATTAACAGTGGGGTTTGAGTTGTATGCATATACTACACTATCACTATTATTATCTATATATAATAATACAATAAGGTGATTAGGGCACCTTTTTTATTTTAGAAGTATGAGGGGAAGTTTTGAAAATGCTGAAGCAGAACTCTCTGCAATCAGTAATAAACATGGATTTAAACTCTATTTACTGTATCTCTCATAAGGTCAAGGAGGGTGTTCTAATCGGGCCACGTTAAGATTAAATACCCAGTAATGCATTTCTAGCCATGGTCAAAATCAGATTCCCTTGAGAAGGAAAAGGAGGAAAAAAAAAAGAGATCACTACTGTGGCTCACAATCACAGAGGAACCCACCAGCAGGCTTCTTAATTCCTCCACACAGCATCTGTTTCTTCCTCTAAAGAGTATTCCTTATAAGCATGAAAACATTTTACTGTACAAAGGTTAACATAATTTGCACCTCTGGGAAAAAAATTCTCCATCATTTCCCAATCTTTTATGGAAATTAGTGCTACAAATTAGGACTGGGCATACTTTTTCATGAAACACTAAAGAGCTGTCTCCCAAGAACTTTTTCTTTCAACCATTATGATGCTCTACACTAACCTTTGTCTGCCCAGCAAGAAGCACTTGACTCTCAGCTATTCATTTCCCACCACTCATTTTGTTTAACTAAATGTGTCTCCTGGTTTGTCTCTTATACTGGCTGAATGAAAAATGCATTCTGAGCAGGGAGTATCAGTATTTACAGAATAATATACAGTCTTAGAGCTTTTTTTTTAACTTTGCATTGCAGAGTGCCACTAGACAATGATCTGCTCAAAACTGCAATAAGAAAGCTGCTTGTCATTAACATTGCATTTCATTCAATTTTTCACAAAATGGATGTAGTTCATACCACAGAAACTGATGACATTACATATACGAAGTTTGAGAACTTGTAGCCTTATAATATGAACCAAGAACTGCAGTGTCCCAGTTACATGCAAGGGGATGTCTAAACCAGAAAGAATGCTGAGAGTCAGATGGTCTCCTTATGTTGTCTAACACAAAATCATCCCCCACTAAAGGCCTATGCCCCCAGAGCTGAAACAGAAAAGGAACACCAGCTGGTTTTTCAGGCAGAAGAAATTTGTCAGAAAGGGGATCCTCAAGCCTGGTTCAAAATATGGCCAACTTCAGATTAAAAAAAATAAGTAAGACAATTTTCAAGACAAGTGGCACCCACGAACAGGGAAAAGGGAAAAAACCTAACCAATCTAATGTCTAAGGGAAAAAACCCAAACCAATCAACCAGCCAAAAAAATCAGGCAATTACTGTAGACCAGGACTACTTTAGCATACTCCTACATTAGAGCCAGACTTAATATTCTGTTCTAAGAAGCCTGGAGACCCATTTGCTTAGACTTGAGTTGCAAGCTGTCATACACATAATACAGTTTTCAGCAAAAGACAATCAAGAAAAGCAAGTCAGTTGCCAGTAAGCCCAGATATGCTACAGATCCACAGCTCTGCATTAAAAAGAAAAAACAAAGAACAAAAAGCAACAAAACCACAGATGTCTGCAAATGAGCAAAGGTTAAAACCAATGGTTTAGATGACACATAGTTAAGTGTATTTATGGCACCAGATGGTCATGCCAACAATAGGAAATGCATACATTAAATGCTGGAATTTCTAGTTAGTACTCATGATGAGTGCATTTCTTCACATTAGGCAGTTTCTTCAAAATCAAACCAAAAAAAAGTATATTTAAAAATAAATGTGAAATAAAATTTCATATGAATTATGAAATGCACTGTAATCTCAAGACTGAGGAAAGGTAGAGAGAAGTTTCTCTAGTGGGCACTAACACAATATTACAGATATTAGATTTGTCATCTACACCCCTCTCCTCTTGCCCACGTGTATATGTCTGTATGTATAAGTAAAATGAACCAGATTTTATACAACACTTCAAAGAAAGTTCCTCAAGAATCTATGTCTTATTTACAGGTAATGAGAAATCCACAGCATATTCATCCACTAATAAGAAAGGCATACTTAGGTGTTGCAGGCGATGCAGATCTTCTGGACATGGCAGCAGGAGAGTCAGACCTTCTTAGAGGAGATCCCATACCAGATGATGAACCAGGTGTTGCAGGTCGCTTCTCCTTCTTTATCTTCTCAGCCTAGAAGCACAAGTTCGTTTTAATTTCCATAATTAGGATCAATAAATCAAAAATGCACTTGATTGTTTTATTAGCAGGATGGCATATAAAGAGATTTGTGTGGCATACTTGTAAAAGCTTTTTAAACAGCAGCTCACAACTGAGGTGCTATTAATAGTTTTTTATTTTACATAGACACAGCACACACCCGCCCCTGTCTTGCATGGACAGAACATGCCAAATTGCAAATAAATAGTACCACATCAGAGCCTCTACAAGAGTTCTTGGGAGGGGTGGTGACACTGGGTGGAATCTTCAAAATCATCCATATGCCCCTGCTTAGACACGATCAGCAGTGCAAACAGGCACCTCACAGAAATGCTGCTGCATGTAACACTGAATCACACCTAAGATTGACATTACACAAATCTTTACTCCCAGCTTTTGTTCTCTCACTTACAGCCAATTTAGATGGCATCAATTCCCCTGTCATTAAGTATTACAAGATACAGGACCTTATGTGAATTTTATGGCCCTAGCATATTTTTTTTTTAAAGCATGCCTTAAACAGTGTAGACTCAGTGAAGGTGAGTGACTTGCCTTTTCTTTTCTGGAAACTACAGTGGATTGATAATGCATCTTTTAAGGAAACAGCATTAAAAATGTCCACAGAGAGAGCTAAAGCAATTGATGTAAAACAGAGGCATTATCAATACACTTGGAGAGCTTCTGAAATACATGAAGTTTGCTCATTAACCAGCAAGACTGGATAGTCATACTCAGGGGGAATTCTGTTTGTCATCCCCATTCCCAGAATTTACAAGCAAGTCCAAAAACATACACTTCAGTACCTCAGTTCTCTGAAAATAAGGGTGTCAGTGTTCCAATACCAGCACTCAACACTGATTCCCAGGAGGAAGAAGATACTGAAATGCTCCTTAACAGAAGCACAAAGGCAACAGGTGTTGGCACGGCTTACTTCCCTACTGCTGCTTCTTACAGCAGGGGAAGCACTTCATTTGTATTCATGCAAAGGGAAAGATAACGAGCAGAAGATGCATCAGTTTACCCAGCAGTGAAATCAAAACTCACCTGAGTAACTTCAGCTGCAGGTGCCCCTTTCATGGCATTGGCAGTGGAGGGTGAAGTTGCCTTCTTCCTGTCGGTGCTTCGGGTGGGGGAAGGCTTGTAGGGAGATTTAAGAGGACTAGCTGGTGCTACACGAGGACAGATATGGAATACTAAAGAGTTATAGTACAATAGCAAGAGCAAAAGGGAGCACAGATACAGGAAGTAAAGGAGGGGAGAAAACAGCATACTTTTATGTTATAATATTCAAAGGTAGCTTTAAAGTGTTTTTTAGTGTGTCAAAATACCACATATAATGCACTCAGCATGATCCTATGTTTATTAAAAATGTCTCAACTGAAACATTTTACAGGATTTTTAAAAATTGTCTCTAAAACACTGCTCTCTTACTCATATAACTTTTGAATCACCTGACTAATATTGTGATTCTTTTTTATTCTAAGAAGTCCAGCTTCCTTTGCATATGATAAAAAGAGTAAGCAGCTAATTCTAGTGACTTTTGAACACATACTGCAAAACAGGAAAGGTGACAGAAGCACGGGGAGTTTTGTCTTTTTTAAAGCCTAAATATAAAAAGGCTCCAAAATAGCTTAATTACTTTCCCAAATAATACTTAATTGAAAAACTAACAAAAAAGTCCCCCAAACCTAAACTAAATGCTGCTGTAGGTATTTCAGTTATTGTTATTCGAGGGAGACATCAATTTGAGTGTGACACATGCATTACAGCTTACAGGGCAATTTTTTTTAAAATTTGCAATATGAACAGGATTTTTTTAAAATGGGATATTTTACTCCTGATTTTGTTCATATTGCCTTCTAAGATGAAACCTTCACATACATATAGAACAGTCAACAGAGTATATGTTTTATCAGTAAGACAGACACTAATTGCAATCAAGTGATAAAGTGTTTCCAATTTTAGTCAACTAAAGTCAGGAAGGATGTTGACTTTGAAAAAGCAGTAATTATGCACTAATGTAAAGAAAGTCACATTCCCAAATTTTTTATTGGAGGCAGCCCTAATAAATTTTTTATGAAGCCTTTTTGTATGCTTTAAAGTTTAACTGGACCTTTGTATTCTTTGACTCACTTTCCAGACAGTTGGCATATTAAGAAAATAGAATATTTCTTAAAAATATTTTTAAAATAATATAAATTAATACAAAATTTCAAGAAAGTTGAATATTAAGAAAAATGTTCAGAAACTTAAAAGCTGCCTAAGAGAAATATTTTTACTTCAACTGTTAAAAGAATTAATCGTGTCCATTAACAACTGTTAGCCTGAATACCTTGACTTGGAGTGACATTAATAATGTGTTGCTGTAGAGTCTGAACTTTAGGCTCCTCATTTCTAAGCTTACAGAAAATGCAGTAGCAGAGCAATTTTGACCTCAGCATAATGACAGGAGGCACAATAATGAGCTCTTGGAAAGGAAGAACCCTCTTCCCTGCTCAGGAAGCTATTTCTATGGTGAGAAGTACATGACAAATGGGAGATCTCCCTCAACTATTCTGCTGGCAATTACTGACAAAATGTCAATGGCCACTCTGAGATTGTTGCTTGCAACCTGTGCTACAGCCTGATTGCCTTGTGAGGAAATGACAAGAAGATGCTTGTTCAAAAAGCTGTTCCCAAAATCAGCTGCCCTGTTTCAGCTCAGTGAAGAAGCAGTTTGCAGAACAAATTGTACCCCTGTCAGACATGCCAGTGTGCTACTTTAAAGATCCTGTGATAAAGAGAGATAAACCTGAGAGTTTACAAACAAAATGAGTGACAAAGGACAAAAGTCATTCTTATTGATTTCTTTGATATCAAATACAAGACAGAAGACAGATCCATAGGTGGCCTCAGCAATTCAGCTCAAAATCTTAAGCAGAATGCACTGATCTAATTTTGAGCTGGGTTTTGCTCACTCTTGGCAGTAGTTGGTCCCTGAGCAGTAATCAAACTGGGAACTTGCTCAAGTACTGTATGACAACATTTCTGCTTCCAGTAGAGGCTGCTTTTAATGCAGAAACAAGGGAAGCAATTTTAGAGGCATTCAATATCAATGTCCCTATGCGCTGAACAGAGAAGGAACGCACAAGGGAAAGTAGGTTTACTTAGCAATTCATTTTAAAATAGCTTTGTATTAAAAGCACATATGCAAAACCTAAGCCTATTTTAACCAAGATGTGTGAAAACACTCATCATAAAGATGATCAGTCTTTTATCATCCAAATAGTTTAATCCTGAAAAAGTATTTCCTTTTGGAGACAGGCATTTGGGTGTGCGCTTTGGGGTGCTTTGTTTGTTCTAATAGAAGTAAAAAGGGCTGTTAAACTTTTGTCTTGTTTCAGCCAATGCTATGACCAGGTATGGCTTTATAAGCAGAAACTACTTAAAGTCAGGCACTTGCAGGACTGGAAACATTATTTTTGTAGATGTTTGCATAATAATGGTTTTATTAGACTACCCTTTACACATAGGAATGGTAACTATCATCCCTTAAAGATCAGTAATTTCTGGAACTGACACCTTCCTATCAGTATTGTTCTTTCATATGTGTATGTACACCTATATATATATATAAATAAACACAGTCACACAGTTAAAGGCAAAAAGATATTTAACAGCTAGGAACTGGAACCCTGGTAAAAATAATTAAGGCTCAATGGTGCACTGGGATTTTTTGTTCTACATACTATGTGTGAATGACACGGCTGACATTAATAAATCAATCAAAGCCTCCGAGAATTGTCACATCCTTGTCTAAAAACCTGTTTCTTATACAAATATATTCTTTTTTTTTATAGTCTCCAACTTTAATGTTTTTATTATTTCTTTATTTTTCTAAAATAGATATTCAGAACAGCACAGACAAGGTAATGTGCTTTTCAAAGATTTTAAATAGACTGCTGTCTGAAACAACTTAGTTCATCATTGATTTTGTACTATCCTGTAAATTGTCATTTGTTTCATAGTACTCCATTCTTTCAGCAGCTACACAAATGCAGCTAAAACATACCTCAATGCTATCAAAGTGAGGAAGTCACATCTTTACCTGGAGTATTGTACTGCTCAGAAAGCATTAGTGTACTTCTGCTTCTGGCTAAAGATGACTGTGTGGGAGTCAGCAGTCGAGAAACAATAAAGTTTTCCATTGGACTAAGATGCATGCGGTGAGCTGAAGGATGGGAGCAAATAAAATAAAATTTAAAATGCAAAGAAATAGAACGATGTTACATTAAAATAACTGAAACAAAATGATGAAATGATTAAATGAAATGACAAAAAAACTGTGACGTTTTTGAGATTTAAAATATTTGAAGATAATTTTCATTCCCTCTGAAAAAAATCTTCTAATTTCTCCTTTTTTCTTTTTTTTAAGTTTCCCACCTGTACAATACATACAGTAAGGTTAAGATCGCGTTGTATTTTGTTTTTACTAAGAGGCATGTTCCACTCTGCAAAATGGTTGCTTTCATGACTCAGCATGAAAAAGGTTTGCCTTCTTCCCCAGCAAGAAAGGTAAAACACTTGGTGGAACAGCGCAGCTGCTCACTGATGTGCCACCCATACGGGGGCTGCATTTAAAATCTGCCGTCTCACCATGTTACGTAAGTCTTATTTATACAATATGCCTGCATTACTCCCTACTCCATAAATATAACTGTCAACCATATAACACGTATTTATAGATGTTCCTATTACATGTATATATAGCCATCTGTCATAATAATCTCAAAGCTACTGATGAGCTTTCCTTAAGCAATTCAAAAATTTTTAATCAAAACAAATTTAACTTATCTTTTTCATTCTAGAAACAAGCCTTCATAGTAATTTATTTCAGCACATATATTTTTTACCATTAGACTTAAAAAAAAAATTGGGTAAAAGGAAAAAAAGCAAACAAAACAAACCTAAAAAAGTCGAAAGAGTTCACAGTGAGATAAACCCTTCAGTCCTCTTTGTAGTGTTTAGCAACCACTAATCCTACAAGATGATCATCTTTTGCAGAGTCTCTCGAGGATCAGAGTTTCATAAGAAATTAAAGGGCTCTACAACTCTGGTCACCAGATTGACGTCTCCCAGGTGGCTCATCAGACGTACTCCTGCCTATGGTACATCCTATACCTACTGTCAAGCCACGCCACTGGTTTGCTTGTATTTCCTTATTTTGCTAGAAGGTCATAAGCAGTACAGTTCTAAGAAATTGCTGCAGTCGCAGCCTGTACTTAGAAGCCTGTTTGCTGGAGTATCAAAAATTGAAAAAGAATCAGTAAAAAACCCACAGCATTTGTTGCTGGACTATGATCTCCAGCAGAGCAGCACAGCCTTGGGACAGGCTGCAGAACCGTATTACTGTATTAATACAGAACCTCTCAAATGTTTGAGTTCCTCTGAATGACACACATAAGCAAACCACAAAGGAATATGGAGCAGAAGTGCTTTAAGCAGAAGGAGAGTTTGTGCTGGCAGGAGACCAGCATGTTCACTTGCCTCTGTCGGGGGAATGTGTTATGGCCGCTGTGGAGGACGAGAGGCGTTTACTGATTGGCGACTCCATTTGCTTTGGCAGATTCATTGTAGAAGCTGAAAGTTTGTCACATGCTGCAGAGAAACGCATTGAAGATGTTTGTATTCACACCACAGTGTTTATAAACTCCAAAAATTAACCTTGCATTTGTACTCGTGGCCCTTGCCACTGATCACAGCACTGAACTGGCACGAGATGAGCTCTTTCTGACCACTACGGACCAGCACCTTATGACACATGCTTTGGCATGCAACTTTTCTGCTTGCGAATTTTACATTCCAGTTTTACAACAGCCTATTTTTTACACTGGCACTGGTAAATAATTCTATATCAGGTCTGAATGACTGAAGCTATTCTGATACAAGACACTCAACACCAGCACTCAACACTCAATAAAGTTATCCAAAAAAAACAAACTGCACACATCACAACTCTGAACTCATCTTCATTCCCCCTCCCCTCTACCTTCAGTCTGGAAGAGCTGGGGTTCACATCAGCTTTTACGCTAATAAGAAAATGAAATAACCAAAATTTGTGCATCTGTTTGAGACCTCACTGTTTTAATGACTGAGCTGGCATCAGCCATTTGGCTTTATCTTTTTGTGCTTGAGAAGAATTTAAAAAAAAAAAAGACAGCTCAGTTTTTTGGTACATTTTTCTTCTGAAATACCATTTGACAAAGTCTGTCTGAGCACAATGCCCATTTCCTACCTTGGCATTTATTCAACTGAATGAAAGAGGAATCTTACTCAAGTACTACTACAGAGTACTAGTATATGATCACTGTATGACACTCAGAAGCACAAATGCTTTGTCCCTTACCTTTGAATTTTATTTCTTTCAAAACCAAAAATATTTTCAGCTAGAGACATGTATGTAGCCCTAACTCTGCACCTTCCAACTTACTGCATTCCCTATTATGTCCCTCAAATCATTGCCTTAGTGGGGTTTCCAATATTTGCCTCCATCTACTACAGTAAACAAAGCAATTCACTACATTTGCTTTTTTAAAGAAGCACATATAATGCTGGTAAGCTGCAAAACATCAGTTGCACAGGCAAATACCTTTGCACATGAACAACAATCAGCAAAAAAATTTGAATCTGTTTGCACAGAAATAATAGTTCTGTGAGATCATAGGCAGAACAACATTTACTGTGAATTCTGCAGGAGTAATAGCCAAGCCTTACTCCTCCTTTGGGGGAGAGAAGGAACCTACTTCTCAAAAGCACAAGCTGTGTTTTCTTTTCAAAATGCCAAGTACATTTGCAATCAAGATTAGAAATCTTATATGCAATCCATTTGTAATTTTGGAGGACTCATCTACTTCAGAGTCTTTTTATGGGAATAATAATTAAAAAAAAAAACCAAACAAACCACAAACAAAACCCCACAAAAAAAAGATAACTGAACATATAAATATAAATATAAAAACATGATTGCTTAAACAAAGTCAACCACTTGAGTTTGTTACAAATGCCAGCTTGGCCAAAATTCATTTCAGGAGGCTGAAAACATAACATAGCTGTTTATACCAAATTTACTTGTTCTTAAAATATTGCAGAGGAAGGCCCTTGAGATGGGAAAAGAGGGCTGTTTTGATGAAACGTGGTCTTCATAACACATTTCCTTACTGTGCAACTGAAATTTTTCTCAACAGCACCTGTGCACGTCCATTAGAAGTGTCAGATATATGTGCAGTTATAGACACACACAGAGCACCCGCAGAATTAACAAAGACGAGAACCTGAGTGGTAGAAGTCTACAGTTACTGAGAAAACCATGAAATGCCTCTGCTGTGCTGGAATGTGAGGCATGCACTGCTCCACCATGGCAAAATTAAAAAGAAATTAAAAAGACACTGGTCTACATCACTAAGGGTAATGCCGTAGAGTACCAGACTGAAATGATAAGAAAACAGTGGTTAGGAAGAACAAGATCAGTGGATGGATTACAGTGATCAGAACAGTTATAAACGAGACACGATGGTACTGTGATTCTCTGAAATACCATTGAAGGAATCAGCAGGAGCAGTAGAGGTCACAGGGTCTGGAGGAAGGGTGTTGGCAGCTAAACCTAGAACAGGGGGTGGGGTATTTTCTGATTCACCTACACAGCAGAGAAATCAGAGCAAAAAGAGGTGAAAGAAATTACTGAATAAGTTTGGGGAACTGGAATTAAGCATAAACTGCATCACAAGGAAAACCTGTTTCTTTCTCAAAGTGTAAGAGACTCCGTTTACTATTATATTTATTTAACTTCCTGGGTTTTTTAAATGACATATATGAAAACTATGATATGAAACAGAGTTTGCCTTTTTAAAGTTAAGTATACTTACACACTGTTTAAAAGAGAGTAATTGTTACATTTCATCAACACACAAACATGGATATTTTTCCCCATAACATCAGTTTATTCAAACCTGACAAATTTAAATAACTGTATGATTGAAAAGAGAAAACATGCATCTTTCAGAAATATAAAAGCAGCACATCACTGATTATATAATAAAAAGAATTTCCTCTGAAGCCAAAGCAAAAATAGCAGTAACAGAATGTATGTGGGGAAAAAACCCAAAGTATTTTAAACTGCACATGCTGCATAGTCATCCAGAAATTCCCATCAGGTTTTTAGAAGTACCAAACAGAAACAGATCATCTTTTGCAAGCCTCAGACAGCATTCAGTCCTTTGGTGAATATTAAATTTGCTAACTGTGTGCGTGGGAAGACAATGTGGAAGAAGCTAATAAGGGAGACAGTACATCAATTTTAATTTTAGCATTTAGCATCCTCCAAACAGATTCTGGTTACTCTATTAAAACGATCTGCATTCCTAAAGTTGGGAGGAACCTTTCTCCACAGAAGGTATTAGGGAGTGGAAGCCTGGCAAGCAATTACAAAGCACTTACTCACGCCCCAAGGCAGTAGCCCCTACAGTACCACCCTAACTATAAACCCATCATACTTACTATCTCCACAATCTCATGCATTTTGCACTTGCAGATCTGCAATGCAGGCAGCCTGTTTCACTTACCATCTCTGCCTCCTGAGCCTGCAGCCAGTGCTCCTCCCCACGACCATCGCTTCTGCTTCTGTTCCAGCTGCTGGCTGCGTTCGAGGGACCGGCGCATCATGGCTTCTAAACGTTCCTGGTAATATTGGTACAAACCCAGACACAAATCCCCATCAGTGCTTTGGGGGCTTCCTCCCCCTGCCTTCCGAAACCATGCTAAAAATACACAGTCCCCCTGTTGCTCCACACAAGATGATTACAGGATCTTGCTCGCAATAAAAGAAAAAGAACTGAATAAAGAAGGTATCAGCATGCTACCTACCTCCAGATATGTGTATCCTTTGTCTGCAAGCCACTGAGGTCACTACAGAGGCCTAAGTAAATAACACAGGTTGCATCACTGCCTAGCATCTGCTCCTGCTGGTGAGGCTGCTGCTGTGCTCTGGACTTAATTTGTATAAGAATAATGCTCGACAAGCATTAACTCCTTCTTGTCTATGCAGACATCAGGATTTTTTCCCATCCCTTTCTGAGCACAGTTAAATTGCTGCAATGCCAGTGGCTCCACCTAGTCACTCAGATAAATGATCACTTCAAACTCAAAGTAGGTTACTTTGCAGGTTGCCCTACTTATTTATTTATTTTTACAAAAACTCCCTCCTTTCTTCTATTATGTTCCTTAAGTCTATGCATTTAAGGCTTTCTGATTTCTTTTTCTTCTCTGTGTATTTTTCTAGTGCATGCCTAGATCATACTGCTCCAAGATTTACTTTTTTTTCCCCCCTGCCACCCCCATGTTCTTCTCCATGAGTTAGGATTTTCACAGAGAGAAGGATAAAATTAATTTTTTCCCTCCCCAAATCTTGCTCTACCTTTAACTTATAGCTAAGTATGGTCACTTTATTCCCTTTCCATCACCTCTTGACTCTCACCCAAAGACCTCCACTGAGTTTCATTCCCACCTCCTCCCTCTGCTAGTTTCTCAGTGATTTATTGCTGTGGCAATGATCGCTGCACCTTTTCTTTTCCTCCTTTCAAGCAGATAAAATGTGGTTCTTCCCCACCCACAGTTCCATCATCTAACAGCCTCTTCCTTTCCTCCTCCCAGTACCTCATTCCCATCTGGCAACCTCCTCACCCTCACATTTCAGCAGCCCAACCCCTACTGAGAAAGAGAAGTCTGCTCTTGCTGCCTCCAGCTACTGCCTCGGTGAGCTTTAGCCCTTTGATCCTATTAGTATTTTTGGTGCTATTCCTTATTATCTTTGCTGTGTCCTTCTGGTCTCCTACTCTTACTCACTTCAAACTGCAGGCTTCTGTGATTACATCATACCCCTTTTGATTTTTATCAGTCCCCTGCTCTATCTCCAATATCTTCTGGCAGCTCAGATAAATTGTGTGGAAAACCCTTCATACATCTCTTGGCCAGATTACTTTCTTTCACTGATTAACACCTTCAGTCTGGCTTTCCTGTTGCCCTTTCCTGAGATATTTCACCAAAAAATTTCAGTCTTTATTCAAGTACGTCTCCTTCAGGCTCTGCACTGGTGTCGAGCCAGTTGTCTCTGATGCAGCTCCTTCAGCACAGATGCTAACATCAGGCACCTCCAGTAATCTCCACACTTTACATACTCCATACATACATGTACCTGTAAACTTTGTCTTGCCTTCCTGGGGTTCTGACCTTGGTCATTGATTATCTACATTGCCAGATGTCCTCTCATCGTCCTCTGGTTATCTACAATATACTTTTGCCTCTTCCACATCTTTGAAGAATCTCTTCTACCACCATGGCTTGCAGTAATTTATTTCTGAACTCATTTTTTCCACCTCATCCAACCCTGCTACCAGTTATCCATCAGTAACAACAGCAAGTCTTTAAGTTCTCTTTTCTTTTCTTTCTTAAAGTTCTTTTCTAATTTTATTACAAATCACTTGTGCTATAAAATAATCTCTTCTCCTCTATACAAAGAGTGAAAAAAGGAAAGTCTTGCATCCTCTATCATTCCTAGCTCTCCTATCCCTGTTACCTCTTGGCCAGGTGACCCACCCTGCTGTTACAATTTCTGCTGCTGTCTCCAGGAAGACAATTTTTCAGTCGTAAGGTAAGCTCATGGTTTATCAGGTAGCATCATTCAAAGACCACTGAGAGCAGGCAGCTGCTTCCCAGCCCTCCCCCCCTTCTTCCCCCCTCTGTCTACTCAGTGCCATCAGTGTCCAGGCAGGCATGAAAATGAGAGCTCTGCCTCTTTCCTTCTCCTTACCGAGCAAATGCACGCAGCACCACATGGCTCAAGTGCAGCCTCCCCTGCAGCAGCACAGAAACCCCCCACAGCCCTGATACCCCACTGGCTTCTTGCAAACACCCTGCGAGCGAAAAGGAGACAATCTCCCACTCTCTGCTTTAGTTTGCTACAATGTTTCTTTCTCCTCTTACTACGCAATGATACAATTTTCACATTTAAAACCTGTGTGCCCTGGCTTTGCATTACAAGTTCGTGCTTTTTTACTTTTAGCTTCTCACCTAAGTTAATTCTATTTGAGTCCCTTTTCTGTACTTGGTCTTTCCAAACGTCACATATTTCATCACCAGTTCTTCTCTGCAGTCTGCTTCTTTTCCCCACTTTCTTCTACTATGCATCTTGCCCCAAACTATTCTACCCACACTCTTTACCAAGGAAAAAATCATCCTCCCATTTCTTTCTCATTAAAGCACACTCTTACACAGAGTTTTTCTTTTTTTTCCATTTCTAATGAATATTATTATTCATTAATCAAAAAAGATAAGACTAAAGCAGTCAAGTTTCAATGATTTCTGTTTGCTGTCTTGTTTGGGGTTTTTTAAATGATGCTTGGAATAAGCAATATTCTATGGTTTGCAAACCACAAAATACACTTACACCACCCACTATCAAAGTATTGTTTCAAGAACAAAATGCATGGTGAAATAGATTAATGAAATTTAATGACTTTTCATACACGTTTGAAAGCCCATGTCACCTACAATCTGAGGTTGAAATCTTCAGTTACATTATTTGGAGAGGATCATTCATTTTCATTTGCGAAGAGTCTTTCATTAAAGCCCTATAGAACATCATTATTAAAACTCACGAAACCTCTGCAGATATAGGTTAGATAAAGAACAGTAAGAAGGCTGCTTTTCACAAAGAAAGGATGGTTATTAAAAAACACTTTAAGTTGGCACAAAACTAAAAAGCCAAAGAAAATAATAAGACATAAGGAACCACAGAATGAACAACTCATACATTAATAACTTGTTCCATGAAGAAAACTAAACCACAAGAAAAGCCTTCCTTCATCAGCAAACAATGTGGAAGACCCTTCCAGTCTGTTACAGATGAAGCACCTTCTTGAAAACATATCAAACTATCCATGTGATCTCATTTGGGAACTCTATCAGCTACAAATAGAGGAAACAGAGGAAACATTGTCCGCTCTCAAGGTACAGTGAGTTTTCACACAAAAAAACCCCTATAATGCACAAGCACTGCATGTAGGTTAAATTATGACTGAATAAAATCATAAAAGAGAGCCATCTACTGCTAGTATCTAAAATACACATTACTTTCCAAAATCCAGTTATTCATGCAAGTTTTCCTCAGCCTGAGCAACAGAATAAACATTTGCACTGCCTGAATTAAAACCAAAGGAAACCTCCCCCTCAAAACTCACTAGTGATAAGGCAAGTAATTTGACCAAGTACTTTACTTTTCTCTGTGTAAAATATGACACAGATGTGACAACGAGGAAAAAAACAATGTTTCAAGTATTATGACTTAAAATAAATTCTGCAAATAATTCAATCTCCTTATATATACAACACAAACATCTAAAATAACCCAAAACCATTTCCTCCTCTTCCCTTTATGTATGGTGCTCACTGTTTCCTGACATTATCAGTTGGCTTCATCTCTGGAGTGGAGTACAGTAAGCCATTAAAGCTATAACACCTTGAGAGCTTTTCACTCTCTGGTGTCTAAGCACATACTTTTTACAAATGTAACAAAAAGTGCACATGCACCAAAACAATCTCTTCCCAATAACCTGGGTACAGCTAGACATCTATTTACAAAGTATTTCCAAGTCACATGGCAAGTTCAAGACAGGAAAAGCAAAACAAAATTATTTTAACTGAAAAAGGACTAGCTTTACTTTTGTCCAGTTCCCTGTTGAAAGAAACTTTTAAATCATTTCTGCAGAACAACATGCTGCTTTCCTCAAGGCTCAAGGACTGCTTTTACTAAAAGAAGTGGGCAGCTTTAAAAGTAATACAAAGGGAAGGGCAGTGATACTGAAGACCTCTGCAGATAAGAAAGATGCAGCCAATGTAGACAGAATAATTTCTAAATATTATTTATTCAGTTTCTTCTAAAGAATAGGACACTTCCACAGTGCTCTGCAACAAGCTCAAGCTGCCTCAAAGAACTCTGACAGAATACCTTGATTCCTACCAAAAGAGACTTAAATCATCTCTTATCTGACATTGTAGAGGGGAAAAAATAAGCAAAATAAATCGGATTTTAGCCACCTCTTTAAGAAGTCCTTTGCATGCAAAATAGTCAAGCAGAGGATGCACTGATATAGGAGCCAACAAGTCCCTGCCACTTTGTTAAGAGGCATTCCTCTCTCTCAAACTCTTACAGATGCAACAACAGTATTTTGTAGAGAGAGATTTCTATAACCTGCGCCTATCACAAATGTGCACTACTTTCTGCTGTGTTAAAAAACAAGGAGAAATAACTTAGGGAAAATACAAAGGACAACCAGGAAGGCAGAGAGCAAGGAAGAAAATCTCTCAAGTATACTATACTTGTCATTTCAGACACCTGATGAGCAAGTAAAATGGGTACTCCAGTCCCCAGCTGGTATAAACCCACAGGTCTAAACCAGTGTTAAAAGGAGAAACACTGAGAAGATGCTGCAATACACCGGCTCACTGGCTGGGGCACACACAGCCCCCACACCACAGGTGTGGGAAATACACGTTCAAAGCTCTGCCAGTAAAGATGGTCTTAAATGGTCAGAATGACTCACAAGCAGTGAGTAACTCGCAATGCCTAAGGAGCTGCAAGTTCACCACCATCCTTACTCAGACCTTCACTGTTTACTGTGCACAGAGTTTGAGGTGTTCAGCACAAGAGCAAGGGCCAGGGAAGGTGGGGCTAAACTGGCAGATCCTTCAGTAGAATTCAAACAGAATTTGAGGAATGAGGGACAAGAAACTGTGAAGGGAAGCTAGGAGGTGATGACGTATCCTATTCCCACTTTCCTTCTTCTCTCATCCTCTCCTGTTCTATAGATTATTCCCCTGTGCACCCTCTTTTCCCTCAGAGGCCCCTGGACTTTTTCCTCCCAACAGGTTTAATCCATTCCCAAACAAGCAAGCATCCTCTCCTGTCCTCCTGCCCACATGGCCTTCTCTTAGGTTACTCAGCCTGGGGGAGCAGCAGGGAGAAAAGGGAAAGAATCCAGACCCATGCCTGCTTTAGCTACCAAAAAAGGCTTTGGACACTTAAAGCATAAAGGACCAGCTTGGTGAGCAGAGCTAGGAGTGGTACTCAGATTATGACCAAACACTTGGAAGCAGCCTCTCCCTCGCCATTACAGAAGTCTCCCCTCACACGTGCAGTGTCTTGGGGAGCTGGAACAGGCTTGCTGATGCTTGGGAAGAACAACACAGTGTGCTCAGTCTCTTATGCCCATCTCTGGGGATGTGCAGGGGGCCACTCCAGGAGATGGGGTCAGCCCCCACTAAACAGACACTTTGGGTCTGACCTGTCACAGCCTCTCACATCCAACAACTCTGCTCTCATTTCTCCAGCAAAGGCAAACCATGCAGGCAGGGAAAGCTGGCAGATACTCACTCTTCCTACACCTCTCAGCCTCTCTGTCCTGCTCTGCTGAAAATTTTGAGGACAGGGTTTTGAAGTTTTTGCACTTGCCCTTTCCCATTACAGCCCTCACAAAGGGAATCAACACTGCTTAGCTACGAAAGGTTATTACAGCAGGAAATGCTGGGGAAGGAGCACATGACTTCAATGCTGTTACCATAGGAGAGAGACCTCCTACCCTTTGTTTCTGCTTTTTCTCATTTTTCTTAAAAGAATTTGAAACAAACCACATGACAAAATACATTAAAATTATTTCTCAGCCATTACATAGAAGCCACAATGAGCATGGTAAAGTTGAATGACAAATGACAGGATATAATCTTCTCTTCAAGTTAAAGTGAAAAATCAAACAAAAAAGTCAATGAACAGCTGTATGTTACTCCGAAATCACGCAAAAGTGTTTTACCTGTTCTGCAAAGTTATTTTGATGAAAGGACAGGGGGCAGAAAAAAAAAGGTTAAGAACCATGGATTTCTAAAGATTTTTTATGTAGGAATTGGCAAAATATTTTCTTTTGGCTTTTTTTTTTTTTCTAAACCACTGCCCCCTTTTCCAAAAATCATTAATTCTTTATCAGTTGCGGGTAGCAGTGCTAGTGCTCTCTACATAATGTCATGCAGAGATACACACACACACCCTGCATTCAGAGAGCTGTACCAGAAATTGGACTCACTAGAGCAAAAAAAGAACCTTAAATGATCTCAGCAGGGAGCATAAAAGAGAGGAAGGGTATGAAGATGCTTAAAAATACGTGATTCTGTTCTGTGCTAGAATTTGAAAACAGCCTAGATTCTTCAGTGCTTTAAGTACAAGTGTCTGAGTTTCTGTTGCCAAGGAAAAATAGAAGAACACATTTTCACAAACATTATTTCTGTTTCATGAACAGTAAACAGAACAGTAAGAAAAATCTTTCCCTTATTGGAAACACTCATCTTTAAAGACTTCCTTCCAGAAAGCTGGTGCTTTATATTTGACAAGCAGAGTCCCAGATATGCTAGCAATAGTAGATGACTATTCCAGGAGATCAGACAAAAATAAAACACAATTGTTTTGGAAAGTGTTTTTGATGTACAGAGGTAGACTACTTACAGCTGTGGTTTGCAGTTCCTGCAGTAATTGCTCACGTCTCCAGTCCTGCCCCCACCCCCAATCGTTTAATGCATGTCAATATTCAGCCATGTTTAATGCTGCCATACCCATATCCCAGTGGACCTTACCTCCTCCTCTTTAAGCTTTTGTCTCCGTTTTTCTTCAACAGCTGCTCTCTTCTGCTCCTCTCTCTGCCTCTGTTCCTCCAGTCTTCTCCACCGCTCCTCCATTTGCTTTTCATACTGAAGTTTTGCTCTTCTCTCCTTCTCCAGTATCTGCTGTTCCCTAGCAGCTTGTGCAGACAAAAAGGTGCATTTCATTCATGCAAATTTTCTTCTACTTTAAAATTATTTGATAACATGAAACAATAGTGTAAAACAACAAATATAAGTACACAGGGTTTTAGTCCACTAAGATTAAAAATATATTGCACAGAAATGCTGAAATGATTAGTAAATCTAAATGATTTGCTCAATAAATAGGGAAACTCTTGTACACAAGGTGCCAGTTTGTACCCCTTACTGATGTAAAAACAGTATACAGAACAGTTTAACAACTTTTTTTCTTTATGTTTCAAATCCCTCTGAAGCTTAAAGCCAAATTATTTTTTCGGACATACTGTTCCTAGTAAGCTTTGAAAGAAATCAGCTATATATGTCCCTTGGGATTTCTTTAAAACTGTGCTTCTTATTATGGAGCTGCCTTCAAAATAGACACATGTAAACAACATATGTTAAGTTTTCTATGAAGTTTTGAAAATACATCTTTCAGCTCATAGTTGGTGCTACATCTTTACCCACTTCTGCCTGTTCACATGAAAAAAAATTAATTCTGATATTGTGGGTTTGCCCAGCTGTTTATTCCAACTGGAGCAATAACCTTCATGGGACATTACCCTGGTGTTTCAGAAATTCAGACTCCAACAACACATACTGGACTGTTGCTTCAGGTGCACATAGGAGAACAAGTAGCAGGAATTGATGTGACAAATTGAGAGGAAAAATCCATTTCCCATGCAAATGTATTCCATAAAAAGGCAGGAAAGAGGAGTTCAGTAAGCATGCCTACATACACAGAAGCCTGTAGTGTCACATTCCAACACACATACAGCCAATATCAAAGAAGGAATATTGCCAGGCTAAGAACTTGAAAGTCAGGGAAAGCCAGAATTAACTCAGTTTATGTAAGAGCTAGTCCTTCTTCCTGCTCACTTACTCAGCCTGTGTTTTCAGTTCCTGTTCCTTGTGCAGCACATCATCACCCTTCTAACTCTCTCACATTATCTTCCCACCCTTTCTAGGCTCTTGCCCAGCCATCCCAAATCCCTCCTCTCAGATCAGCCTTTTCCCCTCAGTTCCTGCACCCAGGCTCTTTAAGCACAGCTGTGACTTTCAGTCCCTCTTAGCCCCACTCCATCCTCACGCCCCTGGGTGAAAGCCAGAGTCCTTCCAACACCCAGATCCTTTTCCAACATTCCACTTCTTTCCCTTGAATACCAAAGCCTTCAACAATACTTGTTCCTCAAATCCAGCCTGCTTTTCAGAACACCTTCTGCTTACTCGTGTTAGAAACACAGCTGGTGTTCTCTTCTCCTTCTGCCTTACGAAAATCCACTCATCCTCCCCACTCAGGACAGGGCAGCATGAGGGGAGTGTCAGTGATGCAGTGAGCCCAGACTGAATGCATGAAGATTCAGACTGGCCAACAGAAAAAGTTACCTCAGAGACAGTGGATAACAAGTGACCAGGCATTAATTATTCCAACTGCTAGCCACATCAGGTAGAGCAGGTGACAAAAAGCATGCTGGAGTTCACAAAAACCAAAAATAAAGTGAGGTGTCCAGAGATTGTGCTAAGATTACCTTCTGAGTAAGTAGGTGAAACCTGGGACTGATTCTGGACAGAGAAGTAAACAATTCTGTCATCATGGACACATACACCATTCTTGTTGCTTAATTTAGGGATGCTAAACCACTGATTAATAAGTTTTGGCTTGAGTGAAAAAGTTACTTCATATTGCTACATAGTACCTGCTGACTGCTTAAAGATCTCACCTTCTGGGGAACACACTACTTTTTCCTGAACTCTAAAAGAAAATTGTCACAGCCAAACTGTGAGCAAAATCCAAAGCTCCCCATTACAGAAATGGTATTAACCCTAAAGAAATATGTTTCCAGGAGGCATGTATGATGTCTGGGAGAAAACTGCAGACACCACCTTCCAAATCCCCTGGACCAATCACTCCCAAATTCTCCAGGTTTCAGTTTCCTTCTCATCTCCTTTTCTGCTCCAAGTTCTTTCAAATCTAATCATCGTATCACTTTCTTGGGAACAAGAAAAGAAGGGATAATCAGGAGGAAAGAAGAGATAGCCTACACTGAGCATACCTGGAAGAGAAGTAAGCCCCAGATAGACAGAGGCAAGATTAAGTACTAAAGAGCAGGAGATTTTCACCAGAACTATCAAAAGGAATCTTGCTGACCAAGCCCATGGTAATGAAAAAGGTCAAGTCATTGGTCTCGAGCCCCAGACTTCGTCAAGAAATGGTCAACAGTTTGTTTATTTAATGCAGGAAAAACAGTATTTTCCTATTATTCTTCTGACAGGTGGCCATGCTTGTTTAGTTGACATTTCTTCAAAATATGTGCTTATCCTAAATTTTACAAAAATCATAAAACACTGACAATTCCTTCTGCTAGGTATTGTCAGGTAATCTCTAGGAACATTTCTACTGACCTTTCTTGTCATTACAACAATGAAAAGTGAAGTTAACTGTTTAACACTTTTTTATATACATAGAGAGAGAGGAAGTCCAAACCAACGTTCAACGGTTAATTTAATGTATGTATGCATATGTGTATATCTATATATTTATATACACACACACCTATTTATATGTATTTACTTTACCTGTGTATATACCTGCTCCCCTTAAATATATATTTATACTTTTCACATATATATTTTACAATTCTCTTAACATTTCCCTGGTCATATTAATAGATCAAAAAAACCTGATTGTTTTTTAAAAAAATCTGAAATCATTGCTTATGTTATTCAGGAACTGAATAATGTCTTTTATCATTCTCCTGAAAGATTAACCATTTTACAACTTACAGAAAAGTACACGCTTTAATACTGTACTTAACAACTCTATCATATATTTCAATATGGCTAAAACCAAGCAGATTAAAAATAATGTTGCTTTACCAAAGCATCCTACATATTATTCTGAGAATTATTCAAGGCTTATTTGGTATTTTCACAAACCAGGATCATAACAGCAGAGTCTTGAATACAAATCTATATTATAAACCTCCTAAATCAAAGAAGAAAATCAACTTGTAAATACAGAATACTAAATATTTTACTGGAAATCCAGAAAGACAGATTATTTTTTATAATTAAAGTTAAAAGAAGTTTTGAAGACTAGGAACAGACCGAACAACAAGATTTAAAATTCAGAACAGAAAAAATGCTATGTTAGTTAGTTAAGCCTATTAAAACATAGATATAAATAATACATACACCTCCTGCCAACTTACCAAGGTATTTCTCCCTTTCCTCTCTTCTTTCCTTTGCCAGTCTTTGTCTTTCATCGGTTTTTAGAAATCCATCAACAGCTGAAGACAGAGGGAGGGAAAAAAAGTCTTAAAACGCTGTTAGTAAAACTAAAGAAGCATCCAAAAGAAATTTTAAACTTCCATCAAAAAGAAATCCTAACTGCATTTAACAACTCCAATAACAAAAACCATTTTGTTCCTGTATGCGGGCGGGTTAACAAGGTGGGATTTGGGTACCTCTTGAGCACAGTCTCCCACCTACTGCTGAATTCCAAGCACGGTTCCTCAGTATAAATGCCTGACTCCTCAGAGCAAACAAGCATGCTGTTAGTGCCTGTTTCAAAACTTGAAACTTCCTTGGGAAAAACCATAAAGATGCAATTAACATGCATTTCTCTTTGTTAATAAGCTCATTTTAAATTTTTTGGCTAGAAAGAAAAAGGTAGCTCACAAAAGCAATAAGCAGCTATGTGGAGTCCCAGCCTTCACATTTATGGCTGACCACAGCCCCCCAGTTTCCTTGCTCACTCAGCACTAGCTCATTTCAACAACCAGCAATTAACTGCTGGATGAGACTATGAAAGCAGCAGCCCTCCTGCCCTCTCTCCCAGGCAGGAAACACTTTGTTTCCTCCTGGAGTTGGTATCTAGAAGTAGGATGCTTGTTTGGGAGGAGGTTGCCTAAGGGTTTTGTACCTGGATCTGGACTCCCCAGTTCTTTGCACAGCATGAACAGCTGAAAAGCCCAATTTAAGGAGGCAGGAAGGCAGACTGTGACACACCAGGTACCTTGGGGTTACCTGCCTGCATGCCCTGGAACAAGCACCAGATGGACCTCAGGTGGACCTTCTGCAACAGCAGGGGTAAGGCCACCAAGGAGTGCCTCGACAGACCACCTAGAGGATGATATCCTCTTAAAAGAGCTGACAGGGCCTCCAGTGCCCTCCCTTCCCTCTCTTCTCAGGATCTCCTGGGGTCTGAGCAGTGCTGCAGTGCAAACAGGCATGGGTGTCTCACAGCACAGTTTACATCCTTTGCAATCATTATCTGGGCTCCATACTGAGTTACTGAATTCTAATTAAGTCCCCTTCCTTTTGCTCTGAGAACTGCACTTGTTAATTTTATCAGATATTTATGAATGGAAGAATTACATAGACTGTATGTCTATGTAACCCCAACTATTTTCCTGAAAGGTCACACTTGCAGGTTTCTTTCCAAAGGCATCCTGTCTGCAGGAGCAAGGATTTTGCATAGGAAGTACCTTTCTGTGAAATGCACTGTTCTGTAGGAAGGCTGAAAGCCAGCCTCGGTGGTCCCTGGTGTCTGGTGACAAAGGTGGGGTCTCAGCTGTCCCGCATTACAGTAACAGCTTGCTTTTTCCCCAAGCAGCACCTTCAAAGACCATCTCTAATCCTCCTCATCACACACAGACTGCGACTACCTGAAGGCAGCCAGGCCCCTGGAAAAATGTGATTATAGCTCCCAGCTGGTTAATTACAACTAAATTTGTGGGTCAAATACATATTTATTTATTACTAAAGACTCATCCTACTTCCATTCTAGTCCACTTGTTTGCTTACTTGGCTGGCATTTATTTTCAGATTTGACAAGGAAGAAGGGGCAAGAGGTGGCAGCTCAGTAGAGCAACCATGGCAAAGGTTTGTAACTGCTTTGAAGGGGCCTGCAATAAGTAGCCAAGAAGGTGAATCCTGTTGTCAGCATAGGTATATTACAGCTCAAATGGAAAGTTTTTCAGTGGTTTTAAAGTCAAACAAACATGAAACCTACAACTCAGGATAGAAGCAGCAGAGGGATGTGAAATTCAGATTGGATCAAGAGGCCAAAGATGGAAGACTGAGCTTGGGAACAAGGAGTTTGGAGAAAGGGAAAGAATCAAGCAGAGACATGATTTAATGTCTTCTGTGGCAAAGGATGTAACTCAGATGGAGAGGTGGAACCTAAAGTACAGAAACTAGAATAAGGATAAGTAGGAGGGATAGGAGAGGAATAGCAAGAGAGTTCATGTCCATGAAGTACGTTCGCAAGATCCTGCACTGATTCTCATCACTGTCCTGCTTACAGTAACTATCTCAGAAACCCATCAGCAAAAATGCACCCCATTATGCCTATCAATAAAACCACAGCTAACTCATCTCTACTTTGATTGCTTCACGAACACAACTGGTAGAAGTGGATCTAAAAGCCTTGCTCACAACTGCCATTGTTATCCAAAGCTGATGCACAATTTTTCAGGCTGGCTTTCTCAAGCAATTGAATATCTCAACCCAATCCAGAAATACTAAAAGTTGATCAAGGCTGTAATGTCACATACTTAAGAAATGAGACTGTATCCAAATTGAAACAGTCTGTACAATCTTTATTTTGCCTGCTCTTACACATATATTACATTTTTTTCCTTTCAGATCCCTTCGCTTACTCATTCAGTGCATAAGAGTTGACCCAAGTTCAAAGTTATTAGTGCTTCTTGCTTCATTTCTTTCTGAAACTGAAAAGTAGACAGAGCTATACCTGAAGGTTTTTTAGAGAACAGCACTCCAGGCTTGGCTACATCATAGGTGAAACTACAAATACATGGAATTACTACTCATTAAATATGCAATAAACCAACATGCAAAAAAACCCCCACCAAAAAAACCAGTGGAGGAAAGCTGCATTCTAATACATACAGCCATCAAACACAAGATGGCAAGAGTAGCATTAAAAATAGCACTGCCACCCTCAATACTGGCATTTCTTAACTCAAGTACTTGACTTTGCAAATCAGCATGCCTGACAAAAATCAGAAACTTGCTTCCCCTTCATAAAGTAAATAGAGTTTTGAAGGACAGAATAAGTGATCCCTGGGCGATCGCTTGTACCTTGAGATGATTTTCAAAGACCAAAACTTCTGTACTTTATGCATCTTCATATAACATTCATATAACATTATAAATGCAGTGGGCACAGCAGTTACCCGTGGCAAGAAATTTCACTCATGACAGGAATTCAAATGCCGTTTGTCAAAGCAGACTACAAGCAGCAAGCCCGCACAGGTAACTATCCCGGGAATAGTGTAAGGGCATCCCTCTCCCGTAACAGGGAACTGCCAGCAGAGGGCAGGAGAAGGTCTAAATGAACAACAAAACCCCACGACAAAATCGCTCTCACTAAGCTAAGTGACCCCGGGTTAAGTCTGTATACGCAGCTTTATCCTGAGCCTTCCTCATATTTACAGCTAAGCCTCTGATCCCCCACTTAGAGAGGCACGTAACAACTAACAACATGTTTAGAGTCAGGATGTAAATACAGGCTGGTTGTTCTTCTGCCAACCAGGGTAATGAATACAAGGCAGAAACTTCTCTTACAAACCTTTATTCCCAGACTTGCAGAGGAATAAGGAAACTGCTCAAATAATAACATCAAAGATTTTACTCCTAGGAAATGCACATGCACAAATTGCTGCTACTTCCTATTCTACCTCTGAGCCCTCCCCGAAAGTCTCCTTTGCACAGAGTCCCCACTCCCAAAGGCATGCACTTAGGCACTGGGCTAATTCCTTGAGATTGTGCCTCATTTTATGATTGAGGAGAGCCAGCTGTTCATCTGGGACTTGTTACAATGAGCATTTCTAAAGAAAAAGACCATAATGTAAAACCAGTTCAAATGTCAGCGGCAGACCTACAGCAATAAGGTAACAGCTAATGCTGCAGGATTCCTTCAATACTTTGATGTTATTTGAAATTAAATATTCACAGAAGTAAAACCCAATGTTAGTCACTGCTTCAACCCTTTTTTATGGGCAAGGTAAACCTATTCAGACTGATGAAACAGTGCCAGAACATGTCCACACACTGCTCTGCTCCACATACTGCTTGTGAAAGCCTCTTGGTGGTTGCTCAAGACAGAGGAAGGCTGTCCTCTCCTGATGAGACACAAGTCAAGCTGTCTTTTGAAATCTGTATCCTGTTTTTGGTGAGAAGACAAGTACTCAAGCAGGACAATCAGGTTATTGGAAGCTGAGACTACATTTCAAAAGGATCAACAGGCTGCTTGGGTATCTTCTCTCCTGAAATTCACACCTGAGTAACTGTCAGCAGGTAAGGTCTCTATTAATTTTTATTTTTTTCTACTTTGTTGTTGAACCCACACCCCCTTCTGTCCTCTCTAATACGCCATGGTATTTGGTTTCACAATGTATTTATACATAGAGATATTGAAGCCCTTGTCGGGCATCCTGAGAGAAGAAGTCAGCTGGGCATCTGAGACCAGCTCTACATTAGTGTTCCACACACAAAGACCTTTGGCCATCCTGCATGACCACATCCAACACATTTAGACCTCTGGCCATTCTACTTGACATTATCCAACACTTTTGGACCTTTGCCACAGTATGTGTCACCTACACTGATGTGGCTGCATTAGTGAAATTCCTGGTTTGGATGCAGTTCTGCTGATGGGTGGCCTTGCCTGGGACCAGATGATCCTGGGACACCACTGCCCTTCCACCCACTGTTCTGTTGGCAAACTCTGTTGTTTCAAATAATATAAATTTTATCTATAAAATCAATGTTTTCCTCCCTAAAAACCTGCTTTCTCTCCCTTGGGACTGTTCTTTGAGACATTAATGAACAGGTGTTTTCCACCTGTCACAGTTTCCCTCGGGGTACTTCTGAATGAAGAAATGTTCGAGTTTTCAGCTACTAATGATACTTTGAGGGGAGAAAAAGTTAAAAAGCTGCATGTGACTGTACCTGGATGGCACCTTCTGTCGGCAAAAGGCACTTTTCCTGAATTTTAATTATTATACAGCTGAGAGGCTTTCAGGTAGAGGCAACATGCAAACACTGCAAGGGCTTTGCAGGTAGGTTCAGTAAGATTTAGTGGACTGTTGTCCTTTTAGATAATTGTCTTTTTCTACATTTTCTTTAATTAGAAAGAGCTCTTTACTCTATTGCATTCAAAAATCTTAATGCAAAGAATCAGCATTTTCCCAGTTTCAGCTACTTAATTTTATTTTTTATATTTGCCAGGCTAGATTTCAAATATAACCAGAAAAAGAAAAGGAGCATTTTCCATTATACCTAATTAAAATACCAGGATGGCTATTTGTTGTTATAAAGATGTTAAGTGGATGAAGTCACTAAAGGCAAACAGTTGCCAAACACAGTGACACTTCAGAACCCCGGGCTAATTGTGTGAGAGGTGGCCTGGCAGATACAACAGAGAAGCTGTCAGGGACTGCGCGCTCTGCTTAAACAACTAGGACACCTGCCTTATGCTCCTGGTCCCCACCCTGGATTTTCAAATTATCCATTTGAATCAAGAACTTCAGCTGTAAAACATACTTACACAAAGAGTGCAGTAGCTACATATATACTACTAGTATGTTTATTTAAGTTGAGGGTGAAATTGCTCCAAAATGCTGGCCAAATAACTGTGAAAGGATACATAGAGTATATATAGGTCATGTCATGAACACATATATTAATAGAAATATCTTAATTACTGCATGGGGAGGAAAAAAATGCTAAAATATAAATGGCAGATCTCAGTTTTGGATGAGCCCACAGACATCTAATCAACTACATGGGATTGTGTACAAATGTGTGTGCAGCCCTAACAGTGCCCCAAGGAGACTCCACTATCAAGCAGACACAGCAGATGCACCTCAAGAGCACTCAGAGAATGGTAAGGTACATTAGCAGAATGTTTTTACTTATGAAAACACCAGATAATTAATCTAGTGTTATTATTTAGTTAGTTTAATGAACAGGTCCCTGCCAGACAGCCCCCCACATAGCCCATACCAAGCAACAGCACTGTGTCCAACGTGTTCTACACTGATGTTTTATTCATGTGCTTCTGTAACCTCTCAGGCAGAAAGGAGTCCAGAGGCTTACTCGTGCTTGGCAGTGTTTTTCTCACAGATTTAACACACATGAACATTCAGAGCTGTATTTTTCAAGCACCACTAGACCCCAGACCCATTTGGTATCTCTAGGTAAGATCTTCCCTTCTATAGCCTATCCAGCAACTTTCTGAAAGGAAACACTGTGCATTCTGGAAAGGATGAAAGAAAATAAAAGAAAAATACTGCTTCTAATTCACAATTAAAATTTTGAAACTTCTAGGGTTTGCCAAGGTGGCACTAGCTGGAAATTTTATACTAAAACAACAAGCAAATCCACGAACCCCAAAGCTCTAAACATTTCAAATACACAATTTTTTTTCCATGACTGAAATACTTTTTTTCTTTTGTTCACTCACTGCATATCTCCTGAATCAGCAATAGTCCTGACTTGTATTTACAATTTTGCATTGATAAACTTGCATAGACTAGTTTCACTGACTTCAGCAGAATGAGTGTGTTAAAACAGAAATATGGAAATACCTTGTTAAGATCAGGAAGCCCATGCTTACCCCCTCCCCCAAGTCTGAAAAAAAGGTCCTACCACTTAGGTACTATTGAATGGAAAATTCAATTTTTGGAAGGAGAGTACCTAAAAATACTATAAACACTGCTTGTCTGGTTCACTTTACTTTGACTTTGGCAAGAAAAAGCCTCAGTGAAAGACAATAACCCTCAAGTCACAGTTATTTTGCCCAAATTATCTAAGGGAGACTTTTTAGGATCAGATAACTTTGTTTTTCCATCACAGAAAATTCAGCCTGAACAGCCTCCTCCTCCTTTTTAGGAACATACACATCAAAATGAAAGAAATTCCATTTATTGGTAACAACTTTTGTTACCAAAATGAACAAGAAAAAAAGCTTTGGATCTATAGTGCATGGATGTAGTCAGCAGCACTGTGTCCAGTGTGTGTTCTACACTGATGTTTTGATTATGTGCTTCTGTAATCTCTCAGGCAGAAAAGAGTCCGGAGGCTTAACCAGCACTTGACAGTGTCTTTCTCCCAGATTTAACATACATGAACATTTATAGCTGTATTTATGTGTATAGTGTAGACTAGCGCAATTCAATTCCTAATTAAAAGTGTTTCCGGACTGACAATACATACCTATGTATCAACATCTGCTGATGTTATATATTGATTATTAGGTATTAGATAACCAGAGCTTAGTGGAAAACTAGCATCTCGCTGAGATATTCAGATATTTTTAGCATGAGCAGACCAGATGGGAACCATAAGTATCCATTTCTCCCACCTCCAGCCAGCTTGTAATTCCCAAATGCACATTAAACCCCACTTCCTCTTCAAGTTAATTGGCTTTGCTGGTGTATGGCACTGAATAGTGATCTTACGCTTTGGTGGCTTTACAAATGTCACTGCTGTGTTGCCTTCTCCAGGGATAGCTGAAGTGCATAAAGACAGCAAAAGCAAAGGGAGCACTGAGCTGCTTTCCCGTGTCAGGTAGGAAGAGCTTTAGTGGAAGCCTTGCACAGCCCTCAGGTGGGTGAGGAGCTGACCACAGCTGAGGTGCACAGTTCATTTTCCTGCAGGTTGTTTCCCAGCTGAACCCCTGATCAAGCCTTCGCAGCAGCACCCCATGCTGCAAATTTAAAACCAAAGGTGCAGGAGCCAGTACTTGCAAATACTATCTGTAGAAAACAGAGCTTCCCCAGTGTGAGCACCCAGGTAACTTGGAGCACATTGGGCTGAGCTCCTGTCTTCATGCTCAGGCTCTTTGGTGTCACTGGCCGTGTGACCCCAGTCACCTTCCTCTCTGCAGTGGGTGGCTGTCCTGCCTCCACCCACAGGCCAGACACCCCCACAGCCCCCACACCAGCACCTAGCACTAAAATTTTGCTTCACGGCAAAGAGGGAAGTTGGAATGATTTTCTCACTGGCAGTTACCTAGAGCATGTCAAGCTGCCCAGCTCAAGGCACTGAAGTGCACTGCTGAAGGCCATTATCGTGCTACCAGAGCTCCTTTTTACAGCACCAGCCCATAGCAGCTGCAAATCTCAAGTTCCAGCTCACTCAAGGGTCATGGGACAGCATTTTGAAGGAAGCTCCAGCAGTCTCTGTACACCCTGCCTTCCACTTTGGCCTTTTTGCAGGCCATGGATCTCTGCAGCAAAGTAACTGCCTGCAGATAGGCCAGACAAAGACTAAAAAAGAAATTCTATAATCAAACTCTTAATTAACCTCTATGTTTAGGTACCCAAACAAAAGCATGACAAAAAACTACAGCTTGCTTCTAAACCAACTTTAGCCAGGAAGTTTTCTTTTGGAGCCTGAAGTAAAATTAACAAGGATACGTCAGTATGCTCTCATAAACTATAATTAAAAAAAAAAAAAAGATTAATCATGGAAGAAATCATAAACCAAAAACAGTCTCCAAATAAAGGGCTCACACTTGGAAGACAGAGGTTTGGTGAATGAGCATTTCAGAGGTGGCAAATTGCACAGCGCAGCAGAGACCTTAAACTTACCACTGCACATGTATACACAGGGATGGTTCTGCAGATTCCTTTTACTAGCTTTGTTTTCATTTCAAGTCTAATTTAATAGAAAATGAAAAAGAGATACTGGTGCTTTGGGATTTGCTCTCAGCTGCCGCAAAGATACAGTTGGAGAAACAAGAACACACATTTGGCTCCTAACAATGCTTATGGAGGCGTGAGGTGTTGCCAGCATATCCTTTATTACCACAGCAAGTCTAAATCTTTTTCTCTAGATAGTAAAATGAAGTTTTTAACATTACCGTCATCTACCGCTATACTGCCTCCTCCATGACTGAAGATTTGCAGAAAATTTCACGATGTTTCTGTGCTGTTTTTTGTGGTGAGCAAAGTGAATATAAACCATCTAACAAAAGAAGAATCCATCTGCAATTTTCCATTTATATATATCTCTCTATCAAAAAGAAGTGTTGATGACTTACTAACATGACATGCAGCTATCAAGAACTAACCTAAATAACCTCCACTTTGCTCTACCCACACCTCGTACATTGATGAAACAGTGTATTATTCCAAACAAAAGTAGCTACCAGCATCAGATGTAGAAAGCACATTTTCCCTGTGATCCAGCAAAAGCTTCCAAAATAAAAAGAAGCAAAGCTGATTAATCCACAGCACACGTGATCAAGTGAACTTCATCCTCTGTGGACTTGGCTATGTTTAGGAGCAACAGTTAAAATATTGCTTTTGCTGTGCTTCATTCACACTAATTATATTTCCCAGTTATTTATTTCAAGGAGAACACCCATTGACTATCAAAATCAAAACAATTTATTCTAGGAACATGCACAGTAAGTCCTCACAGGGAAGAAAAGCTTTAACAATTAAATGCTTATCTTTAACATTTTTTCTTGCACATTGGTAGACGTACTACACCAACACAGCTCATATTTCTAATTATGATATGCTATGTACAGACATACAGTTTTAACCATATTTATGGTCAATTCATCAAAGTGTATTCCACACAGCTCCTGCTTTTGCATCCCCAAGTCTTGGCCCCTACATACAATTCTTAACAAAGCATATCATTTAATGGTGGGATCCAAATACACTTTTAAACCCAGAACATGAACTTTTCCCTCTGGCATTTATGCAGTCAATCTCATCTGAGAATCTAATCATTCTAGGTCTTCCATCAAGAGCCTAACATGTCCTTGTTGGGATTTCTGCTTACATTTCTACCTGTCATTCAGCTGTGAGCTTCTGACTCTCAAGGAATTCCAAGCATAAAGTTTTCAGTGCATGCAAGTCCACCTACAAGACACTGCTGAGACCTGACCCTGTGCTGGCAATCTCACTGCCCCAGCCAGAGAACAAAAATAATACATTTACATACATCCTTTTGTACGTAATGTATGCAACTCTGTATGATCATTTATTATGCCTGTTCTTGGTCCAACTATTTAATATTGGCCACTGTACACAGGGACTGTTAATTGTCTCTGTTAGAAACCAATCAAGCCCCCTGAAGGGCAAGGCTCCAAAAGCAAGGACTTCATTCAACCCTTGAATTGTATTAAAGGGTGTGAATTCCTTAGAGCTCCTAGAAGTCTAGCAAATACCCCAAAGTGGAGACTGCCTTAACACTGACCCAGGCAACCTCATTTATGCATGGGGCTGGTACAGCCTGTTGAAGGAGTCCAGGTCAGTGAGAGAACAGTGAGAACTAAGACGTTGGGTCCCACCTCCCCTTGCCTAAATCCTGCTCCATTCTGACAATGTTTGCATTTTGTGGAAACAAAACACCTTGGATCTATTAGGTTAGTACTTGGAAGATCATTTTTCAAGGGCAAGAGACAGCATGGAGATGGACTGATACGCAAGTAAGGTTGAACACTTCTGCATCCCTTGAAAAAGTTATGTGAATCGATGTTCTTAAGTGGAATTTATTTGGAGATTCAATACCTTAACAAATGTAAAAAAGATTAAGTCTGCCTTTTTACCACTGCAAAAGATAAATCTTTGTTTATTCTGTAATTTTTCAGAGGATTATTCACTGAGTTCCAGCTAGAAACTGTATTAGTTGTTTATGCAAACTCAGAACACAAATCACATTATTCATGGAGCTCTTAATCTACAAAATAATAATTTACCAAACCCAAGCTTTTCTACACAAGAGAGATGAGTGGATTACACATCCACTGACTTTTCAAGTCTCAAAAAGAAGAAGGTTCCGTTTTTTTCAGGATAAGAATTTGGAGCATTTACAAATATTTAGAAAAATCTTTAAAATTAAAGGATAAATCAGAATATAAAGTGACTAAGCTGTATGCAAAGTGCTTAAACGATATGCTAAGATGAAAACATACACTGAATCCAGCATTGACAGCACACTTAGGCCAACACAAAGAGGCCAATTAAAACATAGTGGTTCACTAAGCTTTGCAGTAAGGAGTGCTTAGCACAGAGATCAGATCCTGTACGCAGTATTTTCTGTCAAAGTTCATCTAAACTTTCGCAGTGATGTGTGGCAAAACTACCCAGGATGAAGGGAAACTCTGGTCTGCACTGGTGTCTCCTACCCTCTTTTGTGACCTTCATGGCCCAGAGAGAAACAAGTCGAGAGACAGAGTCACTATTACAGTCAACAACGTGCAGTTTTCACTGCTGTGACAGGTCTGCCTCTGCCCTCGCTCAAGGCAAGTCCTGTGCAGGAGCACCCACTGCAAGCACCAGGGGAGAACTATGGAGACTCAGCTGGTATTCCCATGGCACGAGCAGTTTAGAGCCTTAAGACACAAACAGGCCCTTGCACATAACACATGCACCCTATAGGCACAGTGTTTTCTTTTCACTGTTACTTGAATTCATTTCAGAGACCAGAGACACTGGCTCAGCACACTGTTTTTTAAGCAAATATAGGTACTTAAAAGAGTGACATTTCTTGGAGTATTTATTGATCCTTCAGCCATCTGGAGAAGACTGACTTGATTCAGAACAAAGTCCAAAGCTGGCATATAAGTGCTTGAGTCAGTAATTCAACATCAGTGTCCAGATGCTTTCTGGGCACAAAAGCAAGCAAAAAAGGGATTTTAAATGTTTTAAGAAAAAAAGAGTGATTTACAGTTGTCCAAAATGACAGACATATATTAAGAGGCTCTTAAGATGCTGTTATGGGTCTTCCACCACAGTATGAGAAAAGGCAAAATTATTTTATTACTTTATTCCTTCTGGCTCTGTATACTCTTGCACATGATTTTGTAGCACGTTGCAAAGCAAATTTCCTTTCTCATTCATATGTAAGGACAGAGATAGAAATCTGGCCTACAGAATCTTATTTTTCTGATAATCTAAATTCTTCAAACAAATGGCTTCAAAAAGATCCTGTACAGGGCACTGAAAAGCCTCATTTCTGACAGGGCTGTGCCTGGACACCAGATTCTCTACTGAAGTGTTCCCAGAAGTCAGGGTCATTCATAAAGTATTTCCTCCTGAAAGTGGTGAATTTTAGGCCATGTAATACAGGCATGAGCTTTTATTGCATCCTGTGGCATTACCTGATTTTATGATCTTTGCAGGAACCCTTTTTGCAGCACCCTTTAGACTGTCACTTATGACAAATTTGGTTGAAGTTGACTTCAACAGTTAATTATTGGTGAGAAGAAAGAAGGATGGACAAATAGGTGTGATCCCCTACATTTAATTTCTTTTTGAAAAAATACAGACAACTGAGTTCTTGAAATTGTAGCAAGACACTTAAAACCTGCATCAAAATCCTTATTCATTTGCACGCCTCAAGAAATACAGCATATTAAGTATATTATGCCCCACATCAATAAGGGCTTTCTATCTTCAAGGCCCCAGTTACTCACATGATGGCCTTGGGTAAAAAGAAAACCCACAAGAACTCAAGAAAATGTATCAAAACTCACTGAAGTTTCTAAAAACAACAAATACAGAAATCTGCATATTATGTTTTTTAATAACCTAACAGTTCAGAGAAAATTCTTTCTGCACATTTTCACTCACCTAGAATAAAGGTAACAAAAATAATCAGAGTACACAGATTAGTCAAAAAACAGATTTAAACACACAGTTTAAATATTTCAGGAAAAACACATATGATGTTATGCTATACTGATATTCAGAGCATTTAATTAACTGCCTGACATTTAAAATGACAGGCTTAAAGAAAGGCAGAGACAACACAAGATGAGAACTGCAAAAGAAGCTTAATCCAGTGTCACAATGCTAAACTGCCAAGACAAACTCACCAACAATAATGGAAGAATAAATTTCAGTGGCAATGTCTTTTGGGTTATTTATAAAAAGCAGAATGAGAAGCTGAGTACTTGCAGTATATCAAAACATCACTTTTCAGCTGAAAAAGTGGAGGCTGACAGATAAGTTTGAAAAAAATAATTGCATGAAACATACCAAGCTCTTAAAGGAAACAAAGGTAATTATTTGCACAAGTGAATAGCAGCATAAAAGTATTGAGGTTGACGATGGCCGAATTGCCACTCAGCTTTCTCCTGTGTGAGATGCCACACTGAATCCACCAAATATAATCACACAGCCTGACTCTTTTTCGGCGCACAGATTTATTTAACGCTGTGACATAGTCTAGTAACACGTGGGGTGGGTGAGTCTGCTAGGATAAAAAGAAAGCTCTTCAGTAGAGATAAATGCATGATGAATGCGAGGAATTGAAGGTCGCATATGCTTGGCAGGCAATACTTTGTTCTAATTCATTTTGAAAACACTTGAATGATGATTTAGCAATTAAATTATCTACTTGTAATACAATGTAATTATACATTTTGGAAGATAAAGGCCAGTTGGCTTAATTCCATCTAATGTGTGTTTAGACTTCGTAAGTCTACAATTAGCCTGTACATGGGTTAGCTGGTACTTTCTATTTAAAATATACTTTTTCATTTTCTCTTATTCTTTGTTCCTCCTTCTCGCTCTCTTCTGATGTGTTGCAGTTATGGTTTTAATAAAACAATTACTGGCAGAAAATTTAACCTGACTGATAAATAAAACAAACGTAGATTTATTTGGCACCAAAATATAGGAATTTACGGTCAAATGCTTAAAACTTTGCACCAAAAACCAGCAAAATAATCCTGGTTTAATTCTTGTAACTGATGCCTTTTCCTGGTCTTAAAATCAAGAGGTGAACACGGTTAGAAGGGGAAAAGGGCATTACCTTGGTATTTATTGTAAGGATCCTTAGGTGCACCACGACCAGGTCGAATACACCTCCATGCACCCCCGCAATGGCCACCGCAATCCCCCTCCTCTATATCTGGTCTTACATTCTAGGTCTTACTAATTAGCATATCTATCAAAATTCCCCAATGAGAGGCTCGAATGAGCCCCCCTCCCCAAGGAACCTTCCCCTGGATGGTTCTATCTTAGTTTACAAAATGTGTTCTGGAGAGGACCTTGGGGTCTGGGCACTCTGGCACCCTAACTGCAAAGCCTCTAAAATGTTTAGTCTCTTAGCTTAACAAACAAATCCAAGAATGTAGGCAAAAAGCACCAAGAATACAGAAGCTGCAAAAAGGTATAACAGGGGTATAAAAGAAAAGACAAAAATCATCATGGCATCATAACAACGTCTCATCACCTTTTCCTGCCCCAATGTCAATATTAAATCCCAAACTATGTTCTTTCCTATCTGATTATTTTTCTTTTCATGTCACAGAACCAGTAAGTTCTAGTTTTGTATATTACTTCAGTTCTTGACATTTACACCATTAAATCTTGCTGTACAGTAATTTAGTGTCTCAGTATCTATTTACAATTTACTCCTTATCTTTGCCCTTAATGTCTCACTGTGGTTTCCAGTGAGACCGTTCACCTCTCAGTCTGCCAGAGCTGACATTACAGCTACAGTGTAGAGACACATACAAAACTTTCCTCATACTAAGAACATCCTCAATTATTTAAAACAATTCCTAGTCTGGATCCTACAAAACTAAAGAATTTTTTGTTTAAAAAATATCTTCTCATCTATATCTCAGGGATAAACTGGTGCAAGTGTGCAACACAATTATGGAAGTACCATACAATTATCAATGGACTAACGTTTTTTTATCTTCCAGCAATCTACAAAGTTTATTCAAGTTAGACTGTCTTTTCAACACTTTTTTTTTTTGCTGCTTGCAATATAGGTATTCAGGATTTCCCACATATAAACATGTCCTATTACTATGTTCTACCTCAAAAATAAATGGGCTGTAGCAGGTAGGTTTCATATCAGTGACTGAAATAATTTCCCATGACTTATCCAATCTAAACTAAATTACAAGTGATAAATAGTTGCTAAAGGTATTAAAAATTACTTGGAGCCCCCTTAATTACAAACTTATACTGTTTACAAACTGCACAGACACTGGACAATAGAAGGGCTTAATCCAAAGGAATTTGCAAGCAAAACAAAAACCGAACCATACCAAGATCTCAGGAGTCCCCACAAATGCCAAGGTCCAAGCACCCTGACCACCCACACAGTAACAGATCTACTGGACAGCACGAGAGTTTTGGGTAAACACTGAAATTACCTTGCACCTGTCTGCCCTCCACATTAACTCTTTTATTGAGAGGGGTTTACACAGGAGACCACTCCCTTGAAGACACCTCTGGCACGGAGAAGAGGCCAGTGCCATACGGACGGATCCAAACTGAGGCTGCAGATGGGCTGTGCCCCTGGGCTAAGTCGCTGGTAGCCCCACCTCCAGCCCAACCCCTGCTGGATCCCTGGATTCAGCTGATCACCCTACTGGCACGGGACTGCTATGCCCACTCTGCAGTGCTAGGGGAGAGGGCACAGAAACTGTGCTGCACTATTGCCGATGCACAAAACTCTGAATTACTCCCTTGTTTCACATGAGAGAACCATCGAAGTGCTCAACTCCACATCTCTGTTAGGCCCAGGACCTCCTTCATTGTACACAGAGAGCACAGGCTGCACACCATCACTGAACAGCCCTGTAAAAGCACAGGACCAGTAAACATTGCCTTTCTCACAAGCTTCTTTTTATTTCTCATCCCTTTTACTGCAACAGAAACCTGCTTGCTCTTTTCCACTCCTGGCTTCCAGGAATCCCTAACTGACGTAAAATAGGATGGTTTTTCACCACATAAAACAACAATAATTAAACAACCAAAAAAAGGTAATAGGGTGATAACTAGTCTGCCCACTAGATAACAATTGAGTAAAATAATAGCTATGTCAATAGCAAGTAGTGTACCAGGTTTCAGGTATTTTTAAACACAAATGTATCAAGTCCAACTGTTATGTGAATTGGTTTAAAACAAAACAAGCTTTGTATAGTGCTATTTACTTCTCTCTCGTTTTTTTTAAACACAGGATTATAAAGTGTGAAGTACTTTGGACAAAAAATTAAAGTGTTTAAAACTGGTATTACTACATTCTTCTATCTTAATAAGCAACACGTGCCCACTACCCATGCCTATGATCATGCTGGGTCAAATAATTTATACATAAAAGATGCTCATAAATGAACAATTTTAACACACAGAAATGTCTGCTGGTGCACAAGTAACCAGAAGCCAGCAAACCATTCATTTGCTCACTGCACCGAGGCCACCAGCTGCTAAGAGAAGGGAAGGGAAAGTTACTCTTCTCCATAATGCACATCCCAAGAAACCAGCAGCCGCTCCTGCTTAATGAATGAGAAGTGATCATATAAAAACCATTCCAGGGGAAAGAAAACGTCAAGCCTACACAGCTAGTTTTGGGTTCCCCCACCTCGCTTTGTCTTAACCTCTCACCTCTTCTTAAATTTTTGGATATACTGCTCATCAACATTTCCCCAAACCAAAGCCTGGAATACCAATGAGAATTATCAGGTTTTGAGTGATGAAATAGAAATATTTTTATTTTGCCACCGTAAAAAACAAGACTTAGGATGAAGGGTGTTTTGAACACGCCTTTGCTGAAGGGCAGATTCCTACCCTATGTAATCCATCATGGCAGTTCAGCTAAAAGATCAGGGCTACTTGCCTAATAAAATCTGCAGCTCTGAAAGCCCAAGGTGAGAGGTCTATCAAAATGCAGTTAAAGATCCACACATTGATGAAAACAAGACAAAACAGGACAATCCAATACAAAGACGCATAGCAAGTTCTGAAATTGTTAAAGGTAGAGCCAGAAGAAAATCTGAAAGGTTTCAGTTTGAAAATAGGAAGCAGTCAAGGTGAAAATGAAATCAGCCTGCTTTGCGAACAACTCTCATTATTAATATCATAAAGATCTAGCCAGATGGGAGACAATATCCTGCACAGTGCAGCTGAGTAAAGCAACAGCAGGGAAATAATATAATTCTTCTTTTCAACTGTAATACCCCAGCCAGCACTAAGAGCTGCTTTCAGAAAACACTCTGCAGGGTTTATTTTGAATGAAAAGTAAAGTACACCCTCTCCTGAGTCTTGTCTATGACTGCCACTGCCGCAGACAAGCCACAGTGATTTCCTTCTCCGTGTTGAAAAGGAGCTCTTAAGGATGTTTCTGACAACCACTTAAGCAAACAGCATGATAATCTCAGACAACAGTCCTAAACACTATTTGAAGAGATCATGTATGTTTCCCTCCTCTCATGAATATATAAAGTGTATGAATAGAGGCGATTCAGTTGCACTCAAAATTACTTTGGACAAAGACAGCTCCAGCTAGTGATGTTGGCAACTGAGCTTTCTTCCTCTCACTGGAAGTGGATGCAGGTTTTTTCTAAGCACTTTGCATACTTTGTAAAAAATTAATAGGTCGATTGCTGTGATTTATACAAAGCTAACTTCTACAGAAGAATCGGTGAGTAGCACTCTATAAATACTGTCTCTCTAGGCAAAAATATATATTTTTATAATTATACCTTATAGAGTGAGCACATCATTAATTCAAGATTACTTTGCTTGATGGTGAAGTTCTGTCAGAAGTGTTGGCTGTTATACGAAGAGCCAAAGACTGGATTAGCTCTTACATTTATTTGTCTCAGCCATTTTAGATTGTTTCACAGCATTAAGAGTAAACAGCAACACTTAGAAAAAGATTGTGTGACTAGATAGATAAGATTCCTCCCACATACATATATATGGTCGAAGGGGGAGGACAGAAATTGAAAAACAAAAACCATGAAAACTGGAAGAGTTTTCTATAAGCAGAGTGATAAATAGTTGTGCTGTGTGAACATCTATCTTTTGAAACACCTCTGGTGTTTGTTTATTCATTGGAGACCTCATGGCAGGCTTATTTAACCTTGAAAATTGGTGAGCATCCTGGCTTGGAAATAGTGTTAAGGGCAGGAAAGCTCTCTCAAATATCAGTGAAAAAACCACTGCCACAACCTCCTTGTGCCAGGCAGACTGGGAATTGCCCAAGTGAGCAGCACTAAGCATGTAAGAGCCATCTTAAGAATTCTGATGTGTAAAGAACAATACACACATTAAGCTTCAGTGGTGGTGAGCGTTACCCTTTGCTTTTAGACTTTATTTAACAAAGAAAAAAAGTTGCATTTATGTACATCTGAGCAGTACAAGTACGTATACAATGCTTCTGAGAAGACAGACACAGTGTTACTGTGATCATTACCTGTTTCCACTTTTATGGAGTTTGGCTGTAGAGAACACCAGTATGCTGAATTCTGCAGTTTCTCCTCATTTTAAGCAGTTTTCTTCTCTTATGATTAAAGAGAGAACAAGAAATAGATAAAGATGTCCTCTCCCTACCTTTGCCCTTCTTTTTTGAAATAATTCAAGTTACACCAAAACCAGCTCACTGCCTTCAGGCCCTGCCTATGCATATACGCCTGTTCTCTGGCATGCCCCACCCCTTCACATTTCTCAGCACAAATCTGCACCAGCTCGTGCCTCCCATCAAAACCTTACCCCTCAAATAGAAGGCATCTGCCACATCCAGCACACTGTTCCTGCAGCCTGCAGCTTTCAGCACACCTGTCCTGCACCTCACCATCACACACATCTCCCCTGACTGGCAAACTGCCCCAGGAAGCTCCCGAGGGATTGCCCGGGCTGACCTGACATCCTTGGCAGGGCAAGTGCCACCAGCACTCTGCTGTCAGAGGTGGCTGGCACGCTCCAGCACACCAGCTGCAAGCAAACCCATGCACCCCACATGTGCTCGCTGTTTTGGGAAGCTTGAGAAGCCCACAGCCAGAAAACAGACAGATTTTTCAGGACCAGGAAGTCTCCCCCCGGCACCCAGCCACTGCATTCACAGGGGAAGGTGGTTTGGACATTTCCATGTGCTTTGCCACAAGCCCTGCCAGCCATGAGGCTGTTGCTCCCGACCCAGAGCAGCTCCAAGCCTCACAGAGAAATCACACATGGGCTTTCCTTAAAAAAATCACACATCAGGTCTTACTCCAAAACTTCAGTTTTGGTACTGCAAGTATGTAATTTGCTTGTTGCTTTCTAGAGTTTGTGCTCTGATGCTGAGGCAGAGTTGTAGGTTCATACAACCACAGCACTGCCCAGGATGGAAAGGACCTCAAAAGATCATCTGGTCCAATCTTCCATGGGAAAGGGAGCCCACATGAGATTATCTAACATCCTGTCCAACCCCATCTTGAAAACATCCAGTGATAGGGCCTCCACCATGTCACTTGGGAGGTTGTTACAATGATTATTGTTGTCACTGAAAAAAAAATTGTTTCTTTTATTGAGGTAAAGCCTCTGCTGGCACCATTCCTTTTTGCTTTCTCCATGTGGCTACTTGGAGGACAGAGCTCGCATCCTCTTTGTAGCCATCCTTTAAGTATCCTTACAACACTGGAATACGGTGATGAGGTCCTCATGAGCCTTCTCCAGGGTAAATGCCTGGTCTCCAACAGGAAGAACAGGAAAATAAAACCAAGTGCCTGCTCTCACCCAGTGGGGCAGAAGAAATATGTGAGCAGAAGACCAGGCTGCAGCACAGATGAAAGGGCAGAAACAAGAGGTAGATGCTCTTCTCCATCTAAAACTCTAGTACACCTGCAGCAGGGTCCTGGAGTATACTGTAAGCAGGACAGCAGCCTAGTCAGGAGCATCAAAATGATCTGAGGCACCAGTGGTAATTATAAGTCAAAGAATTATCATATTTTGCAAGTTTGTAACAACACAAAAGCCCACTGCTGGTTTTTTTTATCAGTATTAAGACAGAACACATTTAAAACGACAGTAGAAAAGAGCACTTGTTTCCTTACATCAGCTGACTAGATTAGGTACTATTGTCGATTTTAAGAGAGGTGCAAGAATAATTTCCTCCAGTATACCTTACACTAAGAGTCCCTCTCATTTCCAACAGAAGAAAACAGAGAATCAATGCAAACAAATGAATTACACAGCACTAAAATATAAATATTGCAAAGCTTACCTTTTATAGAACTTCCAGAAATATTTGATGGAAAAAATGTCAGTTATTAATCAGTACCCAGATGTCAATATACAGCTTTCAGTACTACTTTAATAATAAAAAATTCAATAAAAATGGCCTAAACTTAGAGATGGGCTATAAATCCTCTGGTGAAAACCTGTTCTTACTCTAAGTTTAAGAATTACTCCTTATGATCCCCCCAATCATTCAAACTTGACTGAGAGATTATAATTCAAGTACACAATTAAAACCCAAACTGATCCTAAATCATACAGGGCTTTTAGAAATCATCTGCTGAATTTTATGCCTCAAAATTCTAGATTACATGGTTTCCTATATAAAAAGTGCACACCAATACTTCAAGATCACACTTCCATAAAATCAAGATTCTATTTGACTCTAAAATACATGTATGCCTCTACTTTTAAGCTTCCAAGTCATATCTTAATCAAAATATATATATAGGAGGATACTTGAAAGAACATTAATTTGCTATACCCAGTTAAATACTCTTCAAATAATTCTCTTGTAACTGTAATAGTTTAAGCTATTAAAAGAGAATACTAACACCATCTCTGCAAGATCAGTTGAAACAATTTGGCTAAAGGGAATGTGTCAATGAGAAAAACAAGTAAAATTTAACTTGAAGTGTTTTCTGCAAGCCTTGCCTTACACTTCAGGTGTATATAAGCATTGATATTTGACTGCTTAAAGAACAGGGAATGTGTATAAGTGAAGTCCAAAAAATTAGAAAGTAGTATCAGTACACCAGAACTACCTTAAAGCAAAGACAATGGTAGATTTTACAAAGTACTTCTGATTAGTTTTTAAAACTTAACACATACCCCAACATGATACAGAAGTAATCTGCAAGTATTTGGCACATGTGAATATCCTTGCAATGACCTGACCCAAACTAGAACAACACCAGTATATTTTTGTCTAAAAGGTTTCAAGGACATGTAGATGATGTACTGGGCATCCTTTTTATTGTGACTAAAGTTGGCTTATCTTGTGGCATTACTCAGAACTCTAGCTCAATCTGGTTTTATGTTTTCCATGAGAGGTAGAAAGGTGCAGATGATTTTTTTTTTTTTTCAGTGCAAGAACTATAACCTTAACTTCAAATGAATCTCCCCAAGTTTGCTCATTGTCTCCTTGAACAGAAGAATTCTCAGTTTGTTTCTATTTATACAATCAGGAACTCCAACATGTATTTCTTTCTGAAGTGTTCAGTGTATTTCTTTCAATAGAAAAATCACTGATAACAATGTCGAAATTATAAATGGAAACTACTACATCATTCAGAAATAACAAACCAGTAAATTTATAATTATGATATACTGGAAAATCATATCACTTTCTCATCCTTGGCTAAAGTTGCTTTGACTTGACAGTCTCTGAACCCCCTTTAAGGAGTATTTCTTCCCTTTTTCACTCCACCTATACTTATCTGCAAAGATATTTAATTCTGTAAAGTTACCATTTCTGAGTCCTCAAATCTCTCCTCTTTTAACCTTTAAAGCCTCATTTGCCACCTTCTAAACAACATCTTATCATGCTACACAGACAAAACAACCATAATTTCTACTTCATACACCACTTTTCAAAGCAAGTCTTTGGCTACCACAGCCACTTCAATGCAATGCTCAGAAACTGAGGGTGACAGGCTTGCTTGAGTAGAAAAGCTTTGTAAAGATGTAAAAAAAACTTTCCCTGATAGATGGGATCAGGAGAGGGGAATGGCTTGGGGGTCCTTGCAGGCAGGCTGTGGGCGCTGCAGGCTCTTCTTGTCAGTTGTGAGAACTGAGCGAGCAGAACAATTTAGGGAGCTTATTACTGGTTCAGCGAGCAAAAGGAGCTAACACACCCATAGCAGAGTCCCAACTTACAGGCCAATTAAAAGCTTCACATTATTGTGCTACATCACTAAAACCAAGATGAAGGAACACAGTCAACTTTGCAGGTCTGCTCCTTCTTTACAAATAACATCAGAGTAAAAATTTTACAAAAAGGCACCAAAAAAAACCCACACCAAAAAAAACACCCACAACAAGAGTTCTTTCAGTCACTGATCCTGCAGCCATCATTTCAACACAAAAGGATGCCCTTGAGCATCTGTACACAAAACATACACTGTTTTTACTTGATGAACATTGTGATTACCTTAATGTAGCTAATTTGGACTGAGCCTGCACACAGTCCTTTAAAAAGAAAATTGCCTCTTTGCTAAAGGAATGTTTTCATAACACTTTACAGTCAATTTCAGAACCAATTCCCTTTTGCAGTGAGTAGTACTAGGCTCTCATCTACTATACAAAATTATAGCAGAGGAGATCATTTGGATGCTATTGCTTCTATGCTACAGCAGCTTCAAATTCAGTAACAAAAATAACCAACATACTAAGGCATTATTTTCCTGGGGCAATAGGGCAATCAGAACTAGGCACATTTAAGTAGTGATAATCAGCATAGCTACACATCTGACTGGAACCACAGCAGTGTGAGAAGTAACTGTATTGCTTTCATTTCAGGATCCAAGCCACAGGAGAGGAACTGGGCCAGCTAATAGCAGCTGAACAAATGGTATTTTTGATAACTGCCTTCTGGTGCTCAGAATCTAATTTCCATATAAAAATACACAGTTTTTTGCAAGTGGAATGGATCTTCATAATTTTATATATATGTCCTAGTCAAGTGGCTTGAGGAAGTGTGGATCACACCCATTTGTTTCACAAAATGTGGGATACTGATTTGGGCAACAAGACCTTGTCTCTGACTTCATAATTATTAAAATCTATTAGGTTTATCAAATTATGCAATTAAAAAAAAACCCAACACCATGAAGTGTCCTCCAGTTCTCCATTATTCATTAAATCAGAAATAAGCAGCTCAACATAAGGCATTCAATCTGTTATGAAATTCACTTATTTGTAAATGAGAAATGAAGCTCATTCTCAGTATAACAGCTTTTCCTGGGGAGTCAATTTATTTAAAAGAAATTAAGACATTACCATACCAAGACATAATTATGGGATTTTGTAAGTAGTTTCAGCCTGAAGTACCACAGTTCTGCTTTTAAACTTCTACCACAAAAAAAGGACTTATTAACCATTACATTGTAGACCTGACGTATCAGATGTGCTCCAGGAGTGAGGGAGGTCTATAGGATCACATAGCTATATACCTTTATCCTGCAATGGATCTGTACAGTTAGATTCCCTGGGCCACAATCAGGAAGGCTCTGTGCAGGTGCAGAAATCCACTAAGGGCCACATGCAAGGCTGTGTCTCAAAGAGGACTGGCTTGCTGCCTGTGACAGCTAGAAAAACCTCCACACTGCTGTAGCAAGGCTCATGTTCAGACTGCCCCTCTGAAATGTATTTGGAAGAATTACCTATTCCATACAATGTCCCAGCAGGTGTGCAGCTATGCTGCAGGGCTGCTGGGCACCCCAGAAGCGAAGAACAGAACAAACCATCAGAGTCCCTACAGAGTCCATCAATCTACACCACCCATGATTTAGTATTCCAATACCAAGGTGATGAGTATTCTATAGATGTACTCATGTAGATTACTCACCCAGCAAGTCTGTCACACACTCAAGCGTGATATTTGAAAATACTAGGTTGTTTTCTGAATACTTTTTAAGGCTCAGTAAGAAAATTTTCATCCTACTCACTGTACCAAAATAGATTGAAGTAGAAATATTTGGCCTTGGGAAAAGAATTACTAAATTGTGTGTGTGTGTGCAGGTACATGCAATCCATAGTATGCCTAACCAAAATAGCTCAAGCCTACAAGCAGCAGATCCTATTTGGAGATTTCTGTTTTACGTTTGCACAAAGGCACAGCAGACCCTTCACCTTCTCTGCCTGCCCTAGAAAGGTGACTGTACACTGACTAGGCAAGGCAGAGGTGTGGGAGGGCCACACTGTGCACTGCTAGTGCAAGGAAAGTAAAAGACACCCCGAGCAGCACACCCAAACCCACAGCACTTCTGCACCATCACCTCTGCCTTGGAATGGTTTGGCAGGTTACAGCTGGAGCAGGAAGCTGTCTGAGACATGAGAGGGAGGTGACATCACAGCTCTTTAAAGCTAAGAGGTGAGTGTTGACCTGCCTAAATTAGGGAAGTTTACACCTAAGCCACACAACCTGAAGTGCCTGATTTAGGATTTTGTTTAATGCTTGAATTTATTTAATTAATCATACACTTAAATACAATGCTGCGCCTAAGTATGACAACTAGTTTCTTTCAGGCTATTAAATCTGTTGCAGTATTTCAACTTTATCCATCCAAATGTATGCCCTTTTCATTGAATCATAAAATTGTTCAGGTTGGAAAAGACTCCAAGATCACTCAGTCCAACCTTTGACCAAACACCACCCTGTTAACTAGCCATTTCTTGAACACATCCAGGAGTGATGACTCCGCTACTTCATGAGGGAGCCTGTTCCAATGCTTGACAATCCTTTCAGTGAAGAAATTCTTCCTAATATCTAACCTGACCTTCCCCTGACACAGCCTGAAGTCATTTCTTCTACTCCTGTCGCTGGTTGCCTGCAAGAGTCTAACCCCCACCTGGCTACAACCTCCTTTCAGGTAGCTTTAGAGAGTGGTAAGGTCTCCTCCGAGCTCCCTCTCCTGCAGGCTAAAGAGATGCAGCTGCTCCTCACTGACTCTCCAGACCCTTCCCCAGCTCTGTTGCCCTTCTCTGGGCACGCTCCAGCCCCTCAATGTCTTTCTTGTAACAAGGGGTCTGGAAATGGACATAGGACTTGAGGTGCAGCCTCACTAGAGCCAAGTACAGGGGGACAATCACTGCCCTGGTCTTTGGGTAAGAATATAATTGTGTGAATCAAAATCCAGGACACAGATGGTTCTACAGGGCAAGGAGGAAGGGCTTTTACTTGGAGCAACTGAGATAATTTAATTTTACTTATTTATATTACTTGTTGGAGAACACTGAGGAGCAGGTTAATAAAGCATGCAGCAGCATCCTCTATCATCTGCACACAAAAAAAACCCAGACCAAGCTAACTATTTTGGCATATGGAACCTAGGGAAGAAAGGGCATGACTTTGAAAGTCTCCAGAGGCAAAAAAAGCTTTTAAAAATAAAAACAGAAGCAAACAGTGTATGTGGGAAGACAAAGTTACGGTATTATGAGGATTTAACTACATGCTCTTAAAATTCTAGTTTGTATTCTCTGCAGTCACTCAAGCCCTAGTTCAGAATACTTTACAAAGCCAGTCAATCTTTTAGAGTAGTCCAGTGAAAATTCCCTTAATATGCACATCCCAGAGGCCTAGAGGGGTTCAGAGGACTGTGCCCCTTTTCAAGGGTCAAAACTTCAGTTCTTTGATATCACTGTACTTTTGCCTGTTGTTAACACTAATTCTTCTGTGGGTCAAAAAAGAAAAGCACAAGAAATAGTCTGCATCATCATGAAATGAGCCAAACTTAGAGCAGTCTGTACAGCTTTAGGCTAAGGTCAGACAAAACAGGCATAATAGCCAAGCTCAAGGAACCAGGGCTAAGCAGAGGCTGTCTCAGGGCTACACAGGGAGACAAATGGGATACACCACCAGTAGAGTGCCAAGTGCTGTTGCCTGGGATGTGGCAGAGCAGGGAAGGGATCTCCCTTTCTCCTTGTCTTGACTGGACAGGCATTCACAAAACAAGGAAAAATGCAGTCAAGGATCCCAGCATTTTTGACTGCGTTCCAATCCTGTCCAACTGACGTAAGAATTAGAAGCTAACTTTTGTACCCTACAGGGCTACTTGAAGGAAAAACAGGATGTCCATCTAATAGACACTTAAGAATGAGATTTCAGTAAGATACTGCTTCATCAAACACAGTTCAAAATTTAAAGACAGCATGTAGACTTGCAGCACAGCCAAGCAATGCTCTTGATTTGAACTTGAAACCAATAGAGCCAAGCATGGAAGTGACATGCATGGATTGCTTTCCTTTGCAGAGACCAGTTCTGGACAACTAGGACATCCCTAACGACACAGGGAGGAGATAAAGATGCGAACATTTTGACAAGGATGAAAAACAAGCAAATACAATACTGTGATTGCATTTCTGAAGGTGAGAGAGAGGGAGAAAAATCATATTAGGTCCTGTGTGCAAATTTACATGCAGGAAGCTGATGGGGGGGGCGGGAAATCAAGGATGAAAAATGGAAATGTTGGATGGTGTTAAGTCTTCAATACACTAGCTCCACTTATCATGGTACTTCATTATGAACTGACCCATTTACAGTAAAACCAATGATATTTTAACTTCATCAGAAACACCATTTGCCTTATTTAAAATGTCAACACAGTAAGAATAAATAGCCCTCTAAAGCAAAAACAGGACTGAAGAACTCTGACTTGACTTTATAACCACTATACAATTACAAGATCATCTGATTATCTGCTCAGAAGCACCAAACAATATATGTTCCAGAAACAGCATTACTGCAGATGTTTTGTGACAAACTAATAACAACATCATCATCTTCAGAAACCAAAAAAGTTTCTGGCTTCTGGAAAAAAGAAAGTTGTTTAATCTTGATCAAAACCACCCTAGGATTTTAAAGGACAACTTAAAAAGTCCCTTTGAATGTAAACCAGTAAGAAAGGATTAATTCTGGTATGGAGGATCACATTTATATCTGATTATAACAGAAAATACTGAACAAGGAAGAAAAGAGAATGCTCTCTACATAATTAAATTTTCATTCTCAAAATTACTCCTAGCTTTAACTGATAATTGAAAATCTCAGAAAGTCTACACTATGGTTACATATTTATGAAATTGGATGCTTAATCTTTACAAGAAAAAAAGCACAAAATACAGAGTAAACCTGTAGATTTTACAAGAGACAGGCTTGACAAAGTCTTCCTTGTTGCACATATTCTGCAGAAAGTTACCTTTCAGACAGATTTGAGACTTCACAGTGCAAGCAATGGCTAAAGGCAATTTTAATAGGCAATCATTTCACATATGCCAAATTCTGTAGAGAGATCATGTTTTTAATTATTTTAAATTATCATCAATAATTCTAACATCACCAATAGAGTTTCTCGCAAAAAAATAAATCATATATCATATTTAGGAAATACTTCCATCACAAACCCTTAATTACTGATTTTAAAAAAAGTTTCACTCACATGTATTGCGTAGAAAACCTCCAAAGAAAACCAGCTTCTGAATGATCACTAATAACTACTCAGAACAAAAAACTTCCCAGCTTCAGGCAACTTCACTATTCATGAATACAGGGGCAGGAGGCACGTGCAGGGATCCCAGCCAAACCCACCCGCACAAGCTTAGGGACTTGTTGCAGGGAAGGCTATCATCCCCACATTTGATACAGTCATCACCACTGTTTGGTCCATCCTCCATAAACTGGCCCTCCTCCAAGACCACCTTCCCCAATGTTACTGGGTAATTCAAAATACCTCACTGTTCATATGTTGTGTCCCACAGGCATTATTCCTGACATATACCAATGTACACTGGAATTGATGTGCCATTTACTGCTCAGTCACTTGGTATTCATTTTTCTAACAAACTTTAGTGACTACACCTTACATGACTATTCTTAAAACCTTATCAACAGGAAACCCCATCATAGTATTCAAACATTTTTTTCACATCAATCGTGAAATCACCAGACAGTAAAGAGCTTTCAAGATGTTTAGTGTCTTTGATGAAGGTTTTTACAAACATCTTTTGGAAAACCCAGGCATACTCCTTCTTCTGGATCAGTCCACCTTGCCTATTTGCGGACCTCTTGTGAGAAGCCCAATTGTACAAAATACATTATCTTACAGAAAGCTCATAGGCTCTTCCCAGTGTATCATATTTCACCTACTCAGTTTCATGCTTGAAAACTTTCATTTTTCATTTTTCAGTTCTCTAGAGTTTTTAAACCTTTGTATTAAGGCTTATTTCCTCTAGCATCAAATATAAATGAAGCACTAGATTAAAATATATTCCATTTTAAGAAAGACTTGGACAAGAAATACCCTAAAGCTCCTCCACACAACACTAAAGCAAGTAACTAAGCTTCAGTGATACAGCCTTATGTTTCTTGACTGTTCTTTCACACATGGACCATTTAGCAATCTACCACAAAGTCTGGCAGGGTCTGTATCAAGGGTGACATGTCCACTGTTCTTTTTATGTCTTTGCCAGTTTGCTCCTCAAAACTATTTGTCTTGCAATTTTAAAATTTAACTTTGCAGAGATTATGCTCTCTTCCATGGTCTAGTTTGGATATATTTCCCACTTGTTCCTTTATTTTCAATATACTCCTTTACTCTTTAACCATGTTTTAAGGATTCAAACAAAAATTTATTTTGATAGATTCTGTTTTTTGTTCCAGAGGAAAAAAATACTCTTTTCTGTTGTAGGAAGAAAATGCACAAAGTCATTCATATTAGGCTCAGAGTTGCACAGTGCATTAGAAGCAGAAGATAAAAAGCAGTCCCTGTCCCCCAGTGATTATAGCTACAATAGTAATAAGGCATTAAAAATTACATAAGGCAGCTCTGGCAGGAAAACTGGTCAAAGATTAAATACTACCTGTATTTAGCAAATGATGCAGAAAGAGGTTTCATTTATTCAGAGTTTTAGAGCATCAGTAATGGCTTCATCTCCAAAGCAGGGGGCTACAGAGTCTGCTAAGTCTGTGGCCTTCTAGTCATATCTGGAAAGTAATCTTACATTCACCAGGAAGCACATAATAAGCAAAACAGGTACCCAGTATCAAGGTCCAATAAACAGAATTCATACAGAATGTTAAGTCTTAGTCTTCATGGCTACCCTCAATTTAGCAAGAAAAATACCCTACATGGATCAAAAGTTTGTATAATCAAAACAAAACTCAAATAAAAAGCCCGAAGCTTGATTATTTTTGCTATTTTTTTTAATGTTTACGAACTTCATCTCAAATGCTTTGCTGAATTGACAGACTTCACAGGAATCTATGTACGTATGGGTTTACCTTACACAGACTTTTCTAAAACCGGGATTGGCAAGTCTCATAACTTCTATCCCACATTTCTAATTACTATATTGCAATAAGCAAAATCACCACAGGTAGTGTTTGCTTAAGTGGCACGTATTGTAACCTCAATGGCCAAAGGTTATACAGTATATATGGAACAGTAATTCTTTTGATGATTAAAATAAGCTTTCAGAGCCAGAGAAGCAAGAGCATGACAAATATTTTCGTAACACATCAACATATCTATAATTGAAATAGAACATCCTATGAAATTTGCCTGCCTTCTTAAATGAAGAAGAGATTTAAATGAAGTGCTAAGTGGTTTGAATGAAGTGATTACCAACGACCAACTCAGTGGTACCTCACCAACAGCCTCCTGGCCACATCCGGCCCATCATACAAGTCACACAGATCACAAGCAGCTTTCCCTTGCTTAGATGGGGCATTTCAAGTCACACACCAGGGAAGGCCATAGGCATACCGAGGAAGACAGCAGCTTGGAACAAACTGCTGCCACTGGAAAAGTCCCACTGACTATATCTTTGTGAGTCAGTGAAAGGTTTCTGAGAAAGGCCATGACTGAGCAGTGGCTCCATGAATTGCTAACCAGTAGCAACACACTGCTACAGAGGGGAAAATGTCAGAGCAGACTGGCACTTAAGCTTCACAACAAAAATGGTAAACCCGACTTGTAAACAGCACCCAGCTTCCTGCCTCCAGGAATGCAGGCAGCAGCTCCAACAGTGTACAGAGGGGCCATAACCAGCCCTGCTGTGCCTCTTGAGCATCCTGAAAGCCTGAGCAGTGTGAAGCAACTGCTACAGCTGTCAGCATATCATAAAGTGGACAGTAGCTCACAAATTGGTTTCTCAGTTACAGAGCACTACATTAGGACAGCTACAGCACCTCCAGTGTACCAGGAAGGGTGAGAGTCAGCCTAACTTCAGCTGCCGGAGTAAACAGACACTCACCTCTGAGAAGCAGCAGCTCTCAGCTTCCCTCTCACTCACTTTACAGAGAGCAGGGGTACTTCTCAAACCTGTCACTTCCTCCTGAGGGAGGAATTTAGAAGTGCCTATTCCACTCTACTCAAAGGGAGCCCAAGACAACCAGGGTAGACAGATGTCAGACGAATTCCTGCAGAGAACCTAATTGTGCACAGTAATGCAATTTGTGCACTCTCCCGCCAGTGAGGCATTAGGGCACATACAGGGAATGGCAGGATTTTCTAGATATTTTCAAAACACCAACTGTCTTCATTTGCCTGCTATTAACAGCTGAAAAATGACACTTCACATGTAATAGCAAAGGAGGAATCTTTTATTTAAACTTTTCTTTTTTGGCGAGGGAATCTCAAAACTCTACATTTTTATTGATGACAAATGAAGAACATTAAGCAGATGAACGTAGATCACTTCAGGGAAGGGACATTTAATGATGAGTTTTCCGCTAAGGATCAAAGGCTTCTAAAAGAGCACACTCTAAAATCGTGGTTTCTAACAATTAGACTACCTAAATCTCTTATTTTTCAAATCCATTACATATTACTCTACACAGCACCAATCAGCCTTTGGGTTCCTGAATGAAGGCAGCACTCCTACATTTTCAGAGGAACAGACCTCAAGGGAACAAAAGGACAGAACAGCAGGACTGAGAAGAACGGAAGAAACCAGCTAAAGCATCTTAGCAAAGGAACTGAAATATTAGGTACTTAATTTCATAATTATCTCCTTGGACTGCTAAAGAGATAAAACAGCCTCAAAACCAATTTAATCAGAACTGAAAGATTTAAGCAGAATGCCTAAAATAGATGAAGTGAACCCAGCTCCTGATGTAACACTGACAAATCTGCATTTGACAATATCTTCTTCGCCTGTGAAAACCTGTGCAAATGTTCATTAGCATGTACTGTTTAGCAGAGTTTCAACAAATTAACACAGCAATAGTAACAGCTTTCCAATATACACTTCAAGGTTCAGCACTTGCTCAAGCTGAATGCTCAGAGCAGCATGAAATAAACAGCGCTCATGCCCTGTTAACCTCAGAGATAAGAAACAAACTCAAAGAGAGTTCAGAGTTTTCATAGTTTAATGAAAGCACAGCAAGAGCGATGCTTTGCAAAAGGTCACTAGGAAACAACAGCAGTGCAGTAATGCCAACATAAAATTCTTGACCTTTATTTAATCTTAATCCCATTATTCTTTTTCCCATCAAGACAATAAATCCCACTGAACCTTAGGGATGCACACCATTTGCTTTCTGCAACTCTGTGTAGAAGAATTCTAAGTACAAATAAACACAGGACACTTCAGAAGAACTCTTATGTGTGTGTGTGTGTATGTATATATGCATATGTGCACATGAAAACTCAAAAAGTTAAATCTATTACCAGAAGATGAAAAATAACAAACAGTAAGAAAAAAATAGTCTTACTGAATAGCATTTTCCTTTCTGTTTACATGCAGGATTAATGATTAAGTCAATGCATATCTAGTAGATATTCCGGTATGCAACCTCATACATCGATTTTCTTTTCCAGGATCATCTAACAGAAGCAGGATGCTCCTTTTAAAAGATTCTTTCACAAAAGCGGAGATTTGACAAAGGAAAGAAAAAAATCAATACGCAAAACCCTTACGCTTTTACATTTATAAATAAATATATAACAGGACTACAATGAAAATTGATGAGTTACTCTCTACTAATGACATTTCTTTACAGAATAAGAATGTATATGGACCCTGTTTATTGTTTAATTTATGTATGTCATTCTTTATTAAGCATGGGTTTGCTCAATTTTAGCTTAAGTGTCTTATTATTTATTCCCCATAGTTTTTCAGAGCTTCAACATTAAAATGATGAGCTTCATTCTTGCTTTTAAGTCAGCATCTCTAAAAACAAAACAACATACCCACCTGCTTTCCAATGTCTTGTCTCCTCTCCCTCCCCCACACCTTTTTTTTTCCTTTTTAAATACAAGTGATTGAAGAGCTCTATGCCCTTCTAGGAGATCAAGTCACAATCACTGATTAGCAAACTTGTCTTCCTTGCAAAACTCAAACCTCAATAAGTAAACTAAGTAGAAACATCAGAACAAATGTCATGAGTTAGTGACTTCAACTAATAAAGATTTTTTTACAGTAGAGTACTCAATATTGGAGAAAAAAGTATCAATGCATCATAAGAAGGATTAAGACAAACAATACCAATTGCTCATTATTGATAACAAACACATAACCACAGCCATGTCGTGGTAGAATCAGCTACCAAAGGAACATACTACATGTAAATAGCACTAAATAATACCCTTTTCTGTAGTTCCCATACAAGACTTCAGTGTGAGCTTCCTACCATTTTCTCCTCATTGACAATGTTCTTCAGAGAACAGGCAGCTGCACAGAAAAATCACTGAATAACTTGCCAGAACTTACCCAAGTATATCTGAAGCAGAGGCTTTGTTTTCAGAAGAACCTAGAAGCTTCTACAGGAAAAAAATGAAGAAAAAATAGATTCTTTCCTTACTACTGACATCAGAGCTGTCAATCCTGGGCATGCTACCTCAACTGTGGTTCACGTCGGTCATCATTTAAGACTTAGGCTACAGTAGTATTAACAGAGGCATAAAAATCAGATTACTAAAGTTTTCATGACATCTTTTCAAACAGAGAGGTTTTTGAAACTGAAAGCTTTTCATAATTGCAACAAGTTGAGGCTAACCCCATGCTGTCTCACAGCTGCTTATACACCAACACAAGGTCCATCCACAAGACATGTGCATGCTCAGTGTCTCAGCTTTGAGCTGTAGACACCCCATACCTCCTCCATATAATCAAGCACAAGATTTACCTTTGCTGAGGTTTTTTCTTCCCTTATCATCACCTTCCCTAAGCATTCAGGACTCCAAGGGAGACAGCTACCTTCAGCTTTACATTCCTTCTACAGCTTCTCAAAAAATGTAGTTTCATACCTATTCCTTTCAACTCTTCCTAAAATAAAGTGGGCTGTTCATACCATCCCTGCCAACATACACTGCTCTGTAGTGCACCCCCTGCCTCCACACACATGTATGAGGACATGGTTTAAAAACCTCCTCTCCTGAAACATATTTGACCACTCCTCTCATTCTGTCAATCAAATGAAACTACAGCACCTTTTATCTCGCTATATTTTAGAAGATGAGACATGAAAACAGTAAGGGAAATCTCCACCTTTCTCAATAGTGTACTGTTCCAAAGTTTAACTTTCCATCTCCTACACATCTGTGCTGTACACAAAAAACCTCTCACTCCTCCTGTCTGCAATTTGTTCCGCCAGCCATTTTAAAAAGCACACACCCTCATGCTACAAGCAGTGTTAGGAGCTGATAGTTCTCTATACTTAGCAGGCAATCTGTACAGGAGTTTAAAATACACCCTATTTTTAAAGGCAAAAAAATTCAAGGGTATTTTACATAACACTCAAAACTTGACCTTATTCCCCTCCCTTATTTATATTGCACTGGATTTTTTGTCACATCAAATAAAACAAAGCTAAATAACAAGAAAAATTTTATAATTACTTTGAAAGCTCTTAAATCTGGAACTAAGCAGTTGTACTTGACCTCATAAATTCCCTTCCCTTCAAATTTGCTGAAAAAAAATCTGCCTTTGGGCATGTAAGGCTCTGACAGTAGGTTCCAGTTATGGCTCCCAATGAGAACCATAGCTCAGCTAAGTAAGAGAAAAGATGATTTTTCAGATAACTGCTGCATATCCGTAACTATCTGAGTAACTTAAATCCTGAAACACTGAAGGACAGCACGCATGTGCTTGGAACATCTGGTAAATGCTGATGCTGTAGGTGGCAGCAGGACCTCTTATTCTCTCCTCACTCTGGCATCCTCCAGAAAAATCTTAGAGAAAAACAACAAAGCTACCAGTGCTTTAGTGATACAATATACTTGACACTGGTAAATTCCTTTCTACTAAAGAAACGGCAGAAGCCTCTAACAGCAGAGTCCTTGCAAAAAGAGTCACAGCAACATGCTTGCCTGCTCGTTTAGCTCCCAGATGTGCCCACAGCCTGGTGCCATAAATCCCACCCTATCAAGAACAAAAAATCCTAGCTTGTTAAATGTTATGGCTAACATTTTTACTTCTTCCAGCAAGCTTTCATCTGACATTTTTCCTTGACAGAGGAAGGTCTCAAACAAGGAAAGTGGAGATGGCCTCATGTTTTTCCACAGAGGCAAACCAGTAGTGCCATTTATCTTTACTATACAATGCAAACCTAGGTGAAAAACGTAGGAACAAATTAACAGCAGTACATGAAAAAAGAGCCTTGCCTGCCTATTTAAATGCACTTACTAGACTTAGAAATTGATTAATACTTAGCAATTATTGCAGGAGTGCATTCAAAAGATTGCTAGCTGCAGCATTTACAAGGAATCTTAAAACCGCATACAATGATGATACACGTCAGCAATTCTCTCTTGGTTTAGTTACTTTTAAAAATCGTGAAATACACATCCAAAACATACTGACATGAAAGATATGTCAAAAAGGGATCTTTGTTTTTAGTCAGTTTTTTTTAAATTTATTTCTTTTTTACACCAGTTTTGTTTTCCTTTGCTAATCTGGAATTCCACCATTACAACTTTAGTTAATAAAATGGCTCACCAGGGTTGCTTCATTAGGTGAAAGTAGTTTTGGATATAAGCACAGAAAAACCAGAACACATTAATGGGTTCCACACTTTGTTCTAACCCCCCAGAGATGTGTCATAACTTCATCTAGTCAGTTCTTGAAACATTAATAGCAAATACTCACCCTGCAAAGCCTGGAACCACACTAGAATACTTTTCAAAGCAAATTAGACATCTGAACTTTCATTCCCACCCTCTGGTGCTTCTCTAGAACCTGAACTGAATTAACAGAACCACCCTGAGCAGTGTAAGATCACAGGTGCTGTGTCCCAGTATAAAAGGCTGGGCCACAACATCCTGCATGTCTGTTAGAGCAGAAACCAGCTGCTGCCTCAAGAACCCCAAGGCTTATACCACTTCTGTTCTTTTCTCCTCCCCACTGCCACATATCATGAACCAAGCTGCTTCTTCTTCAGAACAATGGGCAAGGAACCTTCCTTGTTTGGACTGTAATTGGTTGGTCTAATAAGAAGAGGTTATCTGTCCAGAAACCCAGCCTCACTGGAAAGATACATCCATCGTAGGATTCTCAGCAAAGGCAGCTGACTGTGGAGCTCCTTGCCAGGGCTGATTAGACACAGACTGTGGGCAGAACAAAGTTCAGGACGCACCATACAGGGAAAGGCTTTTGTTTGATAGTGGCAACAGAAAGTAGCTCTGCTGAATGTGGAGCCCCAGATCACCAAACACTCTGGCTGAAAGTCAGCCCTTACACGGGAATGCTACACTCTTCCACAATTTTGTTTCACATGTAGATAAAAATCAAAATATATAGAGTCAGGGCTTGAAAAACCTGCCAACCCATAGCAAGGGAAAAGAGGAGAGGTATGAGCAGGTTGAGTTGCCTGAAGCAATAGAAACGAGTAAATATTTTGGAAGAGGAGAGGAGGAGTCGGAGATGCTGCAAAAGCCACATCCCGTCCTGTGCACGTAAGAAGAAAGTTGGGAAAAAGGAAGGAACACACACACAAGAAGGCTGCTCTCTAAGCCTCAGCTGGCAGTAAAAGGAAGAGTGGATTAATCTGGGCTAACACAACGTGGGACAAAGACAATTACAGGTGTATCACCACAAACAGCCAACTATACCCACCTTCTCTACCTCAATTAATTGCTTCTAAACAAAACAAAAAACAAAAACAACAACAACAACAAAAAAAACAACCAAACAAACAAAAAAATCCCACTTTTTTTCCCAGTAGATCAGCATCCAAACTTCTTACCTGAGAATACAAATGAGATTTGAAATTAAGTTCTCCCCAACAAGCAAGCAAACATTTTGGTATGGCTTCTGTGCATAAGCAAGAGGACCATCTAACTGGCAAGAAAGAAATATTTTTGTCTTTGCTTTTAGTACATTTTAATTGATGCAGTGGACATTTCTGAATCAAAAGGAGACAGCTAGCAGCAGCAGATGAAGAGATTATTGTGTCTGATGAAACATTTGAAGACTCAGGGGCAAATTACTTCAATGTCACATGCTTCATTAAATCCAGAACCAGGAGCCATATCCTGTACCACCTTCTCAAAGCAGTGTTAGATGATGCACACTGAAAATCTTTTCCTCTACAAACCTGACACCATCAGTTCTTACCAGTTTGTGTAAACTACTAGACAGGAAATTCCCAAAGACCCCAAACTGTATACTCAAAGAGTATCACTCTAGCTCTACCTACAAATAAGTATGTATATTTATTTATTTCACTGTTCCCTAATAACAGCACTTGGCATCTGTCAGACAATGGGGACACTACATTTTTTTACCAAATGACACCCAAGAAGAATAAATTTGGTTTATTCTGGCAAGGCACAAAGTAAAGGACTAGATTACACAGCTGGAAACAGATAGGGGTGGCTGAATGCCTTCAAATCTAGAACACTGGAATTAAAGCTAGCTTTTAGCTGCTGAGCAGTTTTCCATATTCCTTTAAGAGTTTTCTTTCCTGGGACTTTTCACTTGTACAAATTTATGAACGACTGTATAATACAATAAGCTTGAAACATTGCTTGTTAGAATCAGATCCAACAGTTTTCAGTGACTGGGACTGAAGGCCAGAATATGAAAACTACATCTTCCAAATACTACCTTATACCATGGAAGTTTTGAACAGACTTTCTCAAGATGCGTGCATGACCAGGAGATATCTGGGTTCATTTCAGTGCAAAATAGCCACTAGAAAACCATCTTGAGGACTTTTGCCTGTCTACTTTTCCAAGTCTATATCTTAAGAAGTATACCACACTGCAACACCGTTAACCAAGAGCTGCTGTGAAGACTAGGAAAACATTCCTCAACCTATTTGTTTTTGTTACCTTTGATTTTCAAAGAGCTCTTTGATATGGTGATTCTCTGTTTCTGAACAGTAATGCCTGAAGCAGAGGTTAAATAGCATGGAATGTATTTTCTTTTCCTTTCCACCTTTTTCCTATTCATGGTCTCTTTGCCTCCCCTGCAGCTGCCACAGGAAAATTTTCAGAACTACTTCAGCCCCCTGGGCTCCCACTGCAGGAGGCAGGTGGGCTGGTGAGAGGTCAATTCCTGCTGGAGCCCATCTGATGGGCCCAGTCTCCTCCATCACGCTTTTCTCTCCCTCCACTCCCTAGGCTGAATGGAGTGGAGTTCTGCTGGGGCACCAAGAGCAAGAAGCAGACTAGAGCATGGGAATATGCACATATGGAAGAAAGAGCCAAGATATATCTTCTGGATAAATCTCTAAGTCCTGTAACCATAATTTGTGTGACTCTAGGAAGCATACTGTATGCTTGCTGTGATCTTACACCCTACCCTTAATGCCTTTTTCTAGGCACCAGGGAAAACAGCAATGAGAGACACACCGTTTCTCTCACTAATGTGGCCAGCCTTATGACCTTGTAGGCAGGAGTGAGTGGATGAGAATAAGGAAGGAAGAAAACTCCATTAGAGAGAAAAATAAAAAGCCAACTTTTAAAATCTTTAGTTACTCTAGTGCAGTATCATTTTATCAATAGCACAGATGCACCATTATCAGCAAGTAGGCACCAGAAGCTCTATGCAGTGCAGGGGTTTTCATCAACAGAGAATTTAGTGATCTTCCAGGAGCATCACTGTGCTATTTTAAACACCTTTTCAGTTGCTACATGGCCTGTAAGCTTGTCACTATGCTTTAGGGAGCACTCATTACAAGGAACCCTGGTTGCATGAAGACTTCCCTTATAGTATTCAGTTCATCTTCAGCACTTCAAACAGACCAGTCATGACAAAAATTGGATCTGAAAGTGGATGTGCTTGTACTGTGTAACATGACTTTCAGTTCCATTCACATGTGATTTGGACAACTTCATCACAGATTAAATATATTAAAATTCAAAGATAGGTGACTTACTCTTTTTATGACATCCTTGGGCTGTATGAGACTTAAAGGAAGACTGGATAAAGGCAGTGACTCTGTTATAAGAGCAGAGATTACAAAAACCTCAGAGGCAAAAAAAAAACCCCCAGTCCAAAACAGGAGAAACATACTGCAAGGCAGGAAAGAGATCAAAACTGCCCTTAGAATATAAAAATTATTATGAAAACCAAACTATTCCCATTATCTGTAAATGCCTCGATCTGTGCAGTTATTTCCGTTTCAAATTTTCTTTCCATTCTGTCACTTAAAAATGCCATAAAAAGCAACCTTTCCCCGTGATACTTTCTCTAAACAGTTTCTTCCCTATGCAGCGCTCAAACATTTTCATTCAGTGCCATAACCTGGCCTCAACAAGCCATGAAACAAATCCTGGCCCACAACCCTGCATCCACATCCAGAACCTCATCAAAAACTCATTTGTGTCAACGGAAGGTCACCCTCTTACTTCACTGCACCATTAAAACCACTTCCTCTGACTACTGAAAAGTGCCATGTTTACTTGTAACCACAGCACTTAGCACCACTACACCCAGGAAATGTAATGGAATTACTTACATCTATTAATGGAACATTAAGCATATGGGAAAAATATGCCCTGTGGCTGATGCATGGTATCAAAAGTCAAGAAACTAAGCATGAAAGTAAAGCCCTACTCTCTCCCTTCCCTTCAGGAGAGGGAAAGGAGAACTAGCTCATCCATCATTTATTTTGGAAGCTATAATTTCTCACTGTTTGTCAACATTTTAAGAGCCCCAACAGCACATTCCAGCCCACTCCCTGAGGTCTCTTTCCCCTGATACGGAGTGGGTCTGTGCACACACAGATGCCACAGTCAACACAAACAAGGGAATGAAAACTGGCAAGATGCACGCAAGTCACCAGCAACAGGAAAGTGCTTCCCATTTTTTGATACCACGCTCCCAAGGGAAGGGAAACTAAATCCCTTAACTTATGTAAAAATCACAGTCATGATGTGTGGATAAACACTGCAATATTGTCCTATTTTCCCTTCTGGGATGAAAGGAAAGCCCTTTCTTGGGCTCGCTCATGCAGCAAGCTTAGGAACATAAAAAAATTTTTGTTTCATATGACCAGAGTTCTTCCAAAATTATATTTATTTGACTGCCAATATAATGGTATAGTGAAAGTTTATTCCAACTCAACAATCAAGGCCAGTTTATTCAAACTGGAGTATTCTTTCAGCTCTCACTTGATCTATTGCTTAAGTGCGAAGGCAGCAGACCCCTTCAGCACTCCTGCTGTGGTTACAAACCCAGGCATGCCACAACACCTTCAGAAAGTTTGTATCTTTCTCTTTTGATTGAAGCCACATGAAGAATTCCAGTATTCCACAACACCCACGACCAAAATTAATTTCAAACTATAAATACTTGAATGAGCATTTTTCTGAAATAAAGCAGAGCCTTGATAGCTTCTGCTTGGCACAAGACAAGTAATTTGATAATTCATATGGATTGAACTGGGCAAGGCCCAGATCTTCCTAAGTGAAACAAAACCACAATGCATCCTCCAGCATCTGGCATCAAAACAGACAAAATTGTACTAACTGCAGTAGTGTTACTACTATTTTCTTGAGGATTTTTTGAGATGCTTTTACAGTGGCATCCACAAATTGATACATGGTATCACGTTTGTTATCTAACACACCCATTGCCATCCTATCAAAATCTCAGGTGGAAGTGATAAATTCTCACTAATTTTATTTATTGAAATCGCTACTAGGAAAAAGGAATATCTCAGAGGAACTATTCAACAAAGAAAATAGATTGATGGAGCTGCATATACTTTCTTCTAAACAGGCTGAATGCACAATACACCTGTAATGGTGGTAAAGGTTATGGGGCATAAAATCCATTTTCCTTTTTGTGCAAGCAGATGTATTATCATGCACAAAGCCAACAAGGCTCTAGCACGTGCTCTAGCACAAAGTACCAATGCAGAAGACACCCTAGTAAAATACTCATCATATCACACCAAGTTAATACATATGCCATGGACTCTTGGAAGGCAAATGCAAGCACACAGGAATGACTTTACAAAACAACAGATAGTAATTACTACTGAAGGGGTTGACTTCGAAAGCTTGGTCAATTTCACCTATTTCTGTACTCAAAATACAGAAAATACGAGAGTTCCCAGATGTTTCACAAACCAGAAAAAAGGATTTGAATGTCCAACACTGTATTTAGTCTTGCAAGGAAAAACAGAGCTCAAAAAGTTAAATATTATATGATGCACAGGAAACAATCTCTTCTGTTAAATCATTATAAAAAATTGAGTAAACATTGTTTTTCAACCTGGTCCAATCAAAAAGCACATACACATAACACTGGAACACAAAAAGTTGCATTTTACATATCGTAAAGGAATGAATTTAAGGAAAGTGAAACATTAATATAAGAAGTTTGCTACTAGCGTCTTTATGCCAAGAAAACTAACATGAAAACACAATGAAAAAACAAACTTTGGCACACAGAGAAAAACAGTTTGAAGCAAACGCACATATAAGCAGACAGCTACCACAACACAACTGAGCAAACCCTGCACAACATCAGGAATACCTCTTCTATTCATCACTGCTTTGGACCTTCTCACTAAAAGCTGCTAAAAAAGCAAACAGGCATCTACCTGCTGTGTAACTGAAGTTTATGCAAAGATCACAGAAATGCTTTATCAATCTCAGCAAAGCAGACGTTTGTCTGCAGCACCTCAATACCACAAGAATAATCAGATTCCCCTTGATCAAAGGAAAACAGACACAAACACATGAAAGAAGTAGCAAAAACCTTCAGCTATTCAAGTGCAAAAGCAAAATTGACGTCCCAGAATTTAGGGCAAAACAGTTTGATCTGGCATTTGGCAAACAAAGATGACATGCACACAAATAATACATTAAATGAAAAGAACCACAATACTTCACAAAACTTCAGATCACAGGACATAGATATTAAATAGTTAAGGGAAAGTGTAACTATTGTGGATAATGCATTTAAGAGTTACAAAAAGAAAACTGAGAAAACTAAGAACATGACCAACAAGCATTTGAATATACTAGTTCACTACAACTGCAGAAAGCCCGAAATGTACGTGCATTATGTATGTACATACACAGAGCACAACTCAAAACCAGAAGTAATTCCATATGAAACATTTTGATTCCTATTAAACTGCAACAAGACGTACTTTACTAAGATTGTTACAACATTCAGACCCACAGAGAGTGCTAGGTTTTTAGGATCTTGACAGCTTCATGATACAAATGAAGAAAAACAGAAGTGTATTATTTGAATGGCAAACGGAGTCTGTCAGATGCATTACTTTTAAACAACCATGATAATCTTGAATGGTTTTTTTTCCATTTTAATAGTTAGATAGATTTCCACTTTGTGAAACCTGTCTCTTATATCTTATCTTTACACAGCGACACATCACCATCATTAATCATTGTGGAGATAAGACACAGTGAAAGGTATTTCTAAATATCCTATCTAAAGTCAGTCCAGAGTAATGTGACTACCCAAGATTTCAAGTCACTTTTTTCACTGGGTAAGCTGCTTAAACACAAGTATATTGGGAAAACTGATACATACCGTGTTCCTACATGCACTAATTCCAGGCATAGAAAATGCAACTGTAATATATCAAGTTGTGATGAAAATACCAAACACGAGTCAGTTGCAGCAAAATAACTCAGAAATTATGTGAGATGTCCTAAGATGGGCAGATTTAAAAAAACCCTGTTACAGTACTGAACTTTGCACTTGATTACTCCAGTAACCTTGGCTGAGTATTACTACTTCTTCCACTATTTAAGCATATTATCCAGATTTTCCCTCTCAACAAGTAGATGTCCACAAGAAAGTTAAATCTGAGTGTATAATACAAGTAACTAAATGCAGTTAGTATTCCCAAAATTTGCTTCCTGATCAGCTACATCTTTCTCCAACCTGTACAGTCTAGTCATTTATAAAAATTCCATAAAACAGTATCTTAAAAAAACATTATATAAGTGGATATAGAATCTTTACTGAGGGTTACTGCTTCTAGGACCTGCTCAACAGCTTGAGCCAGTCACAAAGGGCTGAAAGCTGCAATGCCCTATCAGAGAGCTGGTGCAAAAACCTGATTTCATGAGTGGTCAAGATAACTAAAGAGAAGAGCCAAACAAGCTACTCAGTAATTCTGACACTGGGACCTTCTTGCAAAGATGAAACACACAAGAAGGAAGAAAGATTTTTTTTTTCCCAATCACCTGAGTAGTCCAGAACTGAACAGAATTTAAAGCCTTACTCTGTTCTGTAGCCTTAGAATGCATTTGCAAGTGAATGACAGACACATGATTTTTAAACAATTTCCCATCAGTTTTGCTCCACATACATTTAATGACTGATAACCAAGAAAGTTATAATTGTTTTATTTATTCATGAGATTAAAAAAAGCCTTACTACATAAATCTTCATACAATATCATTATGCAGGATATATAGTTTCATTTACATTAAATATGTACATGCTTCTTCAATTAGCACGTCTAGAAATAATTACCTAATATAAAAAAAAGCGTTCCTGATGCCTTTCCACTGCTACACGGATACAGCAGCCACCAAAGCAAAAGGAGGTATGGGACACTATACAACAGTGCCTTATAAACACTAAAGTTTTCAGATGCTTTGCTTTCCTAACCTGTGCATTGCAAGCGACACACCTTCATTTTACTTCTGCAGTCCTGGGGTTCAAAGGAAAGACATTTTATTCACAGCAGTTTAATGAACTTTGTTGGAAAGAGGTTTGACTTTTTCTTTTTTAAGGACAAAGCCTGACAATGTTACAATACTTTAAATACCGAAATAGTAACCCTGAGAGAACGTAGTGTATTAAACTGCTCTTTACTAAAGCCAATACTCACAAATAGTAACATCACATGAAAAGCAGCACACGAATTAACCTTGGGGATAAACAACCTTGAGTGTCCATATATGAGAGAAAACAGTACAGTACAAAAAGAAGAGTATAAGTATACATTGTTTAAGTCATTTTGGCCTATAAGAAACCACTTGGAAAAGCACTGAGATCAAGAAGAACCCATACAGTATTTTTAAAGGAATCCACACATGAATTCCTTTAACACAAACTGGTTTAGTGATATACAGTCTAGGACGGCACAACACATGATTTTTTTCTCTTAAATTCTTTTAGGCATGATCATGTTTTCCATAAGGAAAAAAAAAACCCCAACCAACCAACCAACATATTTTACTCTGAAAATCAAATTGGTATTTAAACCTCTCAGCACATACATTGAGCAAATCTCACCAGGCAGTAAAAGGGAAGATGAGAGATATGATACTCAATACTGAGCCACTTGTCCTTCAAATGCTCTTTAGTCATTACCTTTACTATAGACAGTAGCAGCAATAATGCCTACATTTTGGTCACCTAACACTCTCCCTGACAAAAAGATTCCTACAGTGTCTTCTCAGGCTATTGTCTGCCTCATGCCTTTGATTTTTGGCAAAGCAATGTAATGGAGCTCTGCAAATATTATTTGCTTGTGCCACAGAATTGCTCCGTGTTTGCAGAATTATAAACAATTTAACAACCTTCTCTCCTCCAGTAGCCAGGAGATGCAAAAGAATTCCTTATTGCAGACTTGTTTGTTACAGCTTGGTCCGGGCAGACAGTCTGAAGCGCCTCATTTGCACTGCCATCCTGGCAATTCCCTCAGTACTGGAGGATCCTACAGACCACAACTCAGATGCTGCCAGAGAAGCACCAAGTTCGGCAAGGGGAACGGTGGCTACAGTCACTGCCTGTTGCTGGGGCTGTCCCCCTTTTGGGGGACAACACTGTGGGAAGGACCATTTTACTTTGGAACTTTACTTACACGGAGGTAAGGTTCTTCCTACCCCTATGAACAAGACGAGGACTCCAGGACCAAGACATACATACAAACACATGAATTAAGAGAGCATCATTTCCACATCCATATTAATGATTCATGTTAGTAGCTGTTGTGTTTGTTACAAAACTGGGAAAATCCACAAAAAAAGAGCCTCACTCTCTGCTGCAGCAGATCCAAATCCCCTCCATACTGCTGTCTGTAACACACACCACACATACACAATCTTTTATACCACATCATATATTATCTTCTAGCAGACAATTCAAGTAACAAATTTGGCAAAGATCACTCTATGCTGCCTTGCTTAGGCATTAGTGTTCACATGCCAGTGCTTGACCACAAGTCAGCAAGACCACCTGTCCGTGCTCTACACCATTTGATACCATCTTTAATTATAACACCTGCTGCCTTTTCTATGGATTCCCAATCTCATACAGGGTGAAAAACAGATGATGTACTGGTCAATATAAGGAGTGAAGGTTTTTCACAACATTTGCCTCCGAAGTTAGAAAGTATAAACTAGAAAAAGAAAAATGTCTGGGACGAGTACAAGTGAATATTGGGAAGAATTCCTCATGCTTTGGAAAACAGGTGGAAAAAAACCCTCGCAAATATAAATTCTGAGCAATAATTTTCTCCCGTCTTCCACGAAATACTTAAAAATGGAGACCCAAGCCCTAGAAGTGCCTTACTGCTCAACAGCCTTACAGCAGAAGCTGCAACTGCTGAGGACGTGGAGAAGGGTGAGGAACAGCAAACACAGGTGTTCCCAGCTCCTTCCTTGGCTCCTCACACTGTGTTACCTCAGAGAAGTTAAAGTCTCAGAGTCCCACTCCATAAATTTGGGATAGTAATCCTTCTTTATCTCCCAAAGCAATTGTAAAGCTACTTTTAGTCACTACAGCGGCTTAGGAGAAACGGGGAAATTAATTCCCTCTTAGGCACCAGGTCTGGATGGTTTACCATCCACAAAGCAGAGGCTCTATACCAGATAATTAAGCTAAAAGTGTAATGAGCACCTGCATAACGATCACCACTCATCTCATACTCGAGCCCAGCGGAAGTCATGTGAAGAAACAGCAGCCAGACCCACCCTAACACCTACATGGGAAGCCAAGAGCCAAGGTCACAACCACCAGCCTTGGCCCCAGCATCTCATGGTGCTGAGGGACTTGATCCCCTGCCAAGTGCTACTCCATACACTGCAGCAACCTCCACCACATCTCACACACCCTTTTGGCCCTCGGAAATTAAAAGTTATGCTCGCTGAGCAGCGAGGAGGCACCTCAACCAGGACTCGTGCCTATATAAGGGCTCTGCGTGCGGCGTTCACGCTCGATACCCGCTCAACCAGTTTGCTGCCCGGGCTGGGCAGCACCGGCACAGGCAGGCCCAGGCACCGCCGAGAACAAGGTTTACAAATCGCTGCCTCCCCGCTCTGCACTTCGGGGCACAGCCGAGCAGCCGCCCGCCCGCCCCGGCAGCACCGCCGGCGGCCGGGGAAATCGCGGAGGCACAAAAGCCACCTCATGGCAAACACCTCCCGCACCACAAAGGGGAAGGACGGGGTTCGCCGGGAGCAGCGGGCGGGACCCGCTCCGTGTCCCCTCGGGAGAGGCCGCCCGGCGCCGGCACCGCCGCGGCTCCCGCCGGGAGCAGCCGCCCCATCCCTCCGAGATGGCGGCCGGACCGGCGGCACCTGCCAGGGAGCGACCCCCGCCTGCCC
>VZRQ01005687.1:163412-192785 GCA_013397975.1 Machaerirhynchus nigripectus
GGGCGGGCCCGGTGCCCAGGTGGGGCCTCGCCCCGCCCTCAGCGCCCCGACCCTGGCGGATCCGCGCTCCGGCTGCAGGGCTGCGCTCCGACAGAGGGGCGGCCGAGCGGCGCTTTGGGTTATCCCCCAGAGCCAAACAACACGCGCCCTCCGGCTTTCCGGGCGGATCCTGCTGTTTTCCCAGATTTTCCCATCCAGGTGTTTGCGTGCGCTGGTTGCAGCCACATGCGGCCTCGGTTGAATCGATGGCACCGGGGAAGGGCACAAGCGTGTCCTTCCCATCCATCTGCGGTGGCGGTTCCCCCACGGGGTCCCTTCAGGCCGGGCTGGCCCCGCAGCGGCAGGAGCACTTTGTACGCGGTATTAGAAGGGGAGAAATAAACATAATCTTTGTTTCTCCTCATCACTCACGTACTAGTGGTTGAACTCCCCTCCCCAAAATTTTAACACACACCTTGTATACTTCTTTTGCTCCCCGCTTACAGGTTTTGCTGTTTCTGGACCACGTTGGAACACAGCAGTGCTATGGGAGCGCAGGTGGCTCCGGGGCTCGTGGCTTTGGGGCAGCTCCTGCGCAAAACGTTGCCAGAACTGGTGTTAGATGCGAAACACCGCACTGACTCATCTTCACTGCCAACTTACCAAAATTCAGATGTAAGATATATTTAATCCTTCCAGTTCCCATTCTTACTCCTTTTGTTTTCTTCTTTTTGCCAAGCAATTATATTACCTTTATATACTTTACCTGAAAGACCATAGTCAATATAAGAGAAAGGAGGAGGAAAGCATTTACTTTGGTATTCCTGATGTGTTTCCTACTGAATCGCTATTTCCTAAGAGGCAATTATTCTGTTGGGGTGCTGGGCAACAGTTCTCCCATCTACACATTCAAGTGGTGTTCTCATGTTTGGGTTCACACACCTCAATAAAAGTTTAGCTACACAGATTTAGGGTTTCTGGTGCATACTGTAATTCTTATTTCTAATGTTGCCTTATCAATGAAATACTTAGTTTTCATTGTTTATAACTCTGCCCGATGTAAAAAGTGTCAAATGATGTTTTCATTTCAGCTGTTTCTCACGCTAACCTTACATCGAGGGGCTCCACTTACTATTCTACCTGTCTAAAGATTAAATTGCACAGTTCTGGTCATATTACAGAAGAAAAACCCCACCTTACTGTAGCTGTGCCTCTTAATTTCCAGGGGCTCCTTTGGCAACAAAACCAAAAGAAGGAAGAATCTCCTGTAATATTAATTAATCTGTAGCCTTGTGGTCTGATGAACACATGGGAAAGGACAGCTGGTCTCAGTGCAAGATACATGGGCTTAGAGATGAGGGAAAGGAAACAGAGAGGATGAATTTCCAGGACTGGGAAATAGGACAGCAGAGAATGGATGTGGGGCATGAAAAGATGGAGGATTATGGCTGGAAGCTGGAGAAAGGGGTATGAGGGTATCTAGAGGGAGGGTATTCAGGCAGTAGCTAGTGGCTGAGAGGAGAGGGATGGATGGGAGCACTGGAGAATCTGCCCTGAGGAACATGAGCCTACCAGGGCTGGCTCTCAAGTGGTCCTGGAGCCCATAAGAACAGCATGTCACATGGACAAAGAACTGTTCTCCTACAATTGTAATTTCCTCTGATGGTTGGTTCACAGCATTCAGACTGAGAGTCATGCAGTGGGAAAAAAAATAAAGAGATTTCCAAGAAATCTTATTGAAACTATACAGAAAACATGAAAGCTCCAAAGACAAAGCCCTCCCCTACAGTATTGTATGTTGTATGTGATATGAATCAGTTTTTCAATTACCTTTGCATAGTGTTTTTTTCCACAAGACTCCTGCCTCATTCAATACAAGGATGTCTTTAATTAATGTATAGTTCTTCAGTGTTTCTCTTCATTTTCATCATGTAAAGTGGAATCTTTCATGTCATATTCTCTGTACATTCTTCAAACCCTGCCTTGAAGGCAGGTTAATTAATTTCCATGATGACTTTCCTGTGGTAGTCTCATAACTCCTTCAAAACATTCATAAATTTAACTTTGTACAGCCTTCTAAGTTGAAGTAGTACTATTATCATATTTTACACACAGGGAAGAGCTAACGGGAGGTAATGTGTCTGGGGTTGTTTGTAGTGGTTTGTTAATTCTTTCATGTTGTGGAGGCTGGAAGGTTGTTTTAAAGAGGGGAATAGTGGATTTAATACAGCGTGCATCCACCAGGACCTCAGAAATGAGCATAACTGTTCTTGTTCAGGTTTGACTTTAAACACTTTATAGATCTTTAAGCACTAGATGTAGTGGGTTACTTACAATCTACAAAGCTTTGGTATGCACTTACACCTGGGAGTCAGGAGCTAATTTCAGGCATGTCTGTGTATCCTTCTTTATGACAGATAGAGGAACTCTGGGAAATTTTTCATATTCAAGCTTTAAAATGGAAGTTATGAACACTTTAATTTTGCCCATACTTCACAGAACAAGATCATTTTCTTGGCTATAGCAGCAAAAGGGTCCTTCCCAGCTGTAGTGGGACTACGGCCAGTGCCTGCATGCTCAGAATTGGAGATGTCACCGTGTTCCTGCCTAACTCTCCACAGCCCACCTTTCTTTAATGTCTCTTCCTATCAGCAGAAGGAAAGCATCCTAGAGGTTGCACATCACCAGGAGCAATGTGAGGGTCCACTTTTGAGTGATAGGGGAAGGATTACACAACCTGACAGTCCTATAGCCTTTGGTTGCTGAGGGATGGGATTGGGAAGTTTCTCCTCACCTCCAGGGCCAGGAATGTGAATTATCACAGCCCTGCCTGCAAGGGCAGTGAGACAGCAGGGAGAAGCTGTGTACTTGCTGGGCACTGCCAGTCTCTTATCAGCAGCTCTCTGGCATGAATTATAAAGCAGTGCAGGAATTTTCCCAACACACAACTCCATCTCTGTAAGGCAAATCACATTGAGCACTCCAATTGGGAAAGTGTTTATTGCAGACACTTGCTTATTCTGCTTTCTTCATCTGAAGCCCAGTTTGTCCTGCTATGAATGAAGCTCTGGTAATATTTATTCTAGATGGTTGTGTTTTAAAGCATTGTTATTTCCTTCTTTTACGGTGTGTTGCACACTGTTAAAATCAACACCACTTTGGGTTTCTTTTGTGGAAAACATTTTTTCTCTCTTACCACACATTTCCAGCAGATGTTGTTAAACAGGTCTGTGTAAATGAGCTACAGTAGGTGGTGGTGAACCTAAGCCTGTGAAAATCTCAGAGGTAAATCTGCAGACAAGTCTTAAAGTCAGCTCAGGATGCAGACAGAAAAAAGCTGGAGGGATTGATAATTTTGCCACCTTAACAGACATTCAAATAAAAACTGTCAAAAGTGTAAACTAATTTTGACAGTCTTGGCTTCTTTTCTCAGTGTTTTTGAGATGGTTGTATCTATGCAACCAAAGCCATCCCTCCCTAAGAATGCTTCTGAGGGAACAGAGAAAGTCAGTCCTGAGCAAGCTAGCCAAATTTACAATGTTCTAAATCTATGTTTATCGGCAGTTTTTGCTGTATTTTGCCATTTTAAATCAATAGCAGAGAATTTGAGTGCCCATAAAAAGTAAGGCAAGTAGAATGGCTGCCTGGGGTATTTCAGTTGGAGCAATTGGCCCAGTGTCACACAAACACTGCATGTCAGAGATGGTAAATCCAAATCTCCTAGGCAATATTTTTCTGCTTCAACTTCAGAATTATCCTTCCTTTTCTGAAACTCGTGGAAGTCCAGTGCCTCACAACCTCTGGATGAAATTAGGTGCTCGGATCAAAGTATTTTTATAAGCAGTGCAAATTCATTTGAAGAGAAGTTCTCCTCTTCATCAGGTAAGCTGGTGTTCTCTGAGAAAAACAGAACATGACTCAGAAGTTAGAAAGAGTGTTTTTGCACATGTATCAGAGACTGAAGAAAGGTGGTGGATATAACTAAATATAGTTGTTCCTGATTGTTGAAATATTAACTCAGCATCTTAAACATTCCCCTAAAATAGATTACAAGGGCATGTTGGGGTAAGACCAGGGGGAATGGCTTTAAACTGGAAGAGGGCAGTTTTGGATTAGATATTAGGAAGATATTCTTTACTGTGAGGGTGGTGAGGTACATGAACACATTGCCCAGAGAAGCTGTGGATGCCCCATCCCTGGGAATGCTCAAGGCCAAGTTGGATGGAGCTTTGAGCAACATGGTCTAGTGGAAGGTGTCCCTACTCACCATAGGGGGTTTGGACTAGATGAGCTCTAAATGGTCTCTTCCAACTCCAACTATTCTATGATTCTATGAAATGACAGAAACACTCAGGGAGTAATTGGCTCATAAGAAATCTTCCTCACGAGAGATGAATCTTACATAAAAAAATCATGGGCACTGAGTCAATAAACTGAGGCTCTTTGTGATAACAGAGAAAATCTTTTTTTCCAATCCCTTGAAATCTTTCTAAAAAATGTGATGGTGGTAGCAGTCTTGAAGGTAGATACCAACAGCATAATGGTACTCTGTTTCAAAACCACAGTTTTGAAATCAGAAGTCATGGTTGTATTTCTGAAGGACTTCTACCTTTTAGTCAAAAATATTTTTACAAAAAATAGTTCAATTTGCCCAGGTGAAATGGCTTCAGTTTCTGTTTGTCTCTCACTGTTTAAGAAGCCACGGATATTCACAAGCATTAAACTTGTCTTTTTAGGTTCCCTTGATGGAAGAGCAGGAGCAATGTGCCACTCAGTCTGGAAAAACCTGAACTACATCTGTCTGCTTTATTTTTGTGTATTTACATATCTAGGAACTGTCATTCAGTGAGTAATATCAGCCCAATGTTAAAATAATTTTTAGGATGAATCATAATGGATTGCTTTTGTATTTGTTATTTGATGAGTGAAAAGTGTATTATTTTTCCATGTGAAAGTAGACATTTTTTTAACCTTGTTAAATTGTTAAATCACACACCCCAATATCCTATGCCATATGTGATTTTTTGTACTCCCCAAATACCTTTAACTAGGGGCATATTTTCACTTGCCTCACACTTTCATCATTTGAAGTTCAGTCATAGCTACTTGATTGGGAAAAGGTTGGCACTAACAGGGTTGATCTTCACAAAATTAAATGAAAATAGAGCAGGAGAGGAACTCTCTCATCACCTTGTCCTTTGTTATTTACTGACAGCAGAGGCATTTTAAGTCATGTACAAACATAGCCCTGTATACACACCCTGCTTTGCTGAGCATGGTAATGGGATAAATAGTACTGGAATGCAGCAGAAACCTATTTCACATTGATTTAAACTGATTTAAACTGAGTATTTTTTCATCAATATTTCGTTGAAAGAGAGATATATATTATTTCTCCAGTTCTCTAAATAAATTGCCACCAAGTACCTGCTATTCTCCTCCAGATTCAAAACCTTGTGAGCCATGAATCTTAAGAGCTGTGTTATTAATTGCTTTGCAGATTTGCGAGCAGGTATCATTGGGGAATATGAACAAGTTAGATTTTGATGAGTTTTGGATTGCTTTTGATTCTGGGATGCAACTAAAGGTTATTTACTGCAGTATTGGGCAAAGAAAAGGCAAAAGCTGTGTCAGCTTTTCATGCTTTAAGAGGATGTGACACAGTCTTAGCTTTTGCTGGGAGAGGCAGGAGAAGATAAGTCTTGCTTCAGAAGGGAAGAATGTCTGCCCTGCAGCCATAGAAACATTTTTCCGTTTCTCTTCACCACCTGCTGAAGTGATTGATATTTGCCTGAAGGATTTGCAGTTATTTGTAGTACTTTTGTTTAACTGCACCAGGATACTTTGCCTGGAAGTGAAACGTTCTTCCCCCCGCAGTACCTCATCTAAACATACAGGAGAAGATTATATAGGAGAGAAGCATGGACAGGAATGTTCCTACCTCAGATTGATTATGAACTGTTCTCAAGGTTATGGGATATCAAATCCTAAGATGTTTCTGCTCTGATTGAATGCCTAAAGTAACATTAAACTAATTAAGTTTAGTTATCTTTGAATAATAATTATACCACAACAGATGTCAGTCAGTCAGTAGAGAATTACACTTTACTTTTTTGGTTAAACTAGCATCCCAAGTATAATAAATTCAGTCACTTGGAAGAGAAGGGAAATCATGACTACCCTGGGGACGCAAAACCTCTGCAACGTACAGACCAGGTAGTCCAAGAAGTCATGTGGTCTTGTGACTACATAACTTAATGAATAGCACTGCATCTGCACAACCAGACTGCCTCACACTCACAGTGAGACCATCTGCGTGCTCCGTGCTCACCACTTCCTAAATGCCTGGTAAGTCCAGTGCCTCAACCTCTCTGAGCATTATCCATAAGATAACTCTGGGAGAGGCATGATAATTCTAAGACAGAAGTCCGTGTACTTTAGGTTTGCTTTTGTATGTAATTTTCAATGATTTTTTAAATCATAAACATTCATGAATTTTTACCTTTTAGGAATCTATGACAGACCCAGATGTAATTTAAGAATATACTTAATACACGCCCAGCATAGGGAAGTAGAAGTCCAACTCTGGTTGTTTTTACTGAAAGGGAAAGAAAGAACATTGTAAAAGATAAAGATTTTATTTACTCTTATAATCAATTTTTCATTCTTCCTTAACTTCCACAGATAAGGAGTGTGCCATGCCATGTGACTTGGCACACTCAGACATAGAGGAAGCAACGCTGCTCACAGTGATTCTGTGGCTGCTTCAAAGCATGATAAATCAGCCTGTGCCTGGAGATGGTTACAGTCTGAAGGCCTCCTGGTGATTAAAATGAGATCAATAATTTTTAAGCAAGCAGTGTTTGAAAAATGGTTGAGCTGAATCTGAAATCAATTAGTATAAAATATTATACTGGGCATTTTAACACAAAAGGGGAGGGTCTATTGATAAAACTTGTTCATAAAAAATGAAATGGATTTTCAGGCTGAGCTCCGCCGACTTGAACACAGCTACAACAAATTACTCAGTCTGCCTCTGAAGAGAAAAATCAGTTACTTCAGTTTATAATGTGTAAACATTTGATAAAGAAATCCTAACTAGATATGCTAAAAGGATAAAATGACAACTTCAAGGAATCTCATGGAGATGCATTTAGATAGTCACCTGTTCCAAACTCAACTAAACATTACATATTAATCAAACATTAGCTCACCTTAATTTCACAGGTTAAAGATCACTCTCATGAACAATTAAGGATCCCTTTTCTGCCTGCCTGCCAATCCAATCATCGAACATGCTGCTTCCTCTAGATTTGAATTTTATAGGAATTACAACTCAGAAAATATAGCATATGCATTTCGTACATGTTTATAAACCTCTATAGCCAAATTAAGAGAGACAAAAAAAAAATCAGTTAATTGCTAGTTCCTGAATAAAAATAGGCATGAGAGATTCTGTGGAAATAATGTTGAGGATGGTCCCAAATGCATAATGCTGTTTCTATAGCCATTTTGTGTATTTTCTGAATTCTATCTCCTTAGCTTTCCCTCTCACCCCACTGAAAATCAGAATTACATCTAGAATGTATTTTCTAAATTCCCTCTTTTATATATATATTTATTGCATATTAGAATGTTCAGAGTTTGTGTTTAAATTAATTTGTGATACTTATGAGAGAAGATACTCACTCTGTCTTCAAGCTCAGTTTGAAGATACAAGCTGATGCAACTACCAGAATTAACTGGGAAAAATTACAATGGCTAAAACCAGTGTTTCTATTCAATGAGAATTCTGACATTTCAGAACTTCTTTTTATTTCAAATCGAAGTAATGGAAATTACCTACTTATAGTTAAAAGTATTTAATGTTTCTACACATTTCTTCTAGCCATATGGCGAAGTTTTCATAGCACTCTTGCATATCTTCTCACTGCAGTGTAGTGGTCTGTTAGCACATTTAGGAATAGGTCTTGCAGTCTTGTATCTCCATATTTATAGAGATACTAAAGGTTCCTATTTTCTTTTCCAATTGACATGACAGACATCTACACCCCTGTCTAAATCCAGCTCCCAGGCTCTCTTGGATACTGCAGGCTCTCTGATACTCCAGTACAGTATTTTTTCTAACTTTTTCTAAACAATCTTTATTTAAATGTGACTCCTGTTATTCACAGCATCCCTTCCCTTTCTGTGAAGTCATTAATGTATAATACTGTTTCACCATCTTTTTTTTCTCTCCACCATCTTTCTTAAATTATGCATGTAATTCCATCCTATTGTTCCACAGCTGCTAATCCTCCACAGGTCTCTGTGCTAGCTAGTTTTGCATTCTGACACTATAGTTTTGGCACAATAGTCACAATAGTTGACACTCTGTTTTGTTGCACCAATCCAATAACTTCTTGCTGGCCACCACAAGAGGCTAACTTTTAGCCAGTAGTTTCCCACTCCATATATCAGTATTGGCACTTTCATTCCTCTGACCTTTTGATATTCCTTTCTCACTACATTATCATCATGCAGATCAAATGAGCCTTTCCCAGCTTTGTTCCCTACTTTAAAATTTCAGCTTTTATCAATCAAATTAGCCTTGACCCCAGTCCAGACCTCAAACTAATATGTGTGCGTGTGTGTATGATCCTCTTCCAAGAATATTTCCCAATAGCAGACCAACCCTAAACCTTCCTATAGGGTCACCTGTTGGTCTTCACTGTCTCATTGCATCTTCCTTCTAAAGCTTTAAAAACCAAAAAAATTCCATTCAATTTTGTTGATATTTGTATTAATCACATTTAACTGGATTATAATTTCAGACATTTTTTCCATGCCTTCCTGCTAGCTGCCAATTGCTTCTGCAGTTGGAGCAATTTTCCATGTTCATTCATAAGTCTTGACCTACTGGAACAATAGTGTGCAAGAGTCAGAAAGACCATTTCTCCTATGTGGTTTAGATTAGCCAAACTAAAAAAAAGTATTTTAATGTCCCAAGTAAACCACTACCACTTGAAAGACACAAAAACACCCATGGTGTGAGGCACTTAGCGTCAAAACCAGGAAAGCCAAAGCCCAGCTGGAGCGGCGACTGCTGAGGGGCACTGGTTGGAACAAAACAGATTCTGGAGATTGCTAATTGGAAAAGCAAGTTTAGGGAAAATGGGCTTCTGCTGACAGAGGTCTCTTGTGACAGCAGGTGTTGACAAAAAAGCTGATGAACTCAGTGCCTTTTTTCTGCCTCTGTCTTCAGAGCCAAAGCCAGCTCCTCAACTCCTGCCCGTACAGACACAACGGGGGAGGGAACTGGGCAGCCAGCAATGGAGGAGCAAGAGGTTAGAGAAGCTCTGTGTATTCAGATCCACTGGGCTGGATGGGAATCACCCCAAGCTGAGTGGGAGACATGGTGGGCCTGACTGCGAGGCCGCTATCAACCGCCATCCTTAAAAAAAAAGGCAAGAAGGAAGACTTGGGAATCATAGAATCGTAGAATCATAGAATCATAGGATGGTTTGGGTTGGAAGGGGTTGAGGGCTGGAGGGTTTCCCTCTGGGTGGGCCAGTCAGCCACATCTCAGTCAGTGGAAAGATCAGGGAGCAAATAATCAGCAGTAGTCAGCCCAGGAAGGCAAACCATGTTTGACCTGCTGAGTGATGAAATGTCTGGCCCTGTGGGCAAGGGCAGGGTGGCGGCTACAAACATACCTTGGTTTGAATATGGCTTTTGACACCACCTTCCCACCCTTCCCCTCCAGAAACAGCAGAAGCATGGACTGGACAAACCACCTGTTTGGATAAACTGGAAGCTCTAAGGGTAGCAATCAATAACTCATTATTTGGTTGGTAATCACCAAAGCATTCTGGGCTCCACACTGGCGCCCATATCCAGTGCCTTCATCAACAACCTGGCTGCAGTGCAGAGCTCATTCTGAGCACGTAACACTTAAGGTCGGGGAGCAGCTGCTGGTTCAATCCAGAAGGACCCTGAAAAGCTTAAGGATTAAACAGAGACATCATGATCCTTATAAGCAGTATGAAGTTCTGCCCCTGGAACAGCTGGAATTGCCCCCTATGTGGGTACAGAGTGGGAAGTGGCTGGCGAGGTCACAATCCCATGTGTTACAGCACACACTGGGTGAACAGGAACCCGTGGCTCTTCTGGAAGGAGATGCATTAGAGCCATGGCCAGCACATCAAAGGGAATTTGCTGATAATCTCAGCTGGGCAGAAGTGAAGCCATGCCTGAAATAGTTTTGGATACCTCTGATCAAGGGAGACAGGGCAAGATTAGAGCATGTTCAGTGGAGGGCTGATAAAGTTTTTGAGGAGACGCTGAAGGCGCTGGACTTAGCTGGTAGAAAGGAAGCTATGAAGGAACATAACATCAGCCTACAAGTGTTTGAAGGATCACTAGAAAAGTGAGCCAAACTCTTCTTATCACTGCCAGCTGGTCTAACAGAGCAATTGCAACAGTTTACAACTTGGGTGGTTCAGACTGAGCATCAGAAAATAAAATCTTTGAGTAGCTGGGCACTAGAACAGGCTGTCCAGAGGAGTGGAGGGATCTCTGTCACTGAGGCTTTTCAAGACTCAGGCAAAGCCAAGATTGACATAGTCTAGTGCTGACCTGGTCCACCTAAAAAACAGCCTCCAGAGGTACCTTTCAACCAACATTTTGATGATCTTGCAGCAGGTCTCAGGTCTTCACATCTTATTAATGAAGCCTATTATTAAAATAATCTATTTATTAACTTGTTTGGTTTCATGAGTGGTGGTAAAAGATTGTCACCCAGCCTGTTTGGAGAGAGAAGACTGAATATATGGGAAACACCTTGGTGAGTTACCTAACTGGGACAACACCTCTCACCAGCCTACTTTATGGAGTTAGAAATGTAGCAAGAGACTTCCGCTAAGGAAAGGCATTCAAGTCACACTTCTGCTCCACATCCCTCCTTCCCTTGCCCTGGCCTTTCCAACTTAGCTGACTTAGGCCTCTACCACGTGAAAATCTGAATATAAACTCAGCTGGTCCTTCCAACATGTCTGAAACAAATAGTAATTAGCCTCTCTCTGGCCTTCTGTTATCAAAGCAGTATCCAACTTCTTTGTTCCATAGGAAATGATTTGATATAAATAGACATATTCTGTGGTGAACTATATTGATTCCATAAGACTTGAGCCCAGTAGATTCCCACACTGGTAACACCACCAAGAGAAATTGCTTCTACTTGTTTTTTGGGGAACAGTAACCTGCTTGTCTTCTGTTTAGCACTGTGAATTTTTTACCCCCTACTCTCAGAGGGTAGTACAGATCCATATATGCTGTACATCTGAATCCTTTCTTGTATTGTGGGTTTGATCTCGGGTCCAGTATTCAAAGTTTCAGTGGAGAAATAGTAGGACATGATGTATCCAATTGAGAGGAGCAGAGCAGCCATACCTGGACAAATTAGAACTAGAATGTATCTCATGGAATGCACCTAATGCACCTACATGGAAGGTAAAATAATGTAAGTTTACAGAAGTTTCACAGAGCTGCATTTAGATATTTGTCATACATGTCAGAACTTGAGTAAACATATGACATTAATCAAATATTAACTTACCTTAACTGCAAAGGTTAAAGTTCACTGTCACGTATAACTAAGGATGAGGTTTTTTCCTCCCTACAAATTCTGCAATTCATGGAATGTGCTGCTTCTTCTAGATTTGAATTATGTAAGTTATAACAGCATAGAGCTGGGTGATGTCATTGTGAGGTCACCCTCACTAATCTCTGAAAGGTGCCAGTGAGAGTGGGAGGTTCCTAGGGACTGGGAAAAAAAGCAAATGTCACTGCTTTCTTCAAGAAGGGCACAAAGGAGGATCCAAAAAACCACAGGGCAGCCAGTCTCACCTCAGACCCTGGGAAAGTGATGTTGTGAATGCTTTCCAAACATATGAAGAAGAACAAGGTGTTGGGGAGTAGTGAGAATTGATTTACAAAGTGGAGATTATGCCTCCCTATGATGAGATCATATAAATGACCTGGTGGAGGAAGGGAGAGCAGTGGGTGTTATCTATGTTGGCTTTCAAAACTGTCTCTCATAACATCCTTGTAGAGAAACCGATAAAATATGTACAAAATCAATGGACAGTGGGGTGGATTGAAAACTGACTGAACTGCTGGACTCAAAGGGTTGTGATCAGTGGCATGAGCTCAAGTTCGAGGTCAGTCACTTGTGGTGTAACCCTGGAGTTATGTAGTATTAATATCTTCATTAATGGCCTGGATGATGAGACAGACGGCACCCTTTGCAGATGACACAAAACTAGGAGGAGCAGGTGATACATCAGTTGAGTGTGTTGCCTTTCAAAGGGACTCTGACAGCCTGCAGAAATGAGTCAACAGAATCCTTATGAAGTTCCAGAAAGGGAAGTCCCAAGTTCTGCACCTGGGGAGAAAAAGTGAAGTACTTGAGGATGGACTGAAAGACTATGTCTGATCTCCTTTTTTCTTTTGTTGAGGTCCAAGCAGTAGAAATGTCCTTTTACCTGCCCTTGTCTTATGCAGTACCTGATCCAGGAGTACAGTAAAAGCTGGTGCTATTTGAATCACGGGTGACTGTTCTTTTTCACCTGTCTGTGGCAGTGGGTACTTGGCCGTGGAAGGGCTCTTCAACTTCTGAGACTTAGAAGATTGAGCTGAAGACTCTTCTATCTTAAATATTGCAAATAGAAAACTGTGACTTTAGGGGTTCCTGACACTAAGGCAGTGACACATAAATAGGGCTTTTGATTAGATCATAGAATAGTTTGAATTAGAAGGGGACTTAAAGATAATCTAGTTCATCCCTCCCTACAATAAGCAGAGACATCCTCAGCTAGACTAGTTTGCTCAGAGCCCTGTTCAGCCTGACCTGGAATATTTTCAGGGATGAGTATTCACCACCTCTCTGGGCAAATTGTTCCAGTGTTTCACCACTCCCATTGTAAAAAACTTCTGCTTTATAAGTAGTTTAAAAGTAAGTTCTTTCACTTTAGAATCATTATCCCTTGTTCAGAAAGTGTCCCAAGAGCCTTCTCATTTCCAGGCTGAACAGCCCAAACTCTCTCAACCTTTATTCATAAGGAGAGGTGTTTCAGCCCTGGGATTGTAGTCATCCCTCCCTCTGGGACTGGCCCTCCCATGGACTCACTCCATGACAGATGGACAGATCCATGTCTTTCCTGTGCTGAAGGCCCCAGAGCTGGATGCAGCACTCCAGGTGGGGTCTCACAAGAACAGAGTAGAGGGGCAAAATTCTCTCCCTCACTGTTCTGCCCACACTGCTTTTGGATTTGGCCCAGGACATGGCTATTTTCCTGAGCTGCAAGTTGCACATTGCCCATTTGCATCCAGCTTTCCATCCACAAGTATCCTCAAGTCCTTCTCAGCAGGACTACTCTCAATCTGTTCATCCCCCAGCCTGTGTTGATACTGGGGGTTGCTTCAGCCCAGGTGCAGCCCCTTGCATTTGATCTTGTTAAACCTCATGAGATTCCCCTGCGCCACTCCTCGAGCTCGTCCAGGTCCCTCTGGATGGCACCCCATCCTCCAGGTGTGGCAACCACACCACTCAGCTTGGTGTCATCTGCAAACTTGCAGAGGGTGCACTTGACCCCGCTGTGTCATCGATGTAGACATTACACAGCATTGGCCCCAGTACAGACCCGGAGGGACAGCCCTTGACATTGTTCTCCATCTGGGCACTGAGCCACTGAACACTGCCCTCTAGACGTGACCATCCAACCAATTCCTCATCCACCAAACAATCCACTCATCAAATCCAGATGGACACAGAAAGGGAGTTTAAAATGGGGCTGGGACAGACAGAGTCTCAGAATAACAACAATTAAATTATTCCAGTGGTTGCACTTATTTCCTCAGAAAGCACCTCCCTAGAAGAAAGGCTGCAAGCTAATCCAATAAAAGGATGAGCAAATGATCCTACAGAATGAACACTCAGACTGATCATAAGCTTAAGAAAAATACTTTGTTTAAACATGAACTTAGAAATAACTCCAGAACCTCACAGCTCAAGCAAGTACACATTTGAAAGTCCTTCTGGTATGAGAAATATGTCCTACCCTCTATACCAGAATTTACTTTTCTGAGCTGGGATTCAGTAGACATAAATCACAGCTTTGAATCTTAACTCTAAGATCTCCAAACACTTTCCGATCTGTCTATCTGTGGTTATGACAGTCTCCAGTACCATAGTCTGTGGTACAGTTTTCAGTAGAGACACAGACACTTCTAATTGCACTGAGGATAAAAGCTAGTTTAAAAAGAAAATGCAAAAAGAGAACCTCTACATTTTTATGCAATACTTCCCAATTGTATTTTTCCATTTCTGATCAGTCAATCCCTCCATTACCTTCTCTAACAGGGAGGTGAGTCAGGAGTTCTCAGATCCTCGGAGTCAAGTTCTAATCTTGTGATTCAGATCAACAGCTTCAACAGCTCTGCAGCGGACAAAAAATCATACACCAGCTGCCTGGTTCAGGCTGCAGTGAGGAACACTGTTACACTGACACTGTGTCCAAAGCACTGTGCCCATTTTGGGGCTCCCCAAAAACTTGAGAAAAATGAGCAGCAGATGACTAACAAGATTCCTGAAAGAACTGGAGCATATGATACTGGGGAGAGATTCATACATCTGGATTTTCTCAGCATGGAGAAAAGAATGATGAGGGAAAATCTTACTCTTTTCTGCAACTATGTAATTGAGGTGGAGGGGAAGAGAGAGCCAGACTTTTCTTGGTTGCATATCGTGGGGGAACAAGAGGCAATGGACACAACTCAGGGCACAGGACGTGCCAGTGAGATGCACAGACGTTACTTGTTTACAAACTCTGGAACAGATTTCCCAGAGAGGCTGTGGAAACTCCAACCTTGAAAATACTAAAAACGCCATGAGCAACCTGCTCTAACTGGACTGCTTTGCACAGAACGTTGGACTTGCAACCCCCAGGGGTCCCTTCCAACATTTGCAGTTCTGTGAGTCAAACTGCTGCTTGAGGCCAGGATTTCCTCCAGGCCTCCAGAGGCTCTACCATCTCACAGAAGTATGTGTACCTCCGCTGCTCTTCTCACCTCCCAGTGCATTTTTCTTTCAGCTTGGCTGGCACTACTGCAAATGGAACAGTGAAGTGACCCAGATTATAAAGAGGTTTGCCAAAAAAAAAAAAAAAAGCAAGTTTTCTTAAGTAACTAAACAACTGAACTGCCCTGAGATGCTTCAGGCTGTGCTGCCCAAACTGTTGTATAAAACACACTGTGGCAGAGGTTCAAAAGGAGTATTGACCAGGGAAGCACCTAAAGATCACTTATCCAAAAATATTGTCTGCCAGTGATCACTGTTAAAATTTTTATTTCATAAATCCTCTTGTTTTAATAAATGTTAGTTTCATCTTTTTCTGTCATTTATACTAATGCAGTATTATTCTGCCAACACAACCATAGAGAAATAGAGCAACCCAAATACTGACTTTCTAGAGTGGTCAGTACCAACTCTATACCAATAACATAAAACTAACTTCAGTACCATTAAGGGACTGATTTCACAGAATTACAGTGGGGAAATTTGTTGCAAAGATTCCCAGGCTATCACTAATTCAGTTGAGCCCAAGAGAGAAAAAGGTTTCTGCAGTTTATGATTTCTTCTTATTGAATAATAAATAGTACAATATAATAATAGCTGCTGAAGAGATCATATGGATGTAGTATTTCAGCTGTGCAAACTAGGTGCATTCATTATTGTTACAGTGAAAAATACTAAAAAATATGTAAACAGGCAGGAGCCCCTAATCAGAATTTGATTGATAGATCTCCACTGGATCTCATTTTCTCCTCACATACTGTGTTCTTCAGTCCATTCTGAGGATCAGCGATAACACCCAAATTGGAAGTTTAAATTTTTCAGAATTCTTGTTTGGGGAATGCTCAGTGGTTTACAACTTGTCCTCTTTAGGCATGCATGCACCAAAACAAATCCCCCAAACCTGTTCAAGGGTAAAGAATATTTTGAAAACCATTAATAAGGAAATTACCTGTTTTAAGGAAGGCTTGGGTATTAAAGAAGGAAACTATTAGGTGTCACAGTCTCCTTCCTTTCCCCTGTTATTATTGTAATTGATTTAGATGTCAATCTACACAAGTAATCAGAAACACCCATGCTGTCTTCTCAATATAAAGTTATTGGCTTCTTGGCACTCAAGCTGCTCCCTCTAAATGCCTCCCCATGTCCTAGATAAGACACACATCTTCAGTATTTTTTGATTCTCCAACATCTGCCTATATAACTATTGATAGGTTAACCTAAACTGCCTATAAACCCACGTAATCAGCTACTGGCTGTATTATGCTCTTTGTAACCATACAATATTTTCTGTATTATCCTATACTAAATATTACAGTTAACCTAGACTTTTGTAGTCCTAAACAGAAGCTTTACATCAGTCTTTCTAATGACCTTTTCATGAAGCCTGAGATTACCCTTTTTACATTTGTGGACAAAGCATACACCTCGCAATAAGATAGAACCAATTCAAACTGGGGAGAGGAGGGGCAGAGAAGGGAGTTGTTGAGGATTAAAGCATAATTTAATACAGAGAAGCACGAGCCAATACTGGCTTTTTCCACTTTTCAGCAACTGCTTCATTAGTTGGTGTCAGGATAACAATACACCAGTAACAGTATTTGTTCCACTTACAGGTGCCACACTCACACTGTTAATGAAACAATCCCTAGGCTGTTGCACATTTCCAACACCTTTGTGAAATTGGTGCCCTGTTTCGGGAAGAGGTTTCTGCTCCCTCACCCATACTCTGGTTAACAGCAGCAATCCAGACACATTACTAGGCTGGAAGTGGTCTAAGCTGCTATTAAGGGGATGCAGCTGACAACCACAGTGAGATACAGGTGCCCAATCCTTCTGACCCAGTCACTCAAGAAGAATACAGTAAGACTGGACAGCACATCAGTGGGTCTTAGGACATCTTTTAAGATGTTTTCAACTAACAGGGCTGCCAGAATCAGATCTGAAAATCCATCTGTGTATATTCCATCACACAGCACTGGCTACTTCTGCCATTTTCAGCAAAGCTTATGATCTAGCTGCATATTGTTACTTGTTCAAGACACAAGGGTCCCTGTGTCAGAGCTGCTGCAAGAGTCCCTCTGGTCAGCCACCTGCTGCAACACCTCATTATTAACATCCCAGTGTATTCCAGAGGAACCTGCAAGGCAAGTTGGGATAATCACTGTCCAGTGTGTAAAAAGGCAGCAAGGTCTTCCACACCTTTTCAGGGTCTTGGGCTTCTTGCCAAGTCTTCAAGACTACAGCTTTAACCACTGTAGTTTCTCTATACATGTTCATGAGCAGGGAGGATCTTTCCACTGGGTCAGCCAGCAAAGACTAAAATTCTCAGAAACCACTAATGCTCCTTTCCCCATCCCCCACCACTGTCTACTACAGTTAGTTTCAGAGTCTTGCGAGTCAGAAGCTGTTTCCTCAAGCCCTGTGCAGCACTTGGCTTTCCTCTCTAAGCACAGAGGCTGAACACAGTCCCTGCAGAGTGTCCTGTCACTGTCTTGAGGACTGTCACAAGGCTGAATCCTCCCTGACAGCCAGCACCACTGACAGTGGAATGTATGTAACCTACAGAGTTCTGGGTGTCCCACGGGCACCCTCCAATATTTCTGCTGCTCTTTGCTGTATTTACTCCAGCTGGCAACAGCAGTATCCATCGTGTTGCTGCCAATGCCAGACGTGCACCTAAGACCATACTTCCATCAGCTGCTTCTTTAGGAAGGTGACCTACTTTGAAAACCCTAAAAAAAAGTCTCAAGTATTTCCGTTGCTGGCAATACTTATTGCAGATATGGGCATCTCAGAGTCCCTGAAAGCCAGGACTAGAAACTCTTCCTACAGAGATGCTGAGGCACCCTGCTTGCTCCTGTATGTCAAAGGTCTGTTTGGTCTTTTGCTTGTCTGCTCCCTCCAGAGGCCAAGCACGCAAAGGCATTTAGCTGATCATCTTCCTCAACTGAGAATAAAATTCATTATTTAACCACAAAGAAGAGTCGGGCTGATTAAGGAATACAGGTGCTGGTGACAGAAGGGACTCCTACACCATCACAGCCTAGACACACAATGACAAGCCACCCACTTTTGCAAGAGGGAAAAAGGAGTGCCCACAAAACAGTGAGAGGGCTTCAAAAGAGAATTTACTGCTAAGCAAGTGATGCAGTAGGAGCCCCCAAGTCTCTGTCAGCATCTGCCGAAGCTTTCCTTCCTTGAGCTGGCAGCCTGGATATAAATAAAACTGCTGTGCAAGTGTCCTCTCTACAGACACAGAAAACCCATGAAGAACAGCTCATAGGTCAGACAAGACAGTCTCATCCGTGCGTTTTTTGAAAGTATTTTTTGTCCCCCTAAACTAGCTGCAATTAAATGAAGGTACTCGCAGTTTTCACTTTGCCTCTTTATTAGGTTGTGATTGTATTTTATAGTCACAATGTTGAGCTCTGGCATGAAATCTGATGGGCAAGATAAGAACACAAGCAATAACCTGATTCAGTGGGAACTCTGACTCTTGCTTGCTGTCATTAAAAATTTAATGAAGCCAAGGCATCCTCCCTTACTTCTCTCCTTTTCCAAAAGGAGGGGCGATCACAACCTGAGAAGTAAATTCTGAAGATTCATTTTTGCAACAAAATGAGAAAGCATTGCCAACAGCTATCTGCACAAAAGCCAGCCATGGGCCTCAAGTTTAAAGGGACAAATAAAGCTGCACTCACCCTACTACAAAATTATTTCAGATACTTGCCTCTTCCCACACATCTTCCAAAAAGCTAGTTAGTTTTTCTTCTATGAAGCAGCCAACCTGCCTGTAGGATACCACAGGGTCCACAGATGAAAGCTAGGTTTGAGTCCTCCAGGGAACCATAGGATAACTCAAGTCCCTTGATATTCATATCCGGTAACAGCAAATAATTATGGATTAGATTGGAGCTTGCTCAACAGCAAGAACAGTTAACCCCAATTCCCCTGAAAGCAGGACTTACCTTATGGCCAGAAGGCCTCAGGGAGCAGCAGTCCCAGCATTATTTCACATAGAGATGCCATCAGTCCTACCAGTTTATCATGAAGAACCTGGTCGCGAGTGCAGTCGGATACCACATGGAGTAACCTGCCAGCCTTGGTCATCAGTTCACTGCCACTCACGGACATGACCCAGAGGACAGAGCAAGCCCTGTGCCAGCCTAACCTCTGCAGGTTATAGCTGTACCCTAATTTAAGTGTGTGTGCATAGTATGGTACCATATATGAGATTTATGGCACGTATCATGGATCTGTATGGCACTAGCACACGGTACCACAGACGTGCATGCTGGCACATGCAGAGCACAGCCATGACACAACCTATCAGCAGCAACAAATGAATGGCACAGAGCTCAGCACTCATGGGTTACCAGCTCCTCCTCTTGAGAAGGGAATGAGAGGTTGTTTCTCATATGCTTTTTTTCAGTTGCTGTGTCTGGACTGTATCTGCTAAGGATTAGGGTGGAAAAGCTTTAGGGCTGTCCAAGCAAGTGCGTAGCTGCCCCTGTTGGAAGGTGACGAGAACAATGGACAAAAATAATTTTTCAAAATGGTAATCACAGAGAAAACCTCAAAGTGGGAAACAGAGAACACAAAGTTTATAGTTTAGTTGTGGGAGATAAATTTCTGAATCCCTGCTTTCAATTTTGCACTCTAAGTAGGAAGCCAGCAGCAGTGCCCACAGTTAAACAAGAATTATTAAAAATTTATCTAGGAAATACTTTTACAGATGGAGCACCTTTTGTAGTTTTAGAGTCAGCAACCTTGCAATCCTCTAGCTGGCAGCTGCTGTTCTACCACTGTTCTCTGCATGGAGACATAGGAAAGAGCTTCTTGTGCAAGCTGTTCTTCCACCCCCAAAGAAAAAGAGGCAAGAGGGATGATATAAAGGTGCCTAGATTGAACTGTGAAGGGAGCTTTAGCAGAGGACAGAGAAACAAGGTGACCAAGGGTACTAGAGAAGGAAATACAGCCCAGCTTATGAGTAGAAACCTAACAATGTTAAGCTGATGCACTAATAAGAAATTAATAGTTAACTAAGAAATTTCCTTAAAATCTGCAGTTTAGGTTGAGCCAGACATGAACCTGGGAGCAATAAGGACTGGAAGGAACCTCAGGGTAAACCACAACTGATTCTGACAGGAACAGTTTCATCTTTGACCCACAGCTGAAGTCTGTGTTACACTGGAGAACTGTGGACTCCCTACAGCAGCAGTGTGTACCTGTGTTTCCCTTACCACTGACCATGCATTTACATTTCACATACACAAGATCAGTTCTGGCAAGTACAGTTCCCATAGTATCTGAATCTTCAGTATACACTCCCTGCAATTTAATCACTAACCTTCCTGCTAGGACAACTGAAAGGACAGACACCTTCTGCACTTGGATCTCAAGAACTTCAAGAGCTTTTAACCATTTTCAGAGCTGCTTATAGCCTTCCGAATACAATGAGGAAACCAATGAGCTTGGGAATGGTTTATAAGCCTTATTCTGAAACATTACACCATTTATGTTCCTTCACAATTGACCCTTACAGGCATACAAAGACAGTAAATCGATACAGTTAAGATCAGTCGAGTAAGAATGCTGTACTGGTAGTATCTTTCCCTCAATATTTAGCAAGTTTTTACAACAAATAGTTAAAATCCATGAAATATTTGGCAAAATTACTTAATACTAAGAAAATGTTATTCCTAGAGCAGGGTACCTGATCCATATAAGGAAAAGAGACACTATAATGAAAATAAAAAGTAGAAGACATTTTTACAAAAGCTCTGGATGTTTGAATCTCCTTAAAGAACATGTAAAGCAAAGAGGCCACTCTGTATTTAAAGCCATTTTGTTTTTATCTATTGGGGTAGTCACTTTACATCATACCAAAAAGACTGTATAAGGAATACAAGTGTCAAGAATCAGATCTTTATGGCACAAAAGGAATTTTTCCATTAACCTGCTTTCAGAGTTGTTAAATACATTATTGAAGACAAAGACACTAAGGCTACCACAAAATAATATTTGCATGATGACGTTAGTCTTTATTCAGTTTCTCAACTGACTCCTCCGGTCTGAAGGTGAACAAGAATCTTTCCAGTAGTTTGTTTCATTGATTTATTCTGGGTGAAAAGATTCTTTCTACTTTTGACACAAATTCGTATTCTTATTTATATTGTTACTCAAAGTTCACATCAGCTTTTATGTTGCACCTGACAATGTATGGAATTTCAGATTAAAATAAAACTCTACTCTTAACATAACCTTTTATATAATGTAAAAATATTCTACATGTTTAACATATCAAGAATGTTAAGCATTTACTTTGGGGAAAACCAATTTTATGCATTTTTCAGTACAAACCCAACTGTGGAGGTTTTGCATTCGTGTCTCCCTGTTCAGTCTGGTGCCACCCAGTGTTCATCGTCTGCAGCTGCAGCTCGGCCACTGCACCAACTGCAGTTTCCAAAAAATTGCAAATTTGACATGCTGCTCACTTTTCATCTTTACTCCTCTCCCACACCTCCCTCCACTATGGAAAATTTACATCTTTGAAATAATGAGTGTTTTTAGTTATCAAAATCAGTATAAAAATAGCAGCATGCTACTAGATGTGAAAAGCAGATTCATCATGCATTGTAGTTTAAATGCAGATTTCTGCCTTCCTCTTATATTATCAAAATCTTTTTTAAAGTTAACATCAAGGCAAGGGGTATAAGGACAGATACTGCATAGTATGATTTGATACTAATCTGAACTGGGTTATTTGCCTTTAATCAAAATCCAAGATAATTACAGGGTAAACAATTTTTATTTCAAAATACAAGTTTAACTGGAATTGTAGTGATGAAAGCAGAAGAGGGAAAAATGCAGTCTTTTACAGCCCATGTCACTGTATCTCACTTACATCCAGAGATAAAAGCTCTAATTGGTGAACAAACAAAATATTTGTGGCATGTCATTGAACCTTTGTGATAATCCAGCATTATCCATTTCTAAAGAAATATAAATACTTTAAAACAAACATTGAAAATAAATCCTTTTGATGTAACAAACTACACTCTTTACCGAGAATTTTCAGTCTTCTTAAAAGTAAGGGACTTCACCCAAAAAATAATCGAAGTATCAATGTAGAACAATCCTTGGAGGAAAAAAGTCGGAATGTAAACCTCTGTCCCAAATTAGATCTGAAAAGCAAAAACACCACAGCACGTATTTAATCCAAGTGTATTTTTCATCAAGCAACTCTTTTTTTAAGTTACTTTTACAGTTCAGCAGGAGACTTCCTGAACTTAGCACAGTCCTGGTTTTGCCTCAGCTCATACCCTGTTTTCTTAACATGTGAACCATTACTCCCTGCTTTTGTCCCCACCAGCTCTGTGACAATACTATGGTCATACAGGTGAGCAATTCTGCAGAACTGCAATATCTGCAATACAATTATACATCAATAGAACAGACATAAATTTGCCCAAGACTCTCAAAAACGAAAACAAAACCAAGTTTGAGAGTCACTTCCCTAAGTAGTGACTTTCTAATTATTCTCCTGATATAAAGAACAAAGGTAAGGCTCCACCGAGTTCTGCCTGTTAACAATGACCTTGGAAGCTGCACTTCATTCCAGATACATGACGGTGATCCTCAGAGAAGTTACTCACCTCTTTTCTTTATGTCTTTTACTTTCTTAAAGCATAGTATTAATATTTTATTGAAGAGCTGACAAAAGCTTAAAAACAATCACAGATGCTCACTTAACCCCACACACAGATCCATTGGTTTGCAAATTTGTCCTACAGGTACTTATCTCTTTGATGTCTTACAGTAGCCTCTTTATTAAAAGCATGAAGTACTAGTTTTTCTAGCTTCAATGAGCTAAATCTTCAGTAAGCTCAACCACTGACAGGCCCAAAGTGCAATTTTCGAAAGTCTGAAGAAAAATTCCTCAACATTTTGATATTTTTAAAATAGTTGATCTAATGAATCATATATTGAGAACCTAGAAAACCTCAGAATAATGTAAGCATCCTAAAAGAATTAGTCATATTATCAACTCACAGAGAGAGGACTAAAAAGATGAAGAATTAAAACGTAATAGTATACTTAGAACAGTCTATCCAATTAAGTTAACTCACTGGCTCAGTAAGTTACTACTTATCCTCTCAGCCAGCTGACCCTGCACACATTCATCTCTCAGCTGCAAATTGAAGTGCATCAACTTAGAAAACACCGCACAGCAGATTCTACTTCTGCAATTTCTTACAAAATTTGAGTTGTAACAATTTCACTACTATAATTTCAGAGTGTTAATGACCAATTACTACAGTTTAGTTGTAAGCAATAACACAACTGACTGTGACAGTCAAGATTATGGTTAACTTCAGAGAAACTACTAAGATGAAGCTTTTTGTAGTTTTTATGTAAACTAAAACAGAGACCTAAAGCATTTGTTTTTTAAAAACCAAATCCCTCAATAATTTCTGCAGTTCTGATGAGACAGTGAGGCTGTTAACTCTACAGAGGAATTGGGGGGGTCAAATGACTGATTTTCTTTTAGGCACATTCAGAGTGCTCTCTGTGTGTTTTAGCAACATGACACCAAGTGTACCATGTGCTGGAGGTCAGCTCAGGAATGACTGTTGGACAGGAGAGAGGACAGAAATCTGTCACACACATGCACACCACTTCCTGAGGCAGTCCCTGAGGAGCAAAGCTATCCTGAACACCCACATGTTCCTTGCAGTAGAACTAACAACAGCTTATTGCCAAAGATGACAGCTTCAAGCATGTGATAAAAATACACGTTTACTACTTACATCATCAATATCTTCATCATCATCTCCAATATCATCAAACTGGATTTCATCGTCATCTCCAGGACCAAATGTGTCTGTTTCATTGATTTTAGCTATGAAGGAATTTAGAGAAGTTAAGGAGTGCACTCATATCATGCCAAGACAGACTCAGCGTTCTTGTCCAACATGAACTTCCAATTTGAAATGAAAAGATTCTTACCATGTTCTGGAAGCTCTCCATATGCTTTCAGGCTTCTGGCTTCATCTGCATTGTATTTTAGAATAACATCAGCCTTGTTATCCTAAGTAAGAATTTATTAGAATGTATTAGTCATCTATGAAGGAAAAATAAAACTATTACCCTCAGCAGACTTTTTTATTTACAACAACTGTATTATTAACACCTATAGTATTTATAGAAGAACATACTGTTCTTCCTTCCCCTCCAGTTTCTTTAAATGTAAAGTAAACACACTGGAATATTTTCATTTCTTCTGGGTGATAATTTAATTATCTCCAAGTACAAGTAATTTATAGATTCATAGAATGGTTTGGATTGGAAGGGACCTTAAAGATCATCTATTTCTAACCCCCCTGCTACGGGCAGGGACACCTTCCACTAGACCAGGGTGCTCAGTGCCCCATCCAATCTGGCGTTGAACACTGCCAGGGATGGGGCATCCACAACTTCCATGGGCAACAAAACAAAGACAATTTGAGACAAATGAGAAATGTTGAGAATTCGACAATTTGACAAGTTCAGTTTCATGCCTTTGAAATTAACCTTTCTTCAAACAATACACATAGTGAGGTATTTGGTGGTCAATCAGGAAGTGTCAAAACCAAAAAATGCCTAGTTTTAAGTACTTTAATATATACAGTAAATGACAGCATCTTGAATGTTTTACAACCCTAATGCACATTTCAGAAGCAGAATCTATCTTCAACAACTGATGACACAACACTAACATTCAGGAAAGGCATTCACCTAACGAAAACTTGACAACTGCTTCCCATTACCATTTATGTTACGTAAAGTTATGCCACTCTGTTTTTGCAAATATAAGTACAAAGTAATTACTGATTAATTTGCCTCTTAAGGTAAAAGCCTATATATCAAGGATCCAAAATTCTGATTAGGAAAATTCTAATTATCACAATAAAATGTTCGGTACTTGACTCAATCTCCCTTTATACCACAGGATCCAAGCACCAAACAGCTACATCTGGAAAAAAAAGGTCAAGCTTGATGACAATAAGCACCTTCACTCACAAGTCTCAGGGTGCAATTTAGAAGAACAAGTTGAACCAGCGTTTGTCTACTCATTACAATCTTCCTGTAATACAAGGAAACTAAAAATCATGATTTAGCGTAACTAAATACAAATGCAAAGTTAGACAGCCATTTCCTCACAATACCTCCTGCAATTCAACAGTAAATAAAGCTACTTGTAAGATCTCCTTAGAGTGGCATATTATACTGAATTTTTACCTGGTAGTCTCTTAAGCCAATCAATATAATATCAGATGTATTTATCCAGACCTGAAGGAGAAAACATATGTTACAGAAATTCAACTTCTGTTGTATAACACAAGAACCAAACAGCACATTTAGATTTATGGAGAGACATGAACCATTTCACTACAGCCACCACCTTCATTTTCTAACCAGTAAGCTGGAAATATCCAATTTAATATTTTAACAGCAAATCTGAGGTCATAAATACTCAGTTACATCACTTTTACATGTTATGGAACTATTACAGGATAAATCAAACTTCTCTGAAGAGCTTCTAGCCAACAGGGTGGTTATTTAGCCTTCTGAGAAAACAGAAATAATGCATCAAGGCACCACTCACAAACTCTGTGAACCGAGCTCCTCAAGGGCAAAAATTAAAAAAAAAAACTGATGAAGGTGGTGATGGACAAGAACAGCAAAGAGCACAAGAAAATGAACAGAGTTGTTTCTAGAAACTGTTAACCAGAAATCTGCAAAACAGGATATGCTTTTAATTGCACAGAGTGGTTCTATTCCCTATCTGCTTGGGTTTTTTTGGAGATTGAACCCATTTCAGTTGGAATACTGTTTCTTTTAGACATGAGGAATAGCTAAGTGGTGCTTTTTGTAGCAAGCAATTAATTCTGCAGCATTTAGTGTTTATTTATGCTCATTCTCCACTACCTCCAACAGTTTCTTGCAGGCAGCTATAGCACCGGTTACACTGATCCCACGACACGTGCGTTCACTGTTCTCCAAAAAATGGAACAATCCAGAATGAAGACAGTGAATGTCTGTTTTCATTGCCAAGAGACTGTCTGAGGGTCCTCCTCCTTATCATACACCAGCAGAGGACAGGAAGATGTAACACCTGACGAGGCCCAGAGGGGACACCATCTGAAGATGGCAAAGTTAAGAATGCAGACACATACACCTGACATCCCTGAAGGTGCAAATTTTTGCAGATTAGCTTTCAACAGAAGTATTTTGGAACTGATCAAGTGGACAGTGAAACGATGGCATTGGAGGTGTGTTTTCTAAATAGTCACCAAGTTCCCCATCTGCAATTAGGGAGATTTTTATTATTTTATATACATATAATCTTCTAGAATTTGAAAAGCTAGTATTTCATTAGCAGCCAAAAATCCTCCCCCTGAAATATACATATTGAAAGGCAGCCCTTCAACTGTGAGCTTCACTGAAAAGCCAAAGACTGATTATTCTTGTACCAGCAATGGAAACGGAAGGACAGACTAGTTTACGATCAAAAAAAGAACTTAAGAGACTAAGTGCAGTAGAAATATTCATTTTTGTAACAAGCGACATATGTAAATTTTTACAATTACATCTCATGCATAATGTCACTGCTTCCTATTGCAATCCTTCAGAATTACCTTTTTTCTTAGCTTCCCTCTAATATGACATAACCTCTTCACACCATCAAAACATAATGCCTCCAGTCTTCCATTGCCTAACATCTTGATCACCTGGGCATATTCTGAAAGAGATGGTAACATACAGAAACACAGAATCAATTAGGTTAGAAAAGATCTTTAAGATCAACAGGTCCAACCATTAACCTAGCACTGTTAAGTCCACCACTAAGCCATGTCCCAAAGTACCACAGAGCAAAACTTTGGAACAAATCCACCTTCAAGACACAACCAGTAACTTTTCCACTGTAACCCGAATTTGCTGTAACATCTTATCAAACATGAACTGCTGAGAGGAGATCCAAGCACCCACACAGGCTGCTGAATGTATCACAGTTTTGTATCACTGTTGATGTTAACATTTTCAAATACTGCTTTCTTGGTTGCATCCACCCTTTTGTTCCCTCTGAAATGCTTACTACAGAAAATCTCAGAGCTATTGAGTCACACTCAGAGTCTGAAAGTTTATGACAGCATCACAGCACCTGTCCTAAAGGACAACATCTCAATGCTGTCACTGAGGGAGGAGAAAGCTGCATGCCCTGTATAACCACTCACTGAGACTCTGAATCTCTCCTGCAGAGGCTCTATGGAAATCACCCCACTGTCCTTGAAAGGACATAACCTGGTTATCAGACACTGTCTGAAAGGCAACCAGCAGACTTCACCTGAAGTCTATGAAGCACCTCTCCAACACCTACCCTCAATCTCTTCACCTTGTATTTCATCTTCTCCCTCACCAAGCTGCAGATATCACATACTGGAGAACTTCGCATAAGTTAGATAGTCCAGTGAACCACAAGACTGGTCGTAACTGAGAATAATGTTTCATTAAGTAGATTTTACTTGGGAGATGTAAAGGATCTGAAGTTTCAGATGTGCATAAAAATAAACTCCTTTTCTGCTTACAACCAACACAGAATACCAGAAATTAGTTCAGTGGCACTTCTACAGGAATTTAAATCTTTCCCATATTTCTAACAAACCAACTGATTAATTAGTTACTAGGGAAGCACTTGCATTATGTGAGCAACCACCAGAGTGTGTGACACACAAGACAGGGCCAGCTGAAAGGGAGGTGAGCTCACTGTCACCAAAGGCAAGGCAGATGGAAATCCCAGTCATCATCCCCTGGCTGAACTCTCTTGTGCCTTACTTCACCTGACAACATCCCCCCTACTGCTCCTGTTTTAATAACTGTTAGAATTCCATCCCAGGAGCCAAGTCAACCAAACCATCAGGGGACAGAACAGTGAGATGAGCTGCTCTGCCATGTCAGCGACTTGGGGAGCTCAGAGAAGGATCCAAGAAAAGTTAGTGTCAGTATAAAACAGAAAATGGGACTGTGCATCCCAGGGACAATTACTGAACCACATCTGCTAAGCCAGCTGCCCACAGACCCTCACACAAAGCTATCAAGGGGTTTCTAGGGAATGTTTAAGTGTTTTACACAGAACATTGCAGTAAGGTCAAGGAGAGGGAAACTTCATTCTTAAGTGGGGAAGCTATTGAAAATTTCCCTTTTCCTACTGTCTGTCTCTTACACTCAATATGTCATTTGGAATTCAAATACAACCCCAATAAGAATACCTCTCCCTATTCTGTCACTTCTGGTATGTGCCCCAAAACAATGACATTGCCATAGTATGAGTTAAAAACTCACCTTGCCCATCTTCTTTGAACACCAGTTCTCTTTTCTCTGATTCATTCTCATTCTTACCTCGTCGCCTATTTTTACCTCCTTTGCCTAAATTAAAAGTGGGAGAAGTAAAAAGCATGTGTTACTGTCTCTAGATACAGTGAGCAAAAAAAATCACTTATGGAGATTTCTACACTTGTACCCTATACAGCTATTTTAAGTATCCTACCCAGATCTATATTTTTTTTGCTTTTAAGTCTAAATGTTTAGCTGAGTAGTCACAAAGTAATTAAACATGAAAGTCTCCACTGCTTAAGATGTCCTGGCAGGTTTGGAGTGACAGCAGCCTTCAAGAAGGATTTTCACAAGATGGCCATTTTCAGTTTCTGTGATCCCTGCTACCAAATACCTCATAAACAATGGTGGGATAGCCTGATGCACGTAATCATCAAGAGCAGTTGAATAACTTCAATTACTGTGGTGCTGAAATCCCTCAAATACTCAAGGGGAAGCTTACGCTCCAAGTGAAGCTGCCCTTTTTAAAAGGCACACACGTGGCAACAGGATAAGATGATCATCACGAACAGTATAAGAGCAGCTCATACCTGCCCCGCTGTTAAAATCTGCTGCTCCCTTCCCTTCATGGTTCCTGCGTTTCCTTTCCCGGGTGAGAAAGAAGGGAAGCAGCAGGAGCTGCACTGCCCAGCGAGGGCACGCAGGGGCCCGGCCGCCTCCTCGGCAGGGCCGCTCCTGACAAGCGAGCCCCGGGCAGGGCCTCCCGCTCCCGGCCGGGCCTCAGCGGCCTCTGATCCGCGCCCGGCAGGGGGAACCGGCCCGGGGACCCGCCGGGGTGGCGAGAAGGCCCCTTCGCCCACGGGATCCGGCGCGCCCACGTGAGGGGCCCCCGGGCCTGCCCT